>OY796660.1:30856704-31342661 GCA_963680705.1 Rhagium mordax
ATGAAAGTTTTATAATAAACGGGAAGTTCATGTTTCAAAATATTTCAACTTTTAAATTCAGATTCTGTTCACTATAAGAAAATATCCCGTTGTGGTTTCACCCCACCCGAGCTCCAGAAGTTTACCTTGTTCAATGAATATAAACCTCACAGAACCGTTTTTTTATGATCGAAAGAGAAGGTTAGTAACTGTTTATTATTTATCGTTTTCCATTTTTATTGTTCGTCGATCATTTCAGAATAAAAACTATAAAAAATAAAATTCCGTTTTTGAGAACACCCTGTATTTGTGGACTTATTGATAAGACGAAAAGAACCCCGCCATAATCTTGGAAAATTGAGTTTCAGCGAAATTCTCTGTCATCCTAAACAAAAAGTCTCCATGGGCAAAATCTTCTATATCGAGTATTTCGGCTACTAGAGACCGATACCTTCATAGCTGCATTAATTTGAATTTATTGAAATATCATGTTAATTAAGTCCTAAATCAAAGTTTTATAGAAATAAGAAAAGTTAGAGAAATAAGTATTTAATCTAAAAATAAATATCCAGAGACCATAGGCGTACGCATGAAAAAGTTAAGAGGGTTAATGGGTACCACAACTCTCATTTTCACCGTTTGCGCTTTAACTTTTTTTATCAAAATTGCACAAAAAGTGTATTTGCATAAGATACATACACCACATGTTTACAACAATTTTTAAGTGCAAGTCTTTGCCAAATTTCAGGTAAAAATCTTAAAAAACAAGAGAATTATTAATAAAAATAATTTTCAAAATTTGAACTGTAACAACCTATATAAGGAAAACTACGTGCCAAAATAAAAAATCACACCATAAAAGTTTCATTATTTTCGTCCAAAGAATCTGTGGTTAATGGCTGACCTACTTTTTCTTAAAATCCTGTATAACTTGAAAAACTCAAAAATCCAGAAAAATTGCTTTTTGTTTTGATAACTTTACAAATCCAATTGTAGAATTTTAATAAAATTTTGGAAAAATGTTTCTCAGAATCTGTTTGAATGGACCAAAAAATATTCTTATTACCTATATATTATAAGTGGACATTTTTTCAATTTATAGGTTTTTTATGTATTTTACGATGATAGTAAGGACATTTTTTATTTTTATTTTTATACCATTTTTTCGTTTTTTGCTTTTAAATTTATATCTATATAAAAATATATTATAAATTGCCAATTTTGACTGTTGTGAACAAGTACAAATGACAAATGAAAAAATGCGTGTATTTTTAAGTGAAAGTGTTGTTCTGTGTTTATAAAATACCTAATACATTCTTAAATAAAAAAAATATTTCTATTCTTTAAATATTTAATAATCTCAAATATCTCTGTGCAAAGTTTAAACATAAAGAAAATTATAAATAATAATTATGTTCATTGAAATATAGCGTGTGTAAAAAGTACTGAAACATGACCATAACTTTTAAAATATTGATTGTATAAAAAAACCCTTGGACAGGTCTATTTTTATTTTCAATTACGCAACTTTTGGTGTGATTCATAATTTCTAATTCTACACACCCCCTCCCCCAGCCACCCCAACTTTATTTTTTCAAATGGCAACCTACCCTTTGTGATACCCCAAATGAAAGGTATTTTAATAGACTATTCAACGCTGTAAAGAAATCCAAAAGCCGTCGATGCAATTGGCTTCCCAAACGCATGAAATACATTTTTTTTTAAGAAAAAGGAAAGATTAGTAAAACTTTATTATTGAAAAAAATTAACAAATTATCTAATAAGATGTTCAAACTTAGATTCGTTAACAGCTAGGCACTGTACAAGTCGCTGTCACTTTTTTGACACTTCACATGCATGGCATTCTTAAAATTTTTAAAATATCGTTGGATCTTTCCTTCGAAAAATAAGAAAATTAGAATTTTAATATTTCTGACTTTATTCTTATAAAGTAAACTTTTTTAGAAAATTGTTTATTTTTCACATGTTTAAAATTATGGTAAAATTATTTTATTTTCACATATAACATATACAATCCTCGGACATTCAATTGTAAGTTAAATCGTCTTAATAGCTATTTATGATGCGAGTGTGAAAAATGCATGTTTAAGGCACGCGTATGAAAGTTGTGTAACTCATACAAGTGCCTTAAACGCACACTTTTTTTAAATATTTGTACGTTCGTAGAGAAAAAAATGTTGTATGATACTCGTGTGAAAATACGTTTAAGGCACTTGTATGAGTTACACAACTCGGCTATGCCTCGTTGTGTAACTTTCATACGCGTGCCTTAAACATGCATTTTTCAACTCGTATCATAAATAGCTATTAAGACGATTTAACTTACAATTTTATTGAATGTCCGAGGATTTTTTTCGCAAACAACCAGGCAATTTATATTTCCAGGTTTCTATATTAAATGACCGCACTGTATAGTATATAAAGAGTGCCATATTTAACTCTTAGTAAGAATTTACTGAGAAAATATTAATATAAAGGTTAATTTTTCCCATATGTGAGTAATCAGTATTAGCAAAAATTCAATTTCCAAAAAAGTTCCTTTTAGATTTACCATCCTACACTTCGTTTAGAGAAGTCGCCGATAATGATGACTTACAATACGATTACATCATATTATGATGACGTAAATTCAAATACCAAATTTTATTTTATTATGATAAAGCGTTTAAGAAATATTAATTACAAAGTCATGTCATGTGTTCATATAAACTATTGGTCAAAAATTAGTATCAGAAGCTTGTAAGTTCAATGACACCCAATATAAAGAAGTATTGTGATTGTGCAAAAAGTCGATATTGAAATTTTGACGTATTACAGATTTCGACCGTAATTAGTACAAAAAAATGTTTTAAAAAAATGTCTATGTAGTATGTACTAGAAAAGTTAAGAAAGTTTTGAAAACAATTGATGAAATATAATAAACTTTTGAATAAAAATTATACGTCGCGTGAACTGTTGTGTTTTTAATTATTTTTTAGGCATAAAATAAATTATATCGTTAATTGGAATAATAATAAACCATTATATCTTTGTTCCATTTCATTATACAAATTGGGCACGAACACTAGAATAAAACTATCATATTTCACCCGGAACAGGCAAGAGGACAATAATTCGCATAATTCAAGTAAAAGCTTCCGCATGCCTATTATACCATTTACCTACACCTATGTTAAGTAGCTGTCATGTCATGCGACATCCCAACCACAATACTAGGTATAACCTGAGACGTCTAAGCTACCATTCAAGAATAATGAACCATATCTAAAGCCCTGCATCGTTCCTAGACCTTATTTCGTTTGGCGAATAGGACTAAGTTGGTTAAGAAGTAAGCAGGATCGATTTAAAAATGTTTTGACCACAAGAGATTCTCCTTTGTATATGTGGGAGCTTGGATTTTTTGGATAATAGACCATATTCAAGTCTTTATGTCAGAATAAATGTAATCCTATATTCCTGAATGACGGTTTTACAGGGGTTTTTGTTGATGGTACAATGTGCAAGTCAAAACATTTAATTTTATTGAGTCGTTAAAAATAATAGGATTACATAGATTGTAGTATGCTGACAAACTATTAAAACATTTATAAATATTACAGAATTCATTAGGAATTATTTTGATAAAATATATTATTCGAAATATTTATTCTGATTTAATTCATAAATTTTAATTTAAATTTTTTTTATAAATGTATTTATAAACTCGTAGCACATATAATAAAAAGTAAATAGAAATTTTTGAGAGAAACAGACAATGTAGCAATTGAAAATTAAAATATATGTCTATGTTAGCTAATAGTTATTAATACATAATCCATATTAAACCTGTAAAAATAAACCAAACAATAAAAATAATAGTAATGATATATAAAAATAATATTTTTTTGTATTTCAGGTTTAGCACAATTTAAAAATTCCTTCAGTTCCTCACCTGGTTCCTGTTTATCAGGTAATAATTTTTAATTAATATTTTATATTTACAGCAGTCGTAGTTAAGAATATTATAGTGAATAAAAATGTATTTATTGATAAATTACAGAGTGCCTATAAAATCTCCCCCTCCTAATTTTTGTGCGAATTGAGTTAAAACGAGTCCGGACAAAAGTGAGATTGATTGAAACTATTCTTTGAAAAATCAGAAGCACTTTCATTTCTTTAAACTGAAATATTAAAAGGTAATTTTAGATTCCCTTATACAGTGGTTTTTGAAAAATAAAAATATAATCATACGTTTTTTAGTTAATATGAGTTACCAATTTTTTTTTGTATAGAGCCTAAATAAAGTCATTTATAAACAATGAGTTTTCAATGTTAGCTTCTTCTCGTAGTTATCGATTCTTGTTTATATAAAATTCTCAAATATGAAGTTCCAACAGCCGCCAGTACATTTGAGAAAGAGTTTATACATATAAAAATTCTTGAGAACTAGTTTCGTCGAGGACATTTTTTTTGGAGAATAAGAAAATTAATATTGTGCGGCATTTCTTAGATTGCCGTAACACTTATTATTCGAGAAATTTTTGTTTCAGTAATCAATGCTTCTTTTCTCTCCAACTGATTTTGACTATAATCATGTGTCAAAGTCGGTAACTTTAATCAAATTCATTGTTTGCGCGCGTTCGATGGCAACACCTAGTGCATGGCCTAGCTTCCACAAATATTATCCGACCGCGACGTGTAGATTTGACGTAATTATTTACATTTTCTTTATCTGATTTAGTCCATTCTTTTTCGTGTGCTAAATATTAAAATAGGTTGAGAGTATAGTAAGTGTCTTATTCTTTACAAAATGAAGCTAGAAATGTGTGTATTTTAATAAACTAGGAAAAGGTGATTCTCGGAAGGACGTTGCCGAAGAAATAGCAAATAGGTCCATAGGTAATAACTTCGAAATATGTGTGTAGACTTAGAGCAAGTTTTTTGCCGGGAGCCACTAATATTTTGATGGGAACTAGTTGCAGTTGCACCTAAAGAACATGCAATAACAATTGCTCGTAAACTTCCTCTTCTTCTCGAACATTTGTTTAGTGGAGATGTATATGTACAGGGTGATCATTTATATTGTTACATCCCCTCTTAACTTTGTTAGTTTTGGAAAGAGAAAAAAAGTGTAACGACAAATGTTTTAGTTATTTTTAAGTAGATTTTAAATACGATATCAGAAAAACAATTGAGTAACGCTAAAAAAAGTTATAATACAAACTTCTGCTTTTTGTTTGATAACATGCTGTATGTTTTTGCGGAATATGAAAGAGCATGAAAATAGCTTTTCAAAAATATACCTATAACATTGTGTGTATTTATCTTTTGCGGTTTCTGAACTATTTACTTTTTCATAGAACGTGTGTATACAAAAAACACAAGTTTGTATTATAAGTGTTTTTAGCGTTACTCAATTGTTTATCTGATATCGTATTTAAAATCTACGCAAAAATAACTAAAAGTTCTGTCTTTTTCCAAAAATAACAAAGTTAAGGACCGTGTAAAAATATAAATGGCCACCCTGTACATGCCTTTATAAATACCACACGAACGTAGGTAGATGATGGAAGTAAGATGTAGTATAAAGTATTGTTTTCTTGTTATTTACTAACGAAAGGGATCACCCATAACTTGTGCTTGATTATTCGTTATTCTATTCTGCCATCACACAACTAATAGAATTATGTATGTCGAGACCCGGTATCGGCAAATGGCAATGTCTGTGGGTATGGATGTTTGTCTGCGTTTTTCTAATGTGTAGCCCCCTTCCGGACAGCCTTTGGATTTGGGTGTCTCATTTTTGTGATGTGTTTTACAGCAGCAATCAGTTTTTTTTAGTAAAATTTGTATTTGCTTTAGCACCTGTGTATCGTTTTTTAACGTAATGAGGTCGAGAACATAATTCTGTTGAAATATCGATGTCCATTGTTTCACAATTTCAACGTTCAATTATAATTTTACCTATAAAGAAGTAAAAATACAGTTTCTGATTTATTCCTTTTCATTTCAAGAAGTGAGTTCCAAATTATTTTAATTGATGTAATAACATAACTATCAAAATTTTTTTATAAACCTTAAGATTGACTTTATAATCCAACGAAACGTAATGTAGTATTCCTTGTAACTAAATATAATATTCACAATAATTTTTTACTCGCTGGAGCAAACGGCGCTCACCCTGTGCACGATCATCGTTGTACTGGTCGACTTTACAGAAAGTAAACACGCAAGCAGGCACCACATTATTCAGTGTTCTATTGTTTCCGGAAACAACATGCACGCCATTTTGCAACATGGCGCCTAGGAATTGCTTTCACTAACAAGCTTCTACATGCACATTTATATGTATCGCAGTTCCTTTGTTTAGTATACCCTGCAATTTATAATCGTGCAAATTAATATTGTGCTTGATGGTTGTTATTGTTTACACCAAGGGTTGCTTTTGCGGATGAACTAATAGGTAATCATTGGAATGTGGGATTTGAACAATACCACAGATTAGAATTATTTTG
Source organism: Rhagium mordax (assembly GCA_963680705.1). Lineage (NCBI taxonomy): Eukaryota > Metazoa > Arthropoda > Insecta > Coleoptera > Cerambycidae > Rhagium > Rhagium mordax. The sequence continues at coordinate 30,863,199 of OY796660.1, forward strand.
TTCTATTCATTCTTAAACAATGTTAAATTTCTTCTATCAGAATCTTCTATAAACTAGCAAGCGTTCTTTTAAAGTAAAAATGCAAAATGGATAACTTTCATATTAAAATTTATTTTCAACGTGAAAGGTTTTGTAAATTTTTGAGCAATAAATATAGAAACCATACAGTTTCAATTAAAAAGGTGTACAAAATATAAATGTGTATATATATAAATGTGTACGTAGGTGCTTACTTTATCTAAGAATAAGAGCAGTTACAGAGATTTACCAACGTATCGGTTATAAGCACTATCGTTGATTGAACGCACTATGTTTACGCAATACATTAAAAACTGAAGTATGTTATATAGCGAACTGCTGTTATTACAGTCATTAAAGGGTTAAGGGTGAAAATATTATTGTATAAATTGAAATGGAAATTGGTGAAAAATTAGATTACGCTTTTTAAAAAACGTAACAACAATATGGACCAAATAAATATATCATCCTGGCAAATTATATTCTTGAACATATGCAAATCAACAACAAAGCTCATTCAATTTTCGCTGAGAATTTTGGACACTATAAACTGGTATGCGTACATCATATTTCGTTATTTGAACAGCAAAGAATTTAAGGTCAGATGAAATAGGTTCATTCCAGTTTTCCCATGCGGATATATCTTTTCTTCTTAAAGTGCCTTTCAATAAAAGAAAAACAATATAATCACCAGGCGCTTTACAAATGGTGGCCTTACCTAGTACCTTCTAGAATCTAGATCCTTGAATGAAATAACGTTGCAACACAATGTATTCCTTTGTTTCGTGCTCGGTACGTAAAATATTGTTGTCTCTCTAGTTTTCATTAATACAATAATAAATACAGTTTGTTCATTTCTGTTGAATATATATAATATAATTTTTTATGCTTTTATTTTTCTGATTTTTAAGATGACGACCTAACGCCCATCCAGCTTACTATCTTACTTTATTCATACACTTAAACCTTAAACGTGTTATTGGATTTATTTCAATACAAGCGTTAAACTTTTCTTACTAACAAATAAAATTAAAACAGACATTTTTTAATCATTTGACCGTCACAGATAATGTATATGGTGCAAATATTCAGATTCTGTACTATCTGGCAAAACACCTATTTTACTTTTCTATACCATACTATTCACATATTAGTTAATTCACTGATACTTGACTACCTACTGAATAAATAAATAATTTCATTTATGTTGAAACCTATTTATATAAGATACCTATGTATTTGCCTGTGGATATTTCGATTTCTGACTAGGCGTGGAGAAGACTATATTGAAACTATAAATAGTGTAGGAGAGTCCTCGACCAAAATTGCGAGTTATCACGATTCACGACACGGGTAATTTCATGAAAAATGGTTAGTTCGGGTCAAAAGAAACTAGTTTTATTTATGAAGGAAAGTCCCAGGATATTGCGGAAAGAGTGAAAATAAGTTTTCAGTCACTAAAAATAAATTAAGGGCTTTTTTACGGGCAAGTGTAGGTGCGTGGCGTGGCGTCTTCCTGCCGGGAAAATCTTTTAGGCTAAATTTCGTAGCGATCCTTCAAGTATTAAGAAAGTTATTAACGTTTCAATATCCCCGTGTCGGAGGATAGTGTAAAATTTTTAAGATTAGAAAGAGATGCAAGAACAATGACCGCATCAGGAAATTTGCAAATTTTAATCCAACCTCAATATTTTCGTCAAAACGTCAAAATTCCACTTTATCGTTTGCTCCTACTGCCTCGAAAATCGCAACAAGACCGTGCAATTTACAATGCAATTCTAAATTGGAAATAGCGTTTAAAGATTTTGTTTTCGCAATTTTTTCAATTTTTCAAATTTCTTAAAACACGCGTCCGGGCCGAGCTTAATAACTCACGCCTCCTCCGAGATGGACAGGCGGCGTATTTTTTTTTTTTTTAAACTAGATGTAATTTAGATAATCCAGAGGCAATCGTTTTTCTCGATTTTGTCTCCTAAGAAAGTTATGAATTTTAGCGATTTTTCAAACATGTACCTTTATAAACGTGCCACAGCCTTTCCCTTTGGATCTAGAGGATCCGGACCCGGACGGAGGGCAAGAAGAAGGAAAAATGAAGAACTCCTAGGTCTATCTCCGATATTAGTCGAGATATAAATTTTTTAAAAAGGTCGATTTTGCCGAAAAACTATACTTTTCCGGGGGCCCTTGCTCCCCTCCCCGGAGGATTTTCTCGACCGAACTTTCAGGAAAGTTAAAACCAACCTTCCTCACGGGTCCCTGAAAATTTCATTGCTTAATTCGATTATCCGCGCCCATCCACGCCCGAGCTCGGATAATCGAATATCTGTTATGGCGCATTTTTTTACATCTTCGATAATTTTTTTCACCCCTTTAGCAACGAGATAGACGTCAGTAGCAATAGAATTTTTTTTCATATTGACGTGAACTGTTGAAAAAAAAATAGAATCCTTGTGTCGCGATGAGATCTAAAATCCTGGTCGAGGGCTCTCCTACTAAAAGCAAGATGTAAGACCTTATGTCCTTTGCCTAACATAAAATACAATATTTTCAAGAAGTTATTTGGTTATTCGGGAGGTGAGAAGACATTTTACCAAAACATTTTTCTTTAAACGCAATTGTAAAGGTGACATTATTAAATGACAATATAAATAATACAATAGCTTCTCTAAAGGACAAATTACAAGATGTTGACGCTCAACATTCATATAAATATCTCTTTGAACAGTGAAGACAACAATAAGATATTTGTACACTCCCGATTATTTTCGTAGATCAAGAGTCATTAATTTTTGCTTGGCTTGTTAATTATAAACATCCTACTGTATATTCTACATACAGTGCGCGACCCATTTGAAATAGGAGCACCTCTGTAAAATCCATGTTTGTTTTTCAACCGATTCGCAAAATTTATTTTTTTTAATACATAGAGCATTAAAAAGTCAGCTCAGCACAAATTTTCATAAATTAATTTTCATTTTCAAGGCATATTCTCTGATTATTCTTCGATGTCGAAAATAGCAGAAGTTTATTAACGATTTTTTTATTAAAAATCTCACTACACCACTGGATTAGGACGGTCTTGAAATGGTTTTAACCAAAATTTCATTGAAATATATCTAATAATAAATAAATAATAATAAATACACCACATGTAATTACGACCCCCTTTATCCCAGAAGGCAGAGCCTTGTGCGGGAGGGGGCTACACTTTTAAAGACAAGGGACACGCATCCAATATCCGTGTATAATGGAAAAATCCCTATCACAGTATTTTCCATTGCCACGACCAGGATTCGAACCCGGGACTTTTGGGTGAGAGGCAGGTACTCTACCACCTCAACCATCAGTCATAATAAAAAAGCTATAAGAAAATGAATTTTCAAAAATCTCGAAAAATGGCTTACAGCAACATATATGGTTACCATAACCAAAAATTTTCATATAATTGTTAATTCTAAAAGCCACTAAATAAGGTAGATGGCGCTCCTGTTCACTATGCTAGGATTATTAGACAATGATTAGATGAAAATTATGCACACCACTGGATAGGTAAATAAATAAATAAATAACACCACATGTAATTACGACTCCCTTTATCCCAGAAGGCTCTATAGAAGAGCCTTGTACGGGAGGGGGCTACACATTTAAAGACAAGGGACACACATCCAATATCCGTGTATAATGGAAAAAATCCCTCTCACAGTATTTTCCATTGCCACGACCGGGAATCGAACTCGGGACTTTTGGGTGAGAGGCAAGTACGCTACCATCTCGACCATCAGTCATATAAAGTCGAGGACATTAATTAATTGGTTGGCCACCCAGATCCCCCGATTTAACACCACTCGATTTTTTCCTGTGGCGTCTCTTTGTACAAAAAAATTATAAAATACGCCCAAGAAACCGACAGGAACTTCGTGCAAGAATACGCCAAGCTTGCGCAGAAATTACACCGGACCAATTAAGAAATACGATAAGAAATGTTCGAAAGCGATATGATAAATATATTGAAATACATGGGGGTTTGATGGAAGCAACAAAAATTTAAAAATGCGTTGGTGGGATAGTTATGTATCCGAGTTACTTAATTTGCTAAATTGTTTGGTTTACTGTTTCGTTTAATTTTGTTTGGATTAAAAAAATGACTTATAGTTCTTAATAGTAATTTTCGTTTCAAGTCCGGTAGGTGACCTGTTACAGTCGAGTAGATATTATCTAAATAAATCTAAAGAATATCTAAACGAGACTGGAACAGCACCTAACGGACGTGTACCGAATAATATTGTATTTTATTAAACTGTCTATTTGTATAATTTGAAACTTGTTTATTTTCATAGATCATTTGACATTTGACAGTTCTGACACTATTTTTTAATTTAACGCTAATTTTTATATGTCAAATAACTCAAAAAATAACAGTTTGTGATTGGTTCGTAATGAATTTCACACATTGTATATTCACAGTGTCAATGTCCTGCATGTGCAAAATAGATTTACAATTTTTTTGATATAAAATAAACCTGTTTTAAATAATTGTAGCAGAAATCTCGGTAAATATTTGGAATAATGAATAATATTTATAGTACATTCTTAAAAACTTGCCTTAAAACCTGATCTTACGTTTATGACAATAAAATTGTATTCCGAATAAAATTTGACTCATTTTTCTACTGCCTAAACAAACTATTTTAAATCTTCTATCAGTATGCCTTCAACAAACTTTATCTATTATTATTCTAAATTTAAAACAATTGCTATCGGAAGGGACCTATAATAGTAACGGTAAGTAACATTAACTTGTAACTAGCCATGTTAACTAGCCATGTTACGGTAATTTTTAATTACATATAGGTACCTAAACAATTTTATATAAATACTGTATTTTTCGGTCGTTTATTATTAATTAGTTTATTCTTCTCGATTTTGAAATTGAAATAGCAAAGACTATGATAGGAACTTAAATAGATCCTGTTTTAACAGCCCCCACTTAGGTTTGTCTTAGAAAACACAACTAAACTAGGAATATTCTTTTATTCAAGGCGCAGCGATAACATTATGTCTTGCCTTCATCAAATCGGACATAATTAATAATTTGTATTTCTCATATCTTCTTCATCTATCTACATAGGTCGTTCAACGAACAATTTAAGATACGAATGTGTCATTCATTACCAAGTTGTTTCTCAAGATGTGATTAAATAAACGCTTACAATTTCCAAGTCATAAAATTTCTGTACGCGTTTTATTCCCAATGAGATTTGAAGATAAATGGATAACGAATTAAACCTAATAAAACTGGTATTTGAATAATTCATTGAATAAAGCAAAAGGGTAATTAAGTTAGGAACCCACCAACCCTAATGCGTTAGTTTGAAACACACATAGTGTTCTTTTAGTTGTAAATTATGCTGGTATAAGCGAATAATAAATGTGATAAATGGAAGTTTTAATACAAATAATTGTCAATTGTAGCGAACTCGCGTACGCGGCATTTAATGGTGTGTAAAATATGCAGCTCGGTATGTACCAGAGAAGTTTTACTACCATACCCGGCTAACAGACTGGATTCAAAGTCCCTCTCGAAATAAATGACTCGCATAATGTCTAATTAGATTAGGCTAATGCACTTTACTATGTGTTTATGTAATGTAATGACAAGGATTTTAACATGCGTTTGTGATAAATGTTTCTCTTAATTTTTTTTTTGTAGGGTTTAAAAAGCCTTGTTCGTGCTAAACTTTACGATTTAGATTTTGGAATTAAATCATTTATAATTTTCTTATATTTTGCTGGTGGAATTTTATAATTTTGGTGAATTGTTTTCTTAAATGTTTGTTTCTTCAAGTGTTTTCTTAACCGCCTCTCAAGTCACCGAAGTAACACTGGAAAAATTCTAGAATTTTGTGTTAGGTAACTTCAGACGAGGAGTCTAAACCACATCTTGGACATCGACAGTTTCCTCTCCATCTAAGTCCGAAACATATCACAAATAAATTTTTCTCAGGATGGATTCGATCCATCGATCTTCTCAACCAAGTACGTACGTATCAACGCATTTACCCACTCGGCTGCCGTCTGTATGATTGATATTGAAACGTGAAGGAGTGAAATTGAAATAAGTTGAGCATGGGCGACGTCCTGTAACCTGTAACGTGAGCTCCAATAAAATCTGATACAGATATTCGCTTTAGCACTTGTCAGTCAATTTCTGCAGTTACGAATAGGTACAGTGATTAGCTAAAATGTTAGAAACGCATTCGAAATGTGTAATTTATGGATGAAGCTGTTGATGGAAATAAACAGCACAGTAACAAGCGACATCCTTTGTTTGCGAATATATTTTTATGGAACTCAAGACTGGAGTCTCAAGGAAAGAGTTTCAACCAGAAATAGTGCCAGTTTTAATGCTAGAAACAGTATTCCAACACCGAGCAATTAGGCGTAGTCTGAAAGACTAGAATATTCATAAATCTACATCGGTACCTGATAACTTTCTCTCCAAAATATGTGTCTTAGCACTGATCCTATGCTCTGCTGATCTTTTCATTCAGCTGGAAAATTCCTCAAGTCAATCCATATCATTGAAACGAAAGGTAGATTCAAATGCTATAGAACTTTCTAAAATGATATACGCACTATTAACATGCAACTGCTGCAATCTCGAATTACCAAGTAGGTATTTTGATTGATCGGCAATATTATGTTCATTGGAAATATTGAACAGCAACCATGCAATTTCCAGATTAGAAGAATTCCAAGCCATATCTATAGATTTTCCTAAAGAATTTGATACAGTATTTTATCAGAATCTATTAAAGAAATTATCATCTTATGGTTTGTCACTTCAATTGTGTCAGTTGTGGATATAAGATTATCAGATCTTTCTAACCGCTCATTTTATGTAGTATGTATGTCTTCTCAGAAACCTTCTTGGGTGTTCCACAAGGATCACTAAGTTCGTTCTTCTTTACACTTACTTAACATTGCTTTCTGCAACGTTTATCCCTGTGCATTATGATAATATTCTCCACTCAACGCAAGTTCATTCTTTCAGAGATCATGGTGTGCAACTGACCTTTACATTTCAAGATGCAAGCAGACCAATTTGATTAATTCTGATTTGATGGAAATTGTGGATTGGAAAACGTTGTAAACCTCATCCTTCTAAAATGCAGTTCAGTATTTATTATGTTTTCCTAAAAATATCTAACAAGAATAAGCCAAACATCATACAAGGTGTGAATAGAAGCCTTTCGTTAACTCTGACTATCTGTGACAATGTCACCTGCCACATGCATGTTATTAATGTAGCCAAAATCCTCTATACCGGGTGTCAACGATATTAGCATCACCCCTGTTTTGCCCTTGGTTTTGAAAATATCAAAATGAAACACGGCTTAATTAATATAGACTTAAAATCTTGGCATATTTGAAGATTTGATGGACTTCCGGTTTAGTCAGAAACGACACCAATTCTTGATTATTAATTGGAACACCCTGTATATTATTGCAATTTCAGAATACTGGGAATATTCTAATTAGGTTTGAACTATTTTGGTGAGTTACGCCTATATACTTGATTTTTTAGAGCCTAGTTTTGTTTTGAAATAAATGACAAGAAATATTGGAAAAACACAAATTTGACTTTTAACCAACAAATTTAACTCGAAATTTAATAACTGGGTGTATTCTAATCTTTCGAAATTAGTTTCTTGGAATAAAGTATTTTTTTCAAATGGCACCACCCTGCAACACCTTCTCAGTTAATACAACTTTTTAAGACCAATCCAACGGTACAGTGAAATCCATTGAGTATTAAACTCAAATAACTTCGTGTTAGTTTTTCATTATGATAGAAAAATTGTAGATATAAATTATTTTTAAAATAAGCCATGAAGAACAAAAACTCACTAAAACAGTTCAAACCCACTCAGAATCCTTCTAGAATTCTGAAAATGCGTATATTACGTTCCATTTAAAAATCAAGAATTGGTGTCGCGGAAAAATCTTCAAATATTTCAAATGTGGCATTTTAGGTCTCTATTAACTATGCCCAGTTTTGTTATAATTTCTTCAAAAACAAGGTGCACAGAAGGGGTGCTAGTGATATCGTTGAAAGAAAACAAAATTACAGATTCACTTTTGATTTCTTTTCGAGAATAAGATTTATCCAATAGTTATAAACTGGTAGAGATTAGTTTACTCTTCAACAATATGGGAGCAATAGAACGTCCTCTCCCATCATTATCTTACTATTTTTTAAACAATCAACGTGTTCGACTGAGATGGTCTGCCAGTAAGATCGCGAGATAGTTCCTTGAATTGATTTTTATTGGGTTAGCATGAAACAACAACATTGGAACACATTATGGAATGTGTAAAGGTTTACTGTTATATTTTTATAATAAAAATTAATATTTTTATTTCTTGTACATTTTTAAATATCTTAAAGTGAGAGATAGAGTAACAAATTTGGATTACTCTTATTTAGATTAAAGTCATTGAAAAGTAATAAAACAAAACTTTCATTTAAAGTTAAAATGCCCTCTTTTATAGAAACATGTCTTATCCCTATCCCTTGCCAATTAAAAAATTAACCACGATACCGAGCATTCTTATGGTATACCATAAGAGATATGTTGCTATGTAAAATTACAGAGATGAAAAATAGGAGGGGGCAGGTTTTGAAGGCTACAGTACATTCGTACCACTTAATTTAGTTTTTGAGCCACTCTGCCAGTCTTAACAACTTCTGATGTTTTTTATGGTGGGCCCTGTATATATTATAATTAATAATAAGTTGTTGAAGTTTTTTAGATAAGAGGAAAACAGAATAATTAATACCTATTAAATTGTTTCAAAGTAATTTTAGAAATTAAAAGTTGCATAGTGTTAAGTTACTTATTACGATTGCATCAATATTGTTTTCAATGATTTGAGAAAAACGTCACATTGAACTTGCAGACATATAAAAAGTTAAAGTTTTCATCTTGTGTCAGTGGAAGTTCTTTAAATAAACGATTTATTGTAATTGTTATTTCAATAAAATATTTTTAATATATTTTATGCCTAGGTATATTTGATACGTCTTGTAACGTTTTTGGAAACAATTTAATCTGTGCGTATATAAAAAAGTTATAAATTTATATCTGCGAACATTCCAAATTGATATCATGCTTGAGCAATTTTTTTATTCTCAAAGAAAAAGTCCCTAGAAAAAACAGATCACAAGGAAATATAATATCCACTTTATATATCATTATATATTTTCGCCCGATTTAACAGCTCCAACAAGCCTTTAAAACGCATAATTATGTTTAAAAAGAGTTCGTCTTATTCGTTTAAAGTTTTTTTAGGTCTCTAAGCCATGAAAGAAGTAAAGCAAATCGACTTCTTAAATAGGGGCAAAGGGAACATGCCTAGAGCCATCCTCCAATTATAATATTATCAAGTTATTGGAGAGAGACTCTAATTGTCACTTTGGTTTCCAATTAAATCTGACGCAACTCTCGAACATCCCCAATTTCTGAAGGGCTTTATACGTTTGTTAAAATATTTAAACTCCAGTTCCTAATTTAACTAGCTTTGTCATGGTGAGATTATCAATTTTAGTCTTTTAGGTCTAGAAATTAGTAGGAGTGATGGAAAAATTTCAGCCGTCAAGTTCTATCCGTTTACTATTTTAACCTCGTTTAAAAATAAAAACATCTGTGAGGGCGAATTTATCAATGCTCCGTTATTTTTTAACATGAAAATAAAAAGGAAACAACTGTTGCAATCCTTGATTCCTTGGACTTTATATTCTAGTTTTAAAGGTTATTAAGTATTGATAACCGGACCAAATGTGGTAATCATCGGTTATATATTTCCAAGGGTATTTTTAAAAAGTCAATTATATTATTGAAGTATAACGCAGTTTATATCATTGTCATTTAAGTTGTTAGTACTGGTATGAGATGTGTACAGAATTTATAATTACTAGATAAAATTACAATAGGCAAAGAAATGAATGACTAGTAAATGCAGTAAAATAAATTGCTTAGGTATTCGAATATATTGAGATGAACTTTTTTCTTTAAGAGATCCCGGAATTTGACTGTGATCAAACAGGACTAATCTAGAGGATATAGTTACTACAATTGTATTGTATGCATACGTTTATTTAAGTTACTTGAGGACGTAAATGAATGTAAAATTTTAGTAAGTTTGGTTTGATGTTTTTTTATAAAGTGGTCAAAGTATTGCAAAGGTCTGAAAATTTATACCAAGCGTGATGAATGATGGATGGTTGGAAGCATGAGACTTACTAAAATTTCATTACTCACAGAACATACATACAAATGCAAATATACCGGGTGACACAAGAAGTAGTTACCCCCCCCCCATTTTTGTCGGCATTTTCATAAATGAAAATTTCAAAATTTTATGGTGATATAAATACACAGATTCTCATATTTTGACATAAATCATGTGTTAAAACCACTTCCGATTTAACCGGAAGTGGTATCAACTTTCTTATTTGAGAACACACAATTTTTTTTCAACATTTGAAATCTACATAAAATTCCCTTTCTAATGATGTACAAAATGGCGGCGAAACATTACTTTTATACTGAATTTAAGTTGGCCATTGATTCGCCGCGAAAAAACAAAACGTGGTTGGGAGGCTGTGGAAACAAAAAAATGATTTATTGTTGCTTTGCTGATAACATTATTTGCAAACATTTGACATGCATAATGTCTACTAGGATCATTTTCTTTTTTTCGTGTATTTGAAAACAATAGCTGAATGTTTCACATTTTTTTTAAATAGGAACCTATGTTTTTCATGTGATGTGTGGATTCTACATCAAATTATCTTCATGATGATATACGACATGTTCCCTTTTATTTATTCATTAGCAGCCAAATTCATCTTTGTCTTATTAGAATTGAAACTAAAATTCCCAATTCTAATAAGACAAAGATGAATTTGGCTGCTAATGAATAAATAAAAGGGAACATGTCGTATATCATCATGAAGATAATTTGATGTAGAATCCACACATCACATGAAAAACATAGGTTCCTATTTAAAAAAAATGTGAAACATTCAGCTATTGTTAAATACACGAAAAAAAGAAAATGATCCTAGTAGACATTATGCATGTCAAATGTTTGCAAATAATGCTATCAGCAAAGCAACGATAAATCATTTTTTTGTTTCCACAGCCTCCCAACCACGTTTTGTTTTCTGGCGATGAATCAATGGCCAACTTAAATTTAGTATAAAAGTAATATTTCGCCGCCATCTTGAAAGCAAATGTCAATGTGTTATACATCATTAGAAAGAGAATTTTATGTAGATTTCAAATATTGAAAAAAAATTGAGTGTTCTCATTTAAAATAAGAAAGTTTGATACCACTTCCGGTTAAACCGGAAGTGGTTTTAACACAGGATTTATGTCAAAATATGAGAATCTATTTATTTCACCATAAAATTTTGAAATTTTCATCTATGAAAATGCTAATAGAAATGGGGGGTAACTACTTCTTGTGTCGCCCGGTATAGTTAATATAAACTCTTTGAACATTTCAACCAAAATTGAGAGTTATATAAAAACTATGAATTACTATATCCTGGATAGTACAACGATAGTTGATTTTCTGTTTTTTTGGTAACCACTTTACGCTGTAATTCATGGATTTCAGTGTAGTTTTAAATATTAATGCAAATAATTTAGAATGCTAATAAGTTGTGTTTTGTATTTTCTACTTATATCAGTAAATGTAACAATTATTATTCGTGATCACTACGAATCAGATAATATAATGTATGCAAGACAACTGAGTGCGACGGAGCATGATTATTATTTAATTAGATTAGTATAAACAATAACTGTTAGTAGCATATCTGTTCCGACGATAGTATATTACATTACAAGTCATGAAAGTGGTCTTTGCAAAACGAGGAGGGTTGTTGAAGAATACGGGGACGCTTTAGCGACCGAGTACTTCTTCGAAGCCTCCGAATCAAGCAAAAATACTTTAATAACGCGTGATGTATAGTATTTTTTCGGAAACTGCTTTTTAAAAATTTCAAAATTAAATGCACAAATGTCACACTGACAGTTTGCCTCCACTTGTGTCTACAAAAATAAATATAATGTTTATCATTAATTTTCCATGTAACTACATGGTGTTAATCATTAGTTTTCCATGTAACTACATGGTGTTTAGTTTCTAAATAAAAGTATCTGATAATATAAAATGATTTAGATTTAATAGTTTCTAGTTTCTTAATAAAAGATTCTGATAATATAAAATAATTTAGATTTATTTATTTTGAAAGTATAAATAGCATAAGAGTATTGAAAAGTGACGTAAGAGTATTGAAAAGTGACATTAGCGTATTGAAAAACACTACTTCGCTCCGCAAATAAGTCGCGAAAGTAGACGTTTTGTTGACGGTTAAAAATCTGTACTTAAAAAACTTCTCTTCTCTTCGCTTCACTTCACTTCGCCACGCCTTAGTGTGCGTGTACCTTAAGCCGATGCTGCAGAACTGTCATTACTGCCAGCTGCGACGTTGCACAACTTTAGATGCACACACGGCGCGGCGAAGCGAAACGAAGAGAAGATAATTTCTCAGAGAAAAGTACACATTATCAAATAGGTACCCCGCATACTAAAGGTCGAAGTACACTTATGCGATCGGAGGCGAGGCGAGGCGCGGCTACCTTTGGAGGACATACGTACACTTGAGCAAAACTCGGTGAAGTTTTCGCGACCGACATGTACAAAACGCACTCCATTCTTCATGACAGTTACAGTGTCTTACTAACATCGACAGCAGATGAGCTCTTCTTCGTCAGAAGAAGAAATCGTGGTGTGCAGGTCGTCTGCAAAGAAGAGGAAAGGAGGGGAAGGCGGAAGCACTGGATGCATCCAATATGTAAAAAAAGAAAAACGGAAGGTGAATTTGTTTCCTTATTTCCAAAGCTCAGATCATTGACGACCCGGAGAAGTTTTTATCAACCATATCATATAATTCTTTGTACTTCTGTACTAATAATATAAAATTTCTTTCTTCAGCACTTATCTTGACCGTCTACCGTCTTTGTACCCTAACCTATGCAGACTGATTTTTAGTACCAATATTCGCCGTGCCCAGTCAGTACAAGTCGTAACAGGTCGCAAAGTATCGTATACTTGTCCGAGATGAAGGGAAGGGCGGCGACGCGAGAACCAAAATATTCCCTGCAGACTTATCTCCTAGGTCGCGGTGTCGCTTCGCTTCTCTTCGCCTAAGTGTATGTTATCCCATTAAAAACCATTAAACATAAAATGGTAGCTATGTTTCGCCGCGCCTCGCATCACCTCCGGTCGCACAAGTGTACTTAAACACGGAGCGGGGAAGAGACGCGAAGAGCTGTCGCGAGAAAAGTCTGCAGAGCAACTAGGCGACGTCGCTTATCGCCGCTTCTCTTCGCGTCGAGTCATTTTCGTCATTTATCGGGCACTTTCGTATGAAGCAGGCTCATACTAGTTTGTACGATTATCCTGTCGTTAATTTGGGTATATTTTGGCACAGTGTGAAAATTAAAAATCCGGAAATACCTAAGTGATGGAATTCACCAAAGCTATATCTTTTTTGGTTAATTTCATGCGCCCAAACTCTTTTGTTTCTCCACTTCTTCGATAGTATCAATTAGGCCTTCCCTTCGTTTCTCTTCGTCTTAAGGTGGAGATACACCAAAAAAGCGAGCAGGAGCAAACATACGCGAGCTAGCATTCTTTGCAATTAATCGTTGGGTGTGGACACTTTTGCGAGCGAGCGAACGTTGTTTGCTCACGTTCACGTATGATCGAGACGGCAGCGGTACATCAAAGAAAAATCGTGTTCTTGCTTGTTGGGTAGTGACACGTAGTTGAAAATAGTTGAACATTCGGAGCGATCCTACATGGAGTATGAAGTGGAAGAACGATTTAGTATTAAAATTAATTGAAAATTACAGAGAAAAACTATATTGTGGGATACGAAAGATGTATGTTTTGAAAATAAAAAGAAAAAATTCTTTTTCAATAGTCAATTTCAATAGTTAATTTCAATTTCAGTTTCAATGGTCAATTATTTTTCAATAGTCCAAAGATAACAATAAAACTTGCACTTGCACAGAGAACTTTGTTTCTGGACGCCATAATTAAAATGTTTGCTTGCAAACATGCGGATCATCGCTGAATTTCAATAAAATCGCTGTTGTAGTGACACACCTAAATTTAAAAGCCAGAGCACAAGCAAACATCAAGGGAGCACGATTAAATGTTAGCTCTTGTTTGCTCATGCTCGCTTTTTTGGTGTATCTCCACCTTTAGTATGCGTGCACCTTTAGAATTCGTTCACCTAACAACGCTCGTACTTACTATCTAACCATATGATTCAAGTTCTTTTGAACAAATTTAGATTCAGCGACAATTTGACAAAAAGTAAGAGCATCTGTAAGAGAAAAGTTACAAATGATTTTCGTTTTTCTTTATTAATTATTTTCCAAATTATCTGGCCTAGGTTTATTTTTTCAAATTCGAATCGTTAGAAGCAAATCGTGTTACTTTTTGCCAACCTACGTTTATAGAGTAATACGACCCTGCTGATTCCGAAAATTCCGGTTGGCATCTCGAAATAAGGGTTGAACTACCCCAAATAACCACCCCTAAAGGTAATTTTTTTCAGTTTATCGAGAATATCTCCGTAAGAAGTGAATTGAAAGAAAAAAGTCAAGACGACTGAAATGTAGCTAAATGTTCTTTAAGATGATGTATATAAAGTGATAAACCCACTAGCCCATTGGCGTACAAAGGGGGTCTACAATGAGATCATTATTAAAAAATTTGCGAAATAGTTAACCATAGTTGTTCAGAAGGTTATTACTTCACTTTACGTGCGAAATATATTCAGATTTTCATCACCTGTAATGTTACGAATGTCATGGGCGAAGAAAAGGGGTACTCGTCTCGGCTTGATTTTCAGGGAAGACTTCCGAAATCACTCCCAAATACCAAATCATATCAGTTTTTGACGACCTATGGTTTAGGGGTAATTCTTTAAAATTATGTATATAAAGTGATAATCTCACTAGCCCATTGGCGTGCAATGAGGGTCTAAAGTGAGATAATTTATAAAAAATCAGCGAAATAGTTATCGATAGTTGTTCAGAAGGCTATAATTTCACATTACGTGCGAAATATATTCAGATTTTCATTACCTGTAATGTTGCTAATGTCATGGGCGTAGAAAAGGGGTAGTCGCTCGGCTTGATTTTCAGTAAACCCTAGAAGCAAATCATATCAGTCTTTGACAACCTATGGTTTAAGGGCAATTCGACCTAACCGATTTCAAAAATTTCGGTTAAGAGTTCAAGATGGCGATAAAAACGTACTATAAACTGAAAAAAGAAATAAAGAGTTTTTAAATGTGAAATGTTAAAAAAAAAAATTATAAATAATTGGATTGAGATTATTGAGAATCATCAGAATCATCCATTTCATCTGCATCCGGATATCCGTGTAGCTGATTTAGCTCTACATTCGAGCAACCAGGCGAACATGAGCACATGCTGGAGCATTTAAAACCAGATTTGCGACATTTGCATAATCTGTTCGAACAGAGACTAGTTTTGCATGAGCACGTGACTATTTCTATACAAGCGCTGGTTGCTGGTGGGAGGGTGATGATAACTGGCTTTAACCCTGAAAAATAAAGTGTGTACAAATAAATACGATAGCAATATCGAGTCTCCAATCATTATCCGTCGGAGATATGGATACTTCGGGAAGGTGGGCACTTTCTCAAATAAAAACTTGATAATGTGCTCTTTTTATGTGGAGATGTAAATTGATGTAAAGCATCAGATGTAGGTGGCATTTGTTCAGGTTGCTTCAGCTTTTCAAATAGAGTACATCTTGCTGCGTCCGCTGATTCAGCATCAATTTTATACAGTTTCAGTACAGACTTTTCAGCTGAATCTATCGCTGATGTTGTCAGCAGAATTTTACCTAAGTCACTGAGCAGTTCTGAATGTTTGATGTAGATGTTCCAAGCTCGTTTTTTTGTCACGCATGCAAAGAATGATGTTACATCACATCCGGTAAGCGCATGAAATGCCAGCAAATTGGATTTCAGAAGTGCTGCAAGTTTTTGACAAATGCTATGAATTAGAATGTACTTCCTCGAATGTGATGTACCAGCTATCATCCGTAGCTCATCGCAATTAACCTTCTCGAAATGATAAATTAATTAAAGCAGAACATCAGTATCCCTGCACATAAAAAATGATTTTTCAGCTGAACTGTTGACAGCGTGGAGTATCAGACGGGTATCAGCTTCTACATGAGAAGCTTCTAGTTAAGTTAATAACATAGACTGGTTATTAGATGCTCCTTTTCTTTCACTTTCAAAACCTCCTGCCATGACAACCTCAAATTGGTAAAAATTGTGAGCTATAAGCGTACAAGGAAGAAATGCTGCAAGGTCTGCCTTATTTTCCCAAACAGCTAGAAAATTAGCCCAACCCGACCCGATATGCTGCACTTGTTGACTTTTGTGTAAGAGCTCCTCTACTATAGTTAACTATTTTTTGATTTTTTTAAATAAAAAATAATAAATAAATAACACCTCATAAATTAGACAACCTCCAAATTCAAAGTCAGAGCTGTTCAAGAGGGGGTTATATTTATAAAAACTCAGACACACAACCAACCCATTCGGCATTGCCAGTACCGAAGCTAGGAGTCGAACCCGGTTGTGCGGCTGCTACACGCGCTTTAACCAACTGTGCCACCGTGCTAGGACCTCATTTTAAACCCACCTTACACGCCAATGACTTAGTGGAATTATAACTTTATATACATAATTTTTAACAATTACCCCTAAACCATAGATTGTCAAAAATTGATATGATTTGCTTCTAGGGGTTTCAGAAGTCTTTCCTGAAAATCAAGACGAAATGAGTACCCCTTTTCTACGCCCATGCCATTCGTAATATTACAGGTGATGATAATCTGAATATATTTCGCACATAATGTGAAGTAATAAAGCTTCTTATTAATAGGCTCGTTTATCAATTTTTTTTTATTACAAATTCTGAAAGAGCACACTCAATTTAGGGGGTATGCAAAATTTTATAATTTTCTGATGCTTATTTACTCCGTAAAAAATTCCGAAAAGTCCAAATCGAGCTCGCCAGTTGTGACGTCACCGGCCCCGTTAAGTCGGCTTTGGCCGCATGCTGAGTGACATTTCGTCGCCTGCACTGTCACAAACGGCGACACAAATAATGTAAACGTCTCAAGCTGTCAACGAATTAAAACAAATTTAAATCGCAACAACGGAACGCGGAACTATCGCAATACGCTTGTGGGAGCCCGTGACGTCACGTCTGCAGCGGAGTCGGTCTTTTTATACCCCAATATTGTCCAATTCTTGTCCGATTCGAAAAAAAATTTCTTTGCTGCTCCAAATACAAAGTTCTTTATCGAAATTAAATATAAAAAGTAATTTTGGAAATGCTACTAAATGAGCCTATTATAGTTAACTATTTCGCTGATTTTTTTATAAATTATCTCATTTTAGATCCCCATTGCACGCCAATGGGCCAGTGGTGTTATCGCTTTATATACATCATCTTAAAGAAAATTTTATTAGCTACATTTTAGCTCTCTTGACTTTTTTCTCTCAAGTCACTACTTACGGAGATACTCTCAATAAACTGAAAAAATGTACCTTTGGGGTGGTTTTGGGGTAGTTGAACCCTTATTTCGAGATGCCAACCGGAATTTTCGGAATCAGCAGGGTCGAATTACCCCAAAAATGTAGGTTGGCAAAAAGTAACACGATTTGCTTCTAACAGTGATTTCCGAAGGCTTTTTACAAGAACGATAGAATTAGTTCTAGTCTAAACAGCATTCAATCAGAATGTATAGAATGATAACACAAATTTAAAATCTGATAAAGTCTTACGATAGTGTTGTAAGGTAAAACTTATTAGTTGTTATGATCAAATGATAAGGACGTCGCGTAAGATACGTTCAGGATACTTTTCTGAAAAAAAATTATTATGTAAATATTGTCCTAAAATGCGTAGCTGACCATAGTGCTCCAGTACCAAGGTATAATCTTTCTATGTCCAATTAAAACAGAAAGTCTGATGAGTTGATTCTAGACTCATTTCATTAGAAAGCGCTGTCTGCGCTGAAATAACATCGAAATCGTACTTGAATATAACTTACGATACCCGTATGTATACTGCAGTCGACCACATGAGTAACCGGCATACATAAGATGATTTACTGATGTGTTCCAATTGGAAATAGAAAGCTATACCTTCAGGGATGAGGTTGTAGGTTAAAATTTGTGTCGTACACTCAACCATTGTATTTTATTATTTATTTTTTAAATTTCAAATTTTTAATGGTCTCTTATGTGTCGTAGCAGAAATTATTTATTATCTTCTATTCTTTTTTTACTTCTACATGTTTATTTTAGACTCTGATGATGGCGTAAGCCGAAACTAGTTTTTTTTTCTAATTAAATTTGTGAACTCTATTATAGATTTTTGACAAAAAAAAACAACATTTTTATATGATTAGCAATTAAAAAAAAACGAAAATCTCCATTAACTATTTTTTTTATGTGCCATTGTATTAGGAATTAAAAAAATATACTGAATTTCCAATTCTATTCTTTTGTGCATGATGATACTATATTAAGGGGGCTATTGAATTATTGACTGTAAAAATATCATCGTATATGTTAAACGTTAATAAAACACTGGTTTTTGAAAAACAAGATAATCAATATCTTCAATATTAATACATTTTTGGTTCGGGTTTGTGGTCTCATAAATTCATGTTTGCAAAATGGAAACAGGATTTTTTCCATGATTAGTAAATCATTTCCAAAAATACGTGTTTTTTAAGAAATCTAGGGAACAGAATAATAATTATTGTAATTAAAGATGTTCAAAAAAGCTGGATGATAACGAAAATGTAAAAAATAACATTTATGGAGTATCATAGAAACCAGAGGGGAGAAGGGAGAGCTTTGTGAACGAGCCTTTCCTGGAATTGGGTGGTAATTTACATAGCGTTGTTTTAGACCCAAAAGAGCCTGTGTGTGTTTGAAATGTTCTGCGCAAGCCGGATCGATAACAAAATTCTTATTGCTAATCTTGATCGTTGTTTGCTTTACCGCCACCGAAGCCAGAGTGGCCAATAACCAACTATTTTACTATTTTGGGCTTACCCGCTCTCGCTCTATACCCACTTGACTAATAAATCGGTTTGCAAAATAAAAACTGAATACTGGCAGTAGTGGAACGCAACGTTGGATTATATATATTTACATGAGGAAAATTCAATTGACAAACAATAAGGCTTATTTAATTTAATAAGTTATTTGGTTATTAAGTTTTAATTTCGTCTAGAAGATAATATTGAGAATTTATTATAATTTACATCGACAAATTTAATTACCTAGTTAAAAATTGTAAAAAAATATTTATACTTTTTTTTAATGTTTATTTAAATTTAAATTGAATAGGTGTCTATACGGTAGTCCCCCTAAAACTAGACATCCTGCTGGATCTCATTTATTGTTGCACATACAGGGTGGAACAAAAGTGTCAAATAATGGCTTTAACTTTGTTATTTGCAAAGTTACAAAAAAATGTTCAATATGAAAGTTGTTTGGTTCTTTACCGTGCATGCTTTGAGTTTTTTAGTTTGTTGATATCTTCTTCTGGTTTGTTCCTATGGCAACCAACTTTTTCTTTTTAAATGGCACCCATAATTTTTTTTTGGTCAATTTAAAACAAGCATAGTTTTCTCTATTCAGTCATTAAATTTTGCAATTTTTGGAAAAAAAATAAGCGTGAAAAAAAATATTTATTCGGAACTAAATTAATTAATTTCACAACATCACAACACTAAAATTTAGTTCCTTGGCATTCTTTACCTAAAGTAATGTTTGTGTTTTATAACTGCATGACTTTTTCCATGGCATCCTTTATTAAGAGGCGACGAGTGAGTCGTAATAAATGTTTTTTTTCTCGCTTATTCTTTTTCCAAAAATTGCAAATTTTATGACTGAATAGAGAAAAATATTTTTATTTATATTTAAAAAGAAAAAGTTGGTTGCCATAGGAACAAACCAGAAGAAGATATCAACAAACTATAAAACTCAAAAGATGCACGGTAAAGAACCAAATAATTTTTATATTGAAAATTTGTTTGTAACTTTGCAAATAACAAAGTTAAAGCCATTATTTGATACTTTTGTTCCACCCTGTATAAATTCTGATTGACATTCTCAATATAATAAGGTATAATTATAGATTTAATTGCGCACGACGCCGCGTGAGTGCGGCAATTCCATGAGTGCGTAATTGCTTTACAACTCGAATTATGTACTAACTTTACCTACGATCGAATTTATTGGCGAATTTATGTATGTGCATTTTGAAAAAACATGTTGGGAATAGTATTAGTTAGTAGGTATGTTTTCTTTTCGTTTTATAAGAAAGAAATGTGCTTTCATTTTTCAGTATGGGAGGTGTACAAACAAATCAGCAACATTATGTTATTATGGAAAATAGTGACTTCCCAAATTATAAAAAAGATAAGTGCACCTCGTATAGTTTAAAAATAACCACTGGACATCGTATTCATGTCATTAAAATGTATTAGCGATGAATTAAATAAAGGGAAGTGCAAAAGAATATTCTCTGATTTAAAATTTGTTTTTTGTAGAATAAATTTAATTGGTCTTTTTGTATCTAAATGTATGGTGTATGGCTAATAGCCGTATAGATAGATTGATAGATCGGTATTTATTGGTGTCTTATACATAATAGTATTTACAAAAGTCAAAGTACAAAACAAAAAAAATGTATAATATATACAATACATATACATACACAAAAAAAATAAAAATAAAAGAGGAGTAACAGGACCTTTTATTCGTAAACTGACTGTAAATTTCAAAAATGAAAAAAAAATACAATTTCGATCATTGGCGTACCCTTTTTCTTTAAACAAAGGGAATCACACCCCGTGGTTACGTCTCTGGTTAAAGTAGGAAAATGAAAATAATGATTAAACGTGGTACTTATTCAGGAACATGTACACACAAAATTTCAACAAATTATTTCTTTTACTTTAGGAGATATAAAACAAAATACAAAAACAATGTAACTTCAACCTGTATTTCTGAAACGGTTAAATATAAGTTTATTGAGAAAACTTACATTAATTTCACATTTTCTATTGATTCTCAAATTATCGAAGGTACCATTTGGGCCACCCTGTATATCTTACTGTCAATTTTAGTCATGTACCTAGTAGATTCAAATAATTAAAATTTTACATAATTGTCTTCATTGTGCTAAAGGAAAACGGTGCATTTTACCGATATAAAATAAGTATTCCTTTTTTACCTAGAATTTAATGCTGCGTTAAAAACACACGCACATTACTTTTTTTTTGTTGATTTAAGTTGATGGTCAAAAAATTAATGACCAAAACAAAAGAAAAAATTAGGCGTTTGCAGCACCCCCTACGTTATTTGCCTCAATTGTAAACACGACTTTTCTCAACAGTAGCGGCTCAAAAAAAACCCACATACCAAATTTGGATGAAGTCACGTTAAGAGTAATATCTGGAGATATAACAAAAAATTTAAATAAAAAAATTGCTTTTGACGGTCCACAATTTTTAAGGAAGCAAAATGGTAGGTACTAAGGTATGTTTAGCTAAAATGATTTATTTTTACTCCGGAAGCCTAGTGTTATCTACAGTTTGGTCCATTTTTTAGGACTCTTTATATATTTGTACTTGTTGAAAAATTTCTAATTTTCGAAAGCAATGAATAAAATATGGTCAAAATTAAAAAAAAACCTATTTTATAAATCTGTAATACCCATTTATAAGTATAACTTGTAAAAAAATGTTTTTTTTTAAACAGTAGTGTTTTGGTTGAAAATTCCGGGTTTTAACGCGACCACTTCCAGGCCGTCATTTCTTTAATTTTTAACGGATTGAGATTCTTGTATCCATCTGCCAAGTTTCTATAATTTCTGGCTTCACCGGAAGTTACCCCAACTTTTCATTTTAAAATACCACACACTATATTATGTGCATACTGTGCTATGACTCTTTACGCCACTTTGAAATTTTTACAACCAATTTAAATTTTTTAATTTAGGGTGTTGTGTGACCCACCTGAAATTTATTCTAATATTCATAAATAATTGATGAAAAATACGTATGGCGTATGTTCCAGAAAGGTTTAGAAGTTATTAAAATCACTTTTATCATTTTTTTCAGAATGGCTAAAAATTTTAAAATGAAAATAAATCACTTTCTCACTACAGATAACGAGTTTTCCTTTGCAGTTACTGTTGCTTTGTTACCACGTGATAAATATTTTATGCTGTACATATTCAAAATCTAAGTATATTAAATATGCCATGGCAGACATAATATGCAGAATATTCTCTGTATATTATATGAAAAAAATGAAAAAATATCCGGCTGTCAATTATTTTTTTTTAATGCATAGAGATGAAATGTGACATGTATCATATTATGTTATCTACTATAACGATATTTTTTATTATCTGCCAAGTTTCTATGAGTTCCGATTTCACCAAAGTAACATCAAATTTTTTCTCTGCAATTACTGTTTCTTTGTCATGATACATGATACTTATTTGATGTTACATAGAATAAAAATCTGAAAGTGTATCAAGTATGCCACTTATATAAAATAATAAAAAATCGGTGAAACCGGAAATCATAGCAACTGAAAGATTTCATCTTAATCCATTAAGAAGTATAGAAATTTATTTGATTAACTTTGATATAACAAAATTTATATAATAAACCATGCTTGACGTTAGAAAACACTCAACACTCAATGTCTCAGTATGAAAATTATTGTAGGTGTATGTACTAACGTGTCAAATGTTTTAAAGCATTAGGGAAGAAAAAATATAATTAATTTTGTCATAGATTTACATTTTAACTACCCCCCTATAATATCGTATATCGTGGACACATTTTTACTAATTCATTTTTATACGCTAATTATTTCCTTTGAACCTCGCCTTCCAAAGGTGGTAAACGGTCGTTAAAAATGACAAACCACATGGAAAATATTCCATTTTCAAAGCGTTCTGCGTTTTCTGGTTTGTAGTTGTAGATGAAACAAGGCCGAGTTCTTTTACAATAAGTACTTAAAACGAATTTCATATAATTCGATTCAAAAAGTGCAATCTAATTAGCCGCTGTGTTAAAACAACAACAGTGGGACAGACCCTCATTAGCAATGTTATGACAGCCACAATTAACAACATATTGGCCGTGGCGCCAAGATTGGTTTTACTCGATATTAAGTTTCAACGTACTTCCGCTCATTTGTTTTCACAAGACTAATAGTTTGTCTAAGAGAAGTATCAGGCTTACTTGATACAAGCTACACATTTAATTTAATACAATTTTTTGTATTCATACACAAACAGTTCCAACGCAATACCTATAGTAAATACGTTACAGTTAGTTATTTGTAATAATTTATTGGTACATAAATATTAAATTACTATAAAATTATTTTATTATTTTATGTGATTTTTTGAATATGCAAATTAAAATTTGTATCTTCTTAATGGCCAGCTCAGATATGATGAATAACGGTCGCCTGGTTTTGGTCAATAAAAAATTAAGCTAGAAATTCAGCGGGGGCACCCGTTAACCTACTTGTTGTATAGAAACTTACTTCAGTTTTAATTTCCCATAAAAAATTGCCACAATCTCCTGTTTCATTTTTCGGGTTGGTAAAAAAAAGTGGTATAGTGAACCTCTACTTCATCAAGTAATATTTGGTAAAATATCTAATTTAGTGTTTAAAAAGCACGTTGTTTCGTCAACGCCATACAGTATGGTCCATGAAGGTCTGAACATAGGAGACTTGCAAAACGTAAAATATTTCAAAATTGAGTGTAGCGGAGTTGCTTCACAGGGCGCAGACTAGAATTTAAATTGGTAACGTATACATTTGAAGGTTAATTTACCAATTTATTTTTCAAAGAATAATATATTGACTCTACTGATAATGCGAAATGCCAAAGTAAATCAAGTTAATTAAATATTCTAAATAGGACCAATGGCTCGTATCATTATTTGAGAATCGTATGAGTTATACTTCCTGAAACAGAAAAAGGAATATTAATCATAATTTATCAAATTATGTACTATATTACAATATACAATTACCACTCCCAGATGTAATTAAAATATTTTATTCAAATTTGTCATTGAGTCAATGAATAAGAGTTGGCGTGTTACTTACATAACTTACAAGCTTTCAATCCATTTGCACCAATTTCTTAAAAGAATATGGTAATCAACTTAATCTGAGGTCAATCAATCAAGTTATATAACTTTTTGACTTAAGAAAGGTTGGGTAGTCTTGTGGCCAAGGAGAAACATCCCATGGAAGAAGAGTGTCTTGTACTTTTTAGTTAAACTAGGAACTAACAATGCGGAGTCGTGTTATGCCCATGCTAGAAAACAGAATTTTCTAATACTCTAACTCAGGTATCGCTTTTCAACCTTTTGAGTGTCGCCACCCCCAGAGAAGGCCAAAAATAAAATAAATTTCATTACGACCACCTTACCATATAACTTTTAATTAATATTCATTAATTAATCAATAATAGGCTTTTTCGTGCATATTTAATTTTTTCTGACCAACTACGATCCCCTGCATATGGGATAGCGATTTTGAGAAAGGATACTCTAAGGTAAAGTAGGATGAATGTTTCTAGATCTGATCAAAGTATACCTACGAACCCTGACATGATAGATAAGAAATACAAAATTACAGAACCATTTCTGTACCTACACATAATACACAATTATTCTGATATTATCTTTCCTCATGCTAGGCTTTTTGCTTGCTCTAATCAACAAGGCCTTCACGTGGATTCACCATCTGCAACTTATTCTGCATTAGACAATATTTAACAGAAGACTGGAAACATTTCTCAATTGTTTCGATATATTCCACAGACTTTTGACTTTTTACCTAGTTCTAAGTTATGATATACCTACAGAATGGAAATCAATTGTACGCGCTAGCCTAAGTAAAGAATAAAACAATCGGACAGAGAGCGTTCCCCACTGCGTTGACCGTATACCTATCTCATCCATCCATCCTTTGCTCGGGTTGAGGCCTATTTTGCTTTCCATGCTGTATATTTTTTAGTGAGTCGAACAAATTTCGTGTCCTTCATTCCCATTATGTTTTTTCTTCATATTGAAATAATAAAGACACTAAGTTGTGTAATGTGGTTACAAGTCTACAGAAATGTGAGCTAAATCTGATATTCCCTAGGGCCCCTATCTCGAATCCCTATTATTTCTATTTATATATGAAGTTTCTAATATTTTTACATGTTTGTATTGTACGAAAATGATTTAAAAAAATATAGCTTCATAAAAACAATATATAATTGATTATATTTGTTTATTAAACATATTAATGATGTCATTGGGAGTGATATAAATACATTGCGTTTTATGACGGAAAATACATTGTTTAATCACTGAATAGATTATGAAAACATACGTTTAATTCGTTTGAATATACACCGAAGTAAATTTTGACCTTTAAAAGTAACAACACTCTGTATATCATACAGCAACACTTTTATTATTTATTTATTTTGGTAACATAAGAAGAGAATACCAATGACAGTTTATTAAATCTAATGAATAAATTTGATTTTCTAACCCATTTGAAAAATCACAAAATTTTCGCACAATTAGTCTATAATATAGACTAATTAATAAGTACATATTATGTACTTATTCAAAAATATGTTTTATAAATATATTTGCACAAATAAATTAATCAAAAATATACTTCGAGGTAAACTCAATATACTTGCTCCATATGACTCTTCCTCTTTAATTAATACCTTTCCCTTTTTTGTACACTAGTGTATGGCACTCTTTAAAGTGAAGATTCAACAATGCCGTGAAGTTCCAAGTTGTATTTTATATGTGTACATTTCTTTATTAGCTGTTTTCAATAAAATGACTATCAATACTATCCTAAATTAAAAATAAGTTTGTACCATAAACATTCTGTATATTGTGGTCGTATTCGATTTTCTTACATTTTATTCTAATAATCAGTAGCCTGCTCAGAAATGATGGAGGGTTGATAAGTTTAGTTCAATAAATAATAAAACTACTTTTTCATATAGTCAACGCTAAAATTGTTTAGCATCCTCAGAACTCTACAAAAATATCAGTAAAAATATATAAATAATAATATGTACCACAGTCTTATAGTAAATAAATACACCACATGTAATTACGACCCCCTTTATCCCAGAAAGCTGAGCCTTGTGCGGGAGGGGGCTACACATTTAAAGACAAGGGACACACATCCAATATCCGTGTATAATGGAAAAATCCCTCTCACAGTATTTTCCATTGCCACGACCGGGATTCGAACCCGGGACTTTTGGGTGATAGGCAGGTACTCTACCATCTCGACCATCAGTCATAGTAGTAATTATTATTATTTGATTAAAAATGAAATATTACAAAAGTACAAAAGTAACTAAAAAGAAAAGTATTTACTTAACATCGTCATGTTACACAAAATATACAGTGTGCACATAAAAAGTATATGGAATAAATTAATTCTTTCTGATTACGAAAATATTTGCAGGTCGATTTTTATTTTGAATTGTGCATCTTCTACTTTGATTTCTTTAGATATGACGTCATCGCTGATTCGGTATGACGTCAACTACTTTTTTAATGGAACACCCTGTATATTTTTTCATTTTTAGGATCTCTATAGGAAACTGATTTCAAACTTACACTTATAGTCTACAGTTCATGAGTTAAATAATTCTTGTTTAATTGTGATATTTTACAATAAAATAGCAAATGAACGGTAAATAATAACATAAATAATTAACTACTCAAATGTTCAAATTGAAAACTTTCTTATGCCTGACAGTACAACGTTTCTCAACAAACTATAAATAAAGTTCAGCAAGAATTCATTGATCGTTTTGGGATACTGTCACTGTTGTTACATTCTAATAAATATTTTGTTTTTTAAATCTTCAATATTGCCGGTTTACATTTGCACACTACGTTTCTTCGGTGATCCCTGACTCCCCCCCCCCCAAAGAAAAATCTAGCGGGTAAGATCCGGTGACGTTGGTGGCCATTCAACACTTCCACGTCTTCCAATCCACCTGTTTGAAAATACTTCAAGAAATCTTGTGTTATTATTTACTGTTCATTTGCTAGTTTGTAAAATATTACAATAAAACAAGAATTATTTAACATCAAAAAATAATATTTTCAAAATCCAAACTCATGAATTCTAGACCCTAAGTAGTAATAGGTCTTTGAAATCAGCTTTCCATATAAATTTAAAAAATAAAAAAATAAATAGTGTAGGTACCATTAAAAAAAAAATTGGGTGACGTCATAACCGAAATAGCGATGATGTCATAGCTAAAAAATATCAAGGCAGAAAATGCGTAGTTCGAAATAAAAATCAACCTGTACGAGGATTTTCTCGAAATATTTTCCATACTATAATATCTGCCTACATAAAGGACCAACAAATTATTACCTATGTGTCATAAGAAAAAAATTATTCTGTTAATTAATTGAAAACAACGATTTTACATTTTTTATTAAAATGGCTATTTAGTTATTAAGAGTAATAAGTGCTGTTTATCGGTTGAGAATAACGTTTAAATGTTTTTAGAGGTCAACACAAAGGCCAAAATGCTCATTACGCATTTTTTGTACAATCAGATTTTTTCATGATCCCTACAAGAAATTTTATAGGATATTTTTACGTCGTTTTATGTAGTTTAAAAACACAAAACGTAATTTTTTCGTACCCAATGAGTGACAGTTAATTTCCACTTTTATCAACAATTGTAATAATTCTACGTTTAATTTAGTAGTAGTTCTTCCTGGGTGCTTTCTTAGTAACAACATTAAAAGTGAAAAAATATAAGTATCTACCTATGACAAAAAAAAAAAAGAAAAAAAAACGAATCGCCTAAATTTGCCAGTAATATTAAAATAGACAGAATTTAAGTTGTCGATATCTGTTCGTTTATTTACCGACTGAATACTTATTTTTATTTCATTTCATGTAAGTATACTATATTTATAGTTATATTTTCATATTGTCATCTTAAAAGTGAAAGTAGATGATCAGCTTTTCTTGGGTTTGTTAAAATAATTTGTACAACCAGTCCAATAATATGTGTAATATTTGTTGATTTTGGATTACCCTATATCAAAAATATACATAGAGATATGAGATATACAAGAAATTTATATAGCTATACTACATATGATAATTCCATACACTTTAATCCTTTTTTAAAAATTACGATTGATGTTAACCAACAATTCATTTAAGCAAAATTTGAGATATAAAAACGCTTCCATGAAAAATTTCGATTCCACACATTTTTTTTTTGTATAATTAATTACCTACACTTACACAGATTTTTGCTTTTGTATATCAGTATAATTTGAGGATTAATTTGAACCTCGATTTGAACTTAATCCTTATTGAACAACCATCGTTTCCTTACAACTCGACTAGAGTGAGCTAGTTCTCCGTCATTTCTTTGTATCAATTATGATAAATATTTTATAAAAGGCAAGGAACTGAAGCCAATATGGCCGCTTGGAGAATATAGTAGGGTCTGGTTTCCGGGATAACTCTAGATGTGGCAAGAGGGGATGTTGATAATGAGCTTGCGACGATTCTCCTGCCTGCAACGCAGTTATAAACTCCAAAATATGGGGATCGGAAGAATTATTATACAGCATCCCCCCATTTCCAGTTGAAGGGAAGCAACTCTACGATTTCACTTTATTTGTAACGAGGAGCATAATTGCTAATGGAAGCGCGCTGTGTGTTTTTCAATATATTTAAAAGGATCATGTTTTTTCTTTGTGCCAAACAGGCGTGCTGAGGTTTTTAAATACCTAGTAAATCTAAAATTTAGTACTATAGAAGGGTATATTATAGTTATATTGTTATGAAAGAACTTAAATAAAACATTTCGTTTACACTCAGTTGTGATCGTTTATAGTGAGTAGTGGCGAATGCGCTGGTAACACAATACAGGGTATTCTAAATTGATATAATACAAGGTGAATAAACGAAATGATTTCATAACATTACGACATTAACATTTTCTTTTTTAGTTGGTAATCATTAATAAGATAAATATCTACACAGACGTATGGTTTTCACGTAACACATGTTTAATTAACCAAGTTGACATCACCGAAATAAGACATGGCTTGTTAATATTAATCAATAAAGCGGGTTATTTGGGGATAGGTGTCAATTATTCTTACATTTTACATTTTCAAACAAATTTTCCAAGCTTTCAAGAACAAGTTGTCTACTAACAATTAATTCATTTAGTTATTGATTTTTATGTTATTTTCAAACGTGTGCCGAACAGTATATATAGATGTTCCTTATGTCTAGTTAGATGACCAATTGTTCAATGTACTTTAAGGTATAAATAATCTAATTTCAGAATTATCAGAATTTGAGAAAAATGTATACAGACTGATTTTTCACAGAAACCTCAGAAATAAAAATTACTTAACCTGACGTTGAAATTATTTATTTTTGATTATTTATTTCATATTAATCAACCATGAAATCACAAAATTTTGCATAACAAATATTTTAGTTTGAATAAGAAAGGAAAATGGAATTTTATAAATTTATTTTGTGTAGACCTTCGATTTTGGCGAAAATTGATCGCTTATTTAAAATTCACCCAAAGTGTGGCAAAACAACAAAATATATGTTTTCGATCACTTTTGTATGCAGTTTCATAATTCAGTATTAGAATTTAAAAATCACGTATACAGGGTGAATTTTTTCATAGGAGCACTAAAAATAAAAATTAGTTGAGCCGGCCCTGGAATTTTCTGTCTTTGATTATGCATGTAAATTGACATTTAATAGTATATTATATACCCACAATACGAGCTGATTCTAGTGATTAGTTTAAAAGATATTACCTTAAGAAGTATTGGGCAAAACTCATAAATCACCCTGTAGATCAATAAAAAAAAAGCTCAGGCTTTTTTCAATAGTCATTTCTAATTCACCTAAGTGAACTCTATCTACCATAACATTTTGTCCCTTTCCTCGTGAATCACCCTGTATATACAGGGTGTTTCAAAAGTAAGCGTAAACCTTCTGGGGGCGTAAGCCTCGGATAAAAATAAGACAAAGAGTTCCTATTAACATGGGTCCGGAAATGCTTTGTGAGGAAGTTACGGCCCTTCGAATGGGGCACCCTGAAGACGGTTTTTCCGCAATATTTCCGAAACCGTTAACAATCAAATTTCGAAAATACACACACTGTATAAACTTTTTTTTAACGCTGAACTCGATGCTGAATTCAGAATTTAAAAATTTTAGTCATGGGCGTCACACCGGGAAGGTTAAGGGCTAAAATAACCCCATTATTTTTCGTTTTAGTTTATTAGGGTTTCCGTTAAAAATTATAAAATTTCAAAGTTTTCTACGTAAAAAAGGTACTCTTGGTTCATCCCGATAGAATGAACCGTTCTCGAGAAAATTGATTATGAAAAACATACAACAGTCGATCATACAAACGTTTGTCATTGTTTTCAAGTAATTTGAAGTTTTCCTGATACTGATTGTCATTGTGACATGTGATTTAATTTTGGTCCAGTTCTAGTTAGTAGATATTAAAATTAAAAGATTCAATAAAATAAGAACCTTTTTTATTCGCTATTTAAAGGGCCGTAACTTCCTCAAAAAGCATTTCCGGACCCATGTGATAGGAACTTTTTGTCTTATTTTTATCCGAGGATTACGCCCCCAGACGGTTTACGCTTACTTTTGAAACACCCTGTATACAATCTGATCAGATGACGCTACAATCCGCGCGTGGCAATAATTCCTTTAAGGGGCAACTATTAATTAGTTCTGATTTCTTCGCCTAAAAGTGTACAGTACAGCTGTTCCTATTGCGATGCATCGTACTTTTATTTAATTTCTTCAAATTCAACACATATAAACGTGTAGAAGTTACTGTGCTCAATTACTATTTTAAAAACAGTAGTATAGGGGCAACGACTTGACACACTGGTGTTGAAGACGAAAGTCAAATGACGGTAAACGCGTCTAGTGTTTGGATGGAGACCATCGAAGAAGCACGCGTTCTCGTTTCCCCACTTCTAGCGGCTTGTATATCAGCTTTATCGCAGAAGCTATACAACTGTAGGCGAGAGTTGTATTGTGGATATACCATTCTTCGGATATAAATCAGTTGGTCCTTTGTCTATTAAATGTTAGGGCAAATTAAAAATCCCTACTCTTAGTAAGATAAGAGGTTCGACAAAATTTCCAGGTTGGAGGTAGCTCGTCTCCTTAGATATTCTTAAATAGAGTGGACTAAATACACAATGGTTTGTTAATTAAGTGTTAAAATTACACAAACATTTTTACTGCGTATATCCATAAAGTAACATGTTTTACTCATATTAATATAAAATCGTTTTATTTTGCCTAAAAGCATTGGTAAACAAATAATATAAAGAGGCGCAACCGTCAAGGGGCCGAGATTTTAGTGTTGTATTTTTTTGCCAATAACTACAGAATTATCTACAATATTTAGGGCTATGCAACCGAATTACAAATACCTTCCCGTAGCATTAAAAATTGATAACAATCCTGAAGCTATTGGCAAAAAAAATACAATACTAAAATCTCGGCCCCTTGACGGTTGCGCATCTTTATATTATTTATTTACTCAATGCTAAACGTTATTCGTGAAAGATTATTAGCATTGAAAAAGGAAGCAGATTAAGCTTCCGAAACGTCTGCGAAATATAATTGTTTTTATTTTAGTTTATTTATATTTTATGTCAAAAAAACCAACCTTTAATTGTTCCTTTGACGTAAAGTCACAGGCGTAAAGGTTATTTTTGTTTTAAATACAGATATTTTTTAGATTGTCTGGGAAATGTTCAAAAGTGTGGTAGCAAATCCCAAATAGGAACGGAAAGAAAACGTTTTATTTTGCTAAGAGGAATCCAACCTCGAAATAATGTGGTTCATTTTTCATCGTACTGTAGAAAGCAAGTAAGGTAAACAAAGAAATACTAACAAAACGAAAGTTGCCAATAGTTTCATTTAAGTACATCAACATTACACATAATTAATTTTGACATGGAGCTCTATCTGCGTTTTAATATAATATGGTTTTATTCATTGGTAATAGAAAAAAATATTGTTTTAGAGATATTAAGAATGTTCTTTTCTATATTTTTTATATTCATTAATATTGAATTAATATTAAACTATATTTAGTGATATAAGAAGACAAATAGAATCCAATATTTCTTCTAAATTATAAATATGTAGGTATGTCATGCGCAATATAATTATTTTAAAACAAAATTTGAGGAAGTCACCCTGTATATCATATTTCATTAAATATATCAGGTGTTGAACTGCCATTATAGTATTTCTAAACAATAAGCATTCCACTTTTTGTTGAATATGTTTGGGAATGTTTTCATTCTGCGTTCTTTACTCTTATCATTGTTTTTAATAAAGATATCAAATATCATCTTTTCAATATGTGAATAAGGTGTCATGCACTCAACACATATATATTTCATGACCTACATTTACATATCTAATGGATCTCACGTATATTGTTTTGAATGAAACCAGTTCTTTTTACTATTTTTATTGCATATTAAAAAGTAATAAAGACAGGAATTAGATATTCAGAAAATATAAAATCAAAAAGAAGAATTTTCAGTCAAAGAATAATTAATTGAAAAATGTAAGAATGAAAAAACTTGCAACTTTTTATTTTAGATTTAATGTTTTCCATTTTTTCCGATGTCGATCGGTTATTGTTTTATTCATAGCAACTTCGTCTTTGCTTATGTCGTCTTGTTGAATTATTACACCATTCGATAGCATTTTTCTCCCGAATTCAAAAATATAACACAATACACACCACCATACACCACATGTAATTACGACCCCCTTTATCCCAGAAGGCAGAGCCTTGTGCGGGAGGGGGCTACACATTTAAAGACAAGGGACACACATTCAATATCCGTGTATAATGGAAAAATCCCTCTCACAGTATTTTCCATTGCCACGACCGGGATTCGAACCCGGGACTTTTGGGTGAGAGGCAGGTACTCTACCATCTCGACCATCAGTCATATATCAATCAACAATAATTCATAACAATAATTATTTTAATAGGTTTTTTTTTGCAAAAATTTAGAAATTCGTATTATTGCACATCTACTCACCTATGACGTTTCTGTCGACATAGAAACATATCAACAACCCTGTTTGTTCTTAAAAACTTTTGAAGTTTTACGTTTTGGTGAGTCATATTATTGCCGCAGATTCTTCTATTTTATAAATAAAACAATAGATAAGCGATCGACATTTGCAAGAGAAATAAACACAATAAACAAAATAGGAATTTTTTTACTACAGGAGCATTAAGAACGTACATAAATAAATATTTACTAAATGTACTACTAATTACCTCATTCAATAAAAATTTATATATTTCGCCAAAAACTAATTGCTGACTAATCATTTCAGAATTCTTAACTAAAAGAACTCTTAAATGTAAATATGTACACCAGAAAATAATTTAAGTAGGTACCTACTTAGTAGTGATATCGGATAAGTTTCAATTTTAAATTTTTTCAAATAAATAATTGATTTTTTGTATAGTTTTTCTACTTCGTATGCTTCATTTTTTACAAAGATTAATAGTGATAAACATGTATGGAATCACCATCTAACCACCATTTATCTAGATATGATGAAGCTAAAAGGAAATATTTGTTATTATAAAAAAAATATTTACAATAATCAGAGTCGACCTAATGTTCAATAATTTTGTCTGGTTCAATAAATGGGAAATATGTATGTTTTATTTTATTCCCTTATAAAACCAACGAAAATTGCGCAGATCCCAATATATTCTTTATAATTATATATACAGGATGTTCGGATAAAGGTATTCAGGAAACTGAATAGGTACACATACCTACAGATAGGCATTTCTTATTCGATATTTGAGTTCAGCGTGTTAAGTATTTCTGTAAAAACAATGTTTTTCTACGATATTGTTAAAAAAGTGTTTTTGACAAAGGATTAACTATTTCTAACTAGTTGGCAATTCCCGCAGTTACTGAATAGATAAAATAATTTTCTGAAGCGCACACACTCTTTCTTATGCGTGGTTTCAAATGGTTCTAAAGATAATGATATTATTTGTGTTTGTGTTAATACTTTGTATTTGTACAAAGTGATTTGCTTTTTTCCCTTTTGCTGATTCCAGAGTGTGGCCACAAATTTCCGCAATAACAATCCATTAGTTTTGTTTTCTTACTACTTTTTTTTATAATAATAGTAAAACCACATATAATTACGACCCCCCTTATCCCGGAAGGCTCTAGAAGAGCCTTGTGTGGGAGGGGGCTACACATTTAAAGACAAAGGACATACACTCAATATCCGTGTATAATGGAAACATTTCTCTCACAGTATTTTCCATTGCCACGACCGGGAATCGAACCCGAAACTTTTGGCTGAAAGGCAGGTACGCTACCGCTCGACCATCAGTGATACTTGCTGCTTATAACTGGATAAAATTTTAACATTTTTAAACATTTGTTATTTCACATTATTAATAATTTATACTTAGTTAGATTATACCGCTGCTATAATCAAAAGTACCTGTTTAATATGCCTAACAATAAATACTCAATACGTCCAACCAAAGAGTTTATTAACAACTGTTTTTTTCTGAATATTTCGAAAATCATGAAAATAAACTAATAATATAGAAGCAATTTTTTATTCTTAACAAAATCACGAGATATAAATTTCAAAACCATCGGAGAAGTTGCTGCTGCATTAGGAGGCTTTTCTTCATTTTTGTTCTCAGAAATGGCTGGTTTTATGGATATTTGAAAAACTACTTTATCAAATTGAAATCCACTGTTATATAGACGTGAAGTACATTTGACGTAATATATTTTTTAAATTGGTAGGTACTGCCTTCACATGGCGTGTGTAGAAAAATACCAAAATATGATTAAATATTATACATTATGTTATGTCAAATAGTAGTAATTCCCAATAACTTAGTACTAGTAAAAAGTAAAAGTGTCCACACCTCGTCTCGTCTAAGACAAGATTTAATTCGTCTATAGTCGTTTTCACTTCTTGTAGTTCCCTCACCCTCACAACATATTATGTTAAACAGAAGACATCTGAAGTTGGCAAATATGACTTACTGAAACATTATAACAATAGTATTCAGCCGTCGGCCACATGCTTTATTAGTACTTATTACACTTGAGACGATGTACTACTGTGGTAATTTAAAAATAAGAATTACTTACGTATTTTATCACTTTCAGTTTGTCAATCTTTATACATTTTCAATTCTAAATAAAAATTGGTTTCTTGTTTGAATGCCATCTTAGGTATAATATACCTATTTGAACCAATAATCCAAGATCAATCTAGACTGCTCTTGAAAGGACATGAACATAAGGAAATCTATTGAATCCATCGGTGCATTGTGAACTAATTCATCCATAGTACAATATGGATAATGGATAGCATGGCTGTTTACGCTCTTGTACAAAAACAATAACATATCAGGATAGACCATTGGGCAACGTTAAACTCGTTATTTCGTTGTTTTCAGTTATATTCGTCGTGCACAGAATATTTTAACGGATTAAAATTAAAATTAAAATAATGAAAATTCTCTTTATTCTTTAATTTATTCAAGATGCACATTCATGTGTGTATAAATATCATAATTTTTGCTGCTACAAACACGACAGAATTCTAAAATCAACCACAATAATGACAAATTGTGAAACTGATATAGTCTCGTGATAGGTATCTATCCATTTGCACGGAATTATTAAAAATAAATCATAGACATACAAATATCTAAATTTCCAGAAGAAATTATGTTACAACTGGTTATAAACATCAACAATTCCATTATGCCCCATGGATACACATCCAAATGTGATTGTATTTATTGGGTAAACATCTGTCAACATACCTCCCATTTACGTCCAACCTGTCATTACCTTTTATCATGATAATTACGAGTCCTATTACCAGACACATACAAGCAATGGTATATCTCCACCATCACTCTTTATACCTAACCTATACCTATATTTACCAGACACGCCCGATCAAAGGGTTATGTGCTAAGGGTTAACAATTTAATTCTTTGTTCACAAACTCTGTTAGGTAGGACATTCTCGTTCGTTTTATTCGTCCAATAACATGCACAGCTGTAATATTTTAGGTGCATGATGGCACCCTGAAAGGGTTGTTAAATTGAAATATTAACTTCTTATACAGCGTGTCCCTATTTTCACCTAAACAATTTGTCTATTTTTAAGTATTTTGGTTCAACAGTTATAGACCATCGAGAAGTCTTAAGTACATATCATTAAAAGAGTTTAATCGAAAACATATATCGATTGTGTCCCTGAGAAGATTTACTGAGTGACATAGAAAAGGTAACATTCTGTTCCTTGTAAAATATATTTTCAAATTTTGGCATTTATCCATAAAGCTCCATGAAAAATTTTTGGAACTCGTGACACAGTTATTTTGTATTATTAGAAATGGATATAGATAAAAAAAAATTAAAAGTGATTGTATATTGTATAAATTGGAAGGAATATGAGTAAAGTAAACTACAGTATCCTGCTGCACAAAACACTCAACTTGAAAATATTATGTAGTTCTTCAGTTTTTTATACAGAATCTGTTTGTTCTGTTGGCCCATAGCCGGGCAAAAATTTGTCATCAGTCTGAGATCACAATCACGTATCTTGGCATCTTTCATTTTGTTATTCCAGATTGTCATTGTATTCATGTCATCGTTGATTTCCTCGTTATTAACATCGAGTATTCAAACATGATTGACCATGATATTTACTACAACCTATAGAGCAATTTAATCCTGCTTTTCGGCATCTACAATTAGAACCACATCCTTCCTTATAGTTACATAAAATTGTATTTAGGAGCAGGTCGGAGGAGTGTTGTAATTGGCTCCAAGACATTATTCTTTAATGTCCATCCACAATTTTCAGAATCAATTTCGTCATTTCCAAGCTATGTTTGAATTTTATAATATGCCCGATAAAAGTGCTGTTGAGCAGCAGCAGATGTTGGAGAAAGACAATTACACAGTTTAATTCAGTTTTGTCGATTGAATAAACTTTGAAAAGATATCTTATCTCATTTTTTGTAACTCCTAAATCTTTCTTACAGGCCGCTGTTCGCGTGTTACATTATTATTTTAATGATACAAAGACAGATAGTTGGAAGATAAACAAAAAAGGTTGACAAATATTTAGTGTCCAAAGATATATTTAAAACCTATAATTTCTATAAATTTATAAGATTTATGATATTCCTAGAAATGAATAATTTAAATGTTAATTTTTTCCATTAATATCCCATTTAACTGTTAATGACATAATATTCAGCAGAATTAAAATAAGTAAATTTCACATGTGGAATTGAAAATGGTCTATACCGAGAAATAATTTGTATTAACTCAGCATTGTTAAAGTAAATCTTCAAGATTTCAGACACTGAAAACAAGTTTTAAATCCTCCTTTTCCATTTTCCATTCATGCCAGTTTTCCTACTTGAAAACTTATCTGAGGAATTCACATAACGAAGGAATTCGAATTAACTTGTTAAGCTAAAACGAACGTTCGAATAAGGGGAACATATAGAATTAAATTGAAAATATAAAACGAAATTCGAGTTTGGAAAAACGTTCCAAGTATGAAATTTTAATTTGCTGAATTTTAAAATATCCATCTAAATAATAAACATGTTTAAAAAATACCCCTTGTGCCTCAATACATGTACGCAAAAGAAGTGTATGCCGAATATGCTGATATTTTGTTTGAAATTTAATTTCCTTAGTTTACAAAGCAAATATACAGGAGTCGCCCAATGATGAATATATTATGAGACGTGGTTTATTTAATAACCGTTTTTTGTTATTTTGTATTACAACTTTAATACCTAATTTAAAAAATAAAAACCTTAAAAAAATATATCATAAACCAACGCGAGGGTTGGTTTCAATTGTGATTGTTGCCTAGTTGTATATAATTCTGGATTTTATACATATCCATCTTTCCAATGGACCCAAATAACAATCGGCTTAATCTACTATGTTGACACAATTGGATTTGGGAACCGCCCGCTGCGAAATTTACAAGGTTTGCCGTTCATAAATCCTCGCTGATTGGATGTTATGGTCGCATTACCAATATTACAAGACCAAAATTTACTAGTTATGAGTCGTTTTATTTGTTCTTTGTGTAGAAATCTCTTACTGTTAACGTTGAAATTTATTACTAATTTCTACGCGATTAAATAGATAAGACACAAACTATAAAACAAATGTTATTTGCTTGAAAGTTTTGTGATTTAAGTATATTATCTAGTTATAGGCAATAGGGTTGGTTACTTAATATAGTCCTAATTTAACAGTCGTTATACAGGAATGATTATTAATTTTCTTTATTCGTTGTTATGACAAAAATGCATACTAAATCCAACTAGATTCAAACGAAATAATAATGTGTTCTTCAAATAGTGAATAATTTCAAGGCTTTGTACAACTTACGCCCATAATAACATGTTAACTTTATGCTTTGTTGACCATTACGTCCATTACTTCCAAGTTAACTAGGTACTAGTTTACTAATAGTTGCGCTTTCAATGTAAATTTATTGGATGCTGATTTAAAAATCAAGGGTTTTGTATTAGCATTATAAAGCTGGTACCAGAAAATTGTTTAAAATTAATAAAAAACATATGTGTTGTATTAGTTATCGAATTTTAAACAACTCCGTTATTGTGAAATAACATTATTCTTTACAAGAATGATTTAAAAAATTGCGAATACTTGCGAGCATTCCTATGCAACAATTATTATTATAAATAATATAAAAAATATATGCTATTCACATTTTATTTACATGAGGAGAGGCTATGATATGTTTTTCTTAGGTTGTCTCAGGGTTGTCTACTATTCGCGAAAATCACGTACCGCGAGATGGCGCTGAAAATGTAGTGTGTGTATGAACCAAGTGGTGAACAACAAACCTTTGACAGTGTTTTGACATTTACGATAAATTTAGAGGTTAACTCCAGTAACAATCTTTTTTTATTAAAGTATCGTGTCAACCGTTTTATTAATTGATTACATTGCTATAAAACTAGTTAAATATAGTAACAACACTTTAAACGCACTTTTAATTTAAAAAATCACAAGATAAATTTAAGAAACCCGCGAACTGACAGTGACAGTAGTGACAGCGGTTTGTTGTTCACTATGAATGACTCATCATATTGAGATTGCGCCTAAAAATATAGATGTCGCCCACTCCGTGATTTTCGCGAATTGACAAAATATTGAAGTGTCAGATTTAATTGATCGTCACTGTCATTTATTTTTGGCTGAATTGCCAAATTTTTTATTGATGACATTGCTGTGCTTTCTTTAGGGTCTCACTCTGGCAACTATGTAGAACCAATTTGAATTTGTGGTTATGTTTTTGACTTTTCAACATAACCTCAGTAATTAAAACAGTCATTCATACCGACAGAATTCAGATTTTCCAAAGCCTCCCCTCATGTAAATAAAATGTGAATAGCATATATATATAAAAATACAAAAAATTTATTGCTGCGAAGAGCAAAACTAGTTGATTTATGGGGCTCAAACTTTTAGACAAAGTACATTTATGAGCGAGCAACGAAGCAACTGAGGACTGAAGTGATACTTTAAAATAATTACTATTTATTGTCTCTTGGGGCCTACCTACATCGACATACATATTCGGTGAACATACATATTTAATTGTATATTTTGATGTATTTTAAGTAAATTCTAACAGTGAAGGCTGCGTAATGGTCAACCTACGCAATAAAGAAATTATTTCAACCTATCTGCATTAATTTATTTTATGAATAAAAATAAGTACTTTTTAAAGTATGTAGGTATTTATATTTTATTATAAAAAAATTTTCATTAAATGAAATCCCATATAATAATATTACTTTATAAATATAAATAAATCAGAGTGACTATCCCAATAGTTTAGATTTAATTCCCAAAGCAGGTAAGGACATGGTTTTTAGTTGGAAAATAAGACTCTTAATAATATAATGTAAATAAGTTTTATTCACTCTATACTTTTCTAATAATTAAAATGATAATTAATTTTAAGAAGATAAAATTAAATATCCTTAACATTAATACCGTCGAGATATTCAATAGTATCATTTTCACAATGAAAAAATTCACACAACACAAACTTCTTAAGTATCTCTATAGGCGATGAATGCTAAAATATAAGATAAAGACGTAACAGCGAAATTAATACTTCTTTTAGATTCTTTAACGAAGGGAGGGTTGCCTACCACAAGGGGAGACAAAAATAAGACGTTTAAAGGGAACTTTCAGGATTCTAAAATATCCAGTTAAGGCTTTGAAAATTGTCTTTAAAGAAGATGTTATAATGTCGTTAAATGCGAGTTTAAATATAACTATTTTTTTTTCA
Source organism: Rhagium mordax (assembly GCA_963680705.1). Lineage (NCBI taxonomy): Eukaryota > Metazoa > Arthropoda > Insecta > Coleoptera > Cerambycidae > Rhagium > Rhagium mordax. Next base: position 30,904,032 of record OY796660.1, read on the forward strand.
TTCAAATCGACAGGGTTTTTAATAGACAAACTAATGTTTATGAAATTATGATTATGATGATTTAGCTGACCAAATGCGAGTCGAGTTGTTCGGTGTTTTGGCGACTAGGTTAGTGTCAGTTCTAGAGCAATTTACCGAATTTTTGTTACAACAAACAAATAATTCTTTAATTTTTATATATCATGGATTGTAGATGCTTAATTTCAATATATTTCGTATTTCATCTAATTTGTGATCTTCTATGTCTTTAATAATTTCAGTTCATTTTGTTGGTACTTTTTTTTTTTTTTTTTTTAATCACTTATTTAACGTCGGCCTATTTCCGCTACCGAGGCCAATCACCGACGCCAGGAGACGAGCAACCCCCAATTTTGCCGAACCTCTTATCTTACTAAGAGTAGGGATTTTTTACTTGCCTAACATTTAATAGACAAGGGACCGACTGCTTTACATCCCCTCCGAAGGATGGTATATCCTCAATACACCTCTCGCCTACAGTTGTATTGCTTCTGCGATATAGCTGATATACAAGCCGCTAGAAGTAGGGCAGCGAGACCGCGTCTTTCCATGGATAGTCCCCATCCATGTACTACACGCGGTAAATGTTGCTTTACTCCTAATATAGCTATGAAGTTAGTGAAGTCAGTCCTCCGCTCGCTGCCCGTTGGTACTTTTATAAGTTAATTTTCTTAACCGGCAATAGTAATCGGTCAAGAAAGTTTATTGTCATAATTAATTGCCTTTAGCCATTTAATACAGTCTTATATAAAATTTATTAATTTTACAATTACTAAACTGTTGCACTGATTTATAGAAACAAATAATATGTCTTACTGAACTTTAATTTGTTATTTGACTGGACAGTCACTAAGTGATGTTATTAATGATAAAGTTATATATGTCGTAATTTGTCAGGACACCTTGTTGCGTTAGTGTTGCTCTTTGACAATATTTGTTGTCTGATGAAATTTTTCAAATGGTAAGCATTATTAGGATGTGTTGATCATTGGTAAATATTTTAATTGAATTATTTTCTAAATTTATTTCAGGTTATGTTTGGAATCAATGGCATTTGAGAGAGATAACCGTATTTAATTAAAATAAATAACATATTGAAAATATATGGGAATATCCATCAACAATTTGTCAGAAACTAGCGAGTGGCAAAATGATTTAGAACTTTTGTCAACAATCATTTGTTTTCCCTACATTTTCTCATTGCAGGGCTAAACGTCTGTCTTTATATACTTACGTAATAGTACGTATGTGTATATTTTCCACACATCTTAGAAACAGAAAGAAAACAGCCAAAGTTCGATATGGCAGTTTTTAGTTTATAAGCTCATAAGATATGTTTAAGTATAACAAATTTAAGAGTTTTGACACTTTTTTCTTACACCACACCACATGTAATTACGACCCCCTTTATCCCAGAAGGCTGAGCCTTGTGCGGGAGGGGGCTACACATTTAAAGACAAGGGACACACATCCAATATCCGTGTATAATGGAAAAATCCCTCTCACAGTATTTTCCATTGCCACGAGCGGGATTCAAACCCGGGACTTTTGGGTGAGAGGCTGGTACTCTACCATCTCGACCATCAGTCATATAATAGATTAAAAATTTCATAACTACATATTAGGATGATATAAGCAATTATTGTTTGCAGATCTAGTAATAATTTATTGTACCTACACCTACTAATATAATAAAAAATATCCTACAAAATTCCAACTCCAAAGTGTATCGTGTGATTCGTGTGTACCCTATTACCCTATTTATTTTGATACGCTGAATTCAAATCTGATATCAGATTTGATCCACAGGGTCACAGTTTTTTCTAACCTAAAAAATAGCTGAAAATCCGTTAAAATTCCATTGTTTTGAGGTATTATAGATCTGCTTACTGAAAGGGAATGAGAACATGTTATAACCAATAATACTATAATACTACTATATTTTGGGTTAGAAACATTCTTTGACTCGAAAACTATATTCCTTTATTCAACGACTCGATAAAACATTAGTGAAGTCCAGGAGTCGGAAGAGTAATCGACAAAATCCTGCAACAACGAAACCTACTACCACCCCGTTTTCAGGGACGAGAAACATAGTTGGATAAAGTTTTTATGACCGCAACCCCCTCAAATGGTAAAACCATCCCTTTTTCACGTTTACCCGTTGTAAGGCTAGTAAAACCCGTGTTTGGAGGAAATTAAGCTGGGAAAATCATTAGGGTTTGATAAAAAAGGAAGGATAGGATAACGGTAGAAGAAGACCTTTAGCTACCCATGGGTTGTTACAAGCATTCCGGAGGGTTAAAAATGTTTTATTTCTTTTTCTTTGTAATCTCTATACCTCCGTTTCTGAGGAACAAGTAAAAATTAGTTTCTTCAGGGTATGACCCTTCCTACCCCCTCAAAAGGGCAAAAACCCGCGTATATTTAAATGTACTGGAAATCGTTCATATTCCCCTACAACCTCCAACTCAGCACTGGCTGCATAGCATGCTTACTAGCGAAAACTTAGGAGGGTGATTTTTTAGAATATGGTATCGTGGTTATTATCAGTAAAAAAATCTTAACAAATGACTTTTAATTGTTCAGGGTTGATCTTAAAATACGAAATTCATTGCGATTTTGGGACCAATTAGAACTCAAATTTTGAATTCGAATGTTTTTTATATTAAGTATGATTGATAATTATTGTAAACACTTGATTTAGGTACAGTAGGAACATTGGTACAAAGTGATTTTATTAAATTAAAACAAATTGTTCGCGAAGTTTTTCACCATACTACATTCTATTATTTTTTTAACTTCAGATTCAGAATATCAGAAAAAATACTAAGTATTTTTAATATTTAATATTTAATTTAATAATTAATATTTCCAAAATCGGGAAGGCACCTATTTTTAAATGTGTAAATATTAACAGTGTTTTGACTAAACAGGAAGTTGGATGTACTACATTGTACAATCAACTAAATGAATTTTCGTAATAACATTCAGGATTATCTAATCTTGGTGCGATTTTTGTATTTCTCAGCAATGATCACCTCGTACATAATACACTCTAACTAAGTTAAACTAGCGGACATTTCGGGATAAGCAAAATAATAATTAATTAATAAATAAGAATAATTAATTGTTGCTCGAAATTTCTAATTTTTATTATCTTCGGCTTTGCAGATGCAGTTTTTCTCTAATTTACCGTCATAGTAGCAGACAGGTATATCAAATAAAATGAATAATGTACGATCTATAGGTACTTTTCTTTTTCTTCACTGTGATTATGATTATTTTAAAATAAACCGTATCAGTTGTGACAACAAAACAAATAAAGCTTGTAATAAACTTTTTTCTACTACCGTCTATATAAGTGAACTTTGTAAATCTAGCAACACGCGTGATAACGAAAGTAAACATTCGAACTGGTTGCTAAGGTGTTGCTAGATCCGAAAGTAGACTTTCGCGGCCAGGACAGAAAAGTAAAAAAAAAACAAATTTTAAACGAAATTTAATTTTTTTGATTTGGAACTTCAAGTAAAAACTTTGTAATTTGTTCCTTGGTAAAAATGTTAGATTTCTTAGCCTCATATCCGTCATTCTTCCTTTTAATAAAAGCTGTTAGTCTTTTAAATTGTGAAATATCTTTATTTTTGTGAACTGAAATTGCCATTTTTAGCATTGAATACACTGACCATATAGTGTTGTCGGCGATACAACTTCAGACCTTTCTAGGAAGTATGCTAACATTACATTTTCGTTAATTTCCGTAATATTTCTGGAGACGCACCATTTTAAAAATACTTCATACGTTTGCATATACCTTTCTTTGGATTTTTTAGGGTACAGCGAGGCACAAGCAATATTGGCTGCTTTTTGTATACCAAACATATTAGTTTATTTTAGTTTCAAATCACAAATAATTAAAATTAAAAACATAACCCTTATTGACAGATAAGCAATTGTTTCGTTGCCATGAACACAACTTTCACAGACAGAGCCTCCTAAACTATAAAATTTATTAAAAACGTCAAATAATTTCATGAAATAATTAATGTTAAATTATTAAATACCATAATATCTTTCAGTAGTAGAAAAAATATAATACGTTACACGATTCGAAAGCTTTTTCAGGTGCTCGGTGTTTTTTGAAAGATCTCGGCTTTGCCTCGACCTTTCAAAAATCACCTCGCACCTTAAAGTAAACTTTCGCATCTAGTAATGTAAATAACTAATTATTGTTCCATTAAATAAACTAAATATATTTAGAAATGAAATCCAAAGAAGTCAGAAATCCATAGAGGTAAATTTTTAATAAGATAAAATAGTAAAAATAAATGTTTGCTTATTGCAATATTAAATTATTTGCGCTTTCTACATTCGTAGTACTGACCATTTTATCAGTTAAATGTAGATAGTTTGCAAATAAGCTCTGAAAAGAGTATTTATGTCTTTTTAAGACATTAGAGGATTAAGACGTAAATAGTAAAATTTATTTTTACTATTTTATCTTATTAAATATATTTATTAGAAGCTTTCTACGCGCTCATTGTTTCACTTTATTATTAGGATTTTGTATTCTAACGTTTAATTCCATACTATAATTGAATCATTTGTATGGTATATAAAACTAATCCATACTGTACAGCTTCGATAATAATAAAATGAATTGATTATCTTAACATCTGTGCGAGTGGTTGGTATCCTATCGAAAAGAAGTAGTTTGGGGGTAACTACCCTATCTCTTGGGAGCGACTTAACGCTCGATTAAGGTCGCTTAGGGAATGTAATACACTTGCTAACATGTTCACATTTTCTCACTTAATGAATTACATTACGTGATAAACAAATAAAGATCTATTATGTTAGTTATTACGTAGATATTGATGTAATTGTTTAAGATAGTTAATAGGATTAGTTGTAGGGGAGTTCTTATTTGCTTTTTCTATTTTTATAGAATAAGTTAATTAGATTTGTTTTTTAAGAGCTAGCAAAAGTTAAAAAAGGAGTAATTCAAAATATGAATTAATAGTTGATAAATTAAATTTCGTTCATTTCAGAAGAATTTACTTCGTTATAGCGCTTGACAAATTCGTAAATCAGCTACAAATTATATCATGTAGGAGATTTTTCAGCAAGTAACTTGCACAATTCAGTTCAATTATGATCTTCTATAAGTAAAAATGTTGAATTTCATATAAAGTATCAAAATAATTGTTCATTATAATGTTTTTAAATTCAGAAAAATCAGACTACTAATAGAATAATTTCTATTACTTTTGAAGTAAGAATAAATCAATAATATTAAACTCAAACATGAAAGATATTTTTATCGCTTTGCAAAATTTAAATCTTTTGAGCTAGATGATTAAGGCAAAGACCCGCTACGGCTATACTCTTACTAAAAAAATAGTCGCGTTAATTATGACAAACTGCTACTTATTTTATAAGGGTGTATATAAGAAATGATCAATATATAATACCACACCAGTAGTCCAGAGAAATTAGACATTGCACTTCGGGAAAATTCCCGGAAAGCTGGATTTTGGTTTTGAATCGTGATATTGTGATTATAAATAAAATGTGAAAAGTCCCCATCGATCCGTGTCCCTAAAAATTTTGTGGGGGTTAAAGGTCACCAAATACGGTTTTTTGTGAATATTTCGTTAACGGTCACTTATATCAAAGTTTACTAAATACTATAAGTTACCTCACTCAACGAAAGGCACGAATCCGCCTGCCCCACTTCTCGGCTCGCCTACCCCTACCTCTTGACCCCCACGTCCTCGGTAAAAGGTACCCAGGGCACGTACACAGTGGCACTCGTTCACTCTATGAATGATTTCTGTGACCTAAGTATATGACTTCGTGCGCTGATTGCGTTTTTAAACGTTGCTAATACACCCGGTATCCGTGTCGCTTTATGATAACAACACGAGTTCTCGGTATGCCTTTGATGTTCAAATATAAAAGTGCCGAGAAGGAGTGAGATAACTTATAGTATTTAGTAAACTTTGCTTATATGGCAAAAATATTAATTATCAAATTTGTAGTTTCGAAAATTTCCCACAAGAAATAGTTTTATTCGTAAGAGTAACCGTTTTGGAGATTTACAGAGTTGTAACGAACAGTATACACGCCTCAACGGTAATTGTATTGTGGTATCTCATTGAACTTTGAATACGACTTGAAATTTCCTTATGCCTGTGTTTCATAGTTTCATAACATAACAATAGAAACAAACACATAGGTATACAGCGTGTCCCACTTTTAATGCCCCCCCCCCTTCACAACTCAGTTATTAGTTATCCGATTTCAACTTAGGCATTTTTTACAAAAAAACTAACACTGATAATCAGCATGCTTTGGAACTCCCGTGACCAAAATTTCACATATTGATTAAGGGTTTCCGAATAACGGGCCCAGTAAAAATTGATTTTTCAGTCGTAAATAATTGATAACTTGAAAACGGTTTGTGTTTCGAAAAAAAAGTCATTTCCTATTTTCAATTCAAACTCATTTGGTTAAAATTCGATTTAACTTAAATGTGTTAGGGAAATGGGGTTGCCACGGTAACGGTTGTCATAGTTACCAGTATCTGGCAGTACGATTCCCAAGGTGGGCAAATGATTGGTTGCAGAGTTAGGTACTCCAGAATAACGGAAATGTGATTTAGAAAAAGCGTTGCTATGGAAACAATTGTCAAGGTTATCATTACATAATGGTACTTTTCCCATGGTGGACACTCGCTTAGTTAAGGAGATAGGTACTCCAGAATAGCGCAAATGGTTTACGAAAATGTGGTTGCTGTGTTTAAACAATTGTCAAGGTTACCAATAGCTAATGGTACTACTTCCATGATGGGTACTAGCTTAGTTAGGGAGATAGGTACTCCAGAATAGTGGAGGTACTCCACAATAGTGGAGGTACTCCACAATAGTGGAGATTTACTAAAAACCAGTTAGGTACCACGTCAATGCTTACTATTGTAGTTTGAAAAGTTTAAAAGGTTTAAAACAAAAAATGCAAATATTAAATCATTATATAACATAACCATGTTGGCACACCTAACCTAACGCCACGAAATCCGTATAAAGACGTTGTAATTTAATCATTTTAATATGTCATTAAATAACAACCAAATTTCGAACCGTCCATCGGACGCGCATTGTGAAGGAATTCTAAAAACGTTACCTACCTTATTTCTTGATGTATTCCATGGGAAAAGTACCATTATATAATGGTACCATTATATAATGGTACTTTTCCCATTTTATATGACTGATGGTCGAGATGGTAGGGTAACTGCATTTCATCCAAAAGTCCCGGGTTCGAATCCCGGTCGTGGCAATGGAAAATACTGTGAGAGGGATTTTTCCATTATACACGGATATTGGATGTGTGTCCCTTGTCTTTAAATGTGTAGCCCCCTCCCGCACAAGGCTCTTCTAGAGCCTTCTGGGATAAAGGGGATCGTAATTACATGTGGTGTATTTATTTATTTTAATGATAACTTTGAGAATTGTTTCCATAGCAACACTTTTTCTAAATCACATTTCCGTTATTCTGGAGTACCTAACTATGCAACCAATAATTTCCCCACCTTGGGAATGGTACTGTCAGATACTGGTAACCATGACAACCGTTACCTTGTTAACCCCACTACCGTAACACGTTTTCAAATTATAAAATAAATAATCTGGAGTACCTATCTCCTTAACTAAGCGAGTGCCCACCATGGGAAAAGTACCATTATGTAATGATAACCTTGACAATTGTTTCCATAGCAACACTTTTTCTAAATCACATTTCCGTTTTTCTGGAGTACCTAACGGCTAACTCTGCAACCAATCATTTGCCCACCTTGGGAATGGTACTGTCAGATACTGGTAACCATGACAACCGTTACCGTGGCAACCCCATTTCCCTAACACATTTCCGTTAAATCGAATTTGAGCCAATTTTATTCTTTGCATTTACTAATCCAGTAAGAATTTTGCAATACTATGTACATTAGTGTTGAGAGATTTTTTGGCAGAACCTCGATTTACTTTAAGCACAGAAAGATAAGCCTAACAACACACCAGTACATCATGATCTTAAAAAATTTACAAAATAAGTTCTAACTCATCATCTACATTAATTTGATATTTTATCGTCCTCAGAACTCGTATGAAGATGCAAAACTTGACTTTTGTATATTTTCGATATGATCTCGTTCGTCTATCACGGCCATGACAAAGTAGAGTGCGATTTTTCGAAAATACCTAGAACTTAGATGTTTAATAAATATGAGATGTGATTTCTTATATATACACTAATAATTTATTGTTGTAATTAATAACTAAATAATCATAGTTCAAGTACCTAATAACTTGAATCATTACAATTGAAACAATAGCCTTGGAGAACGGCAATTCAGAACTGAATTTCTGAATGTTGAAATTCCCGGTGGATAAGTATGCAAATCAACAGGACTGTACTCAATGATTTAAATGTTTTTAAATGTGAATATCTATATAAGTAAGTATCTTATGACTTATTTTCATTGGATTGTCAGGCAAACAGATTAATACAATCTACTGTTAAGAAGTTTCACCTTCGATAATATCGTTTATATAGCAGGTAACACTTACCTTAAAATAAGATGTCAAACGAATGAATTAATGTCTGTATAATATACAATATAATTATGCATAATATATATTATATAATATATATTATACAAATAATGTGAAATATTTATTGACTCATATATTAGATGAAACATGTCTGGTTATCATCCTTGATAAAACTCTATCAAATATTAAGGAGGGTTAAATGTCCGGACATATTATCAAGACGTATATCCTAGACGATTGCCGAGGAAAATTCACTTCCGTTGCATCCGTTGAATTAGTAATGCTTTTTATCGCCACTGCAAGTAAGATCGTTTTCTCCGTTTGGCTCTTAGTTTTATGGCACTGCAGTGCAGCTTGTTTTGCATTTAGGCATTGAGTAACTTTACTCAATGATTTAGGCTAGCTACTCTCTTTACAAGCTGAGCATGAGTCTTAAAATGAAATACGCACTAACTTTTGAATTTGTAGCATGCGGGTTAAAAAATTAACGAGTATTTTTTTAATACCTACCAGTTTATTAACACAATATTGATTTATTCTGCTTATTTTTATATTTTAATTTTTTATAATATCGTGACCATTACAGTGGTATTTTTATTAGCATGCGCCCACGGTAGGAATGGGTATCGCAGAACATTCCGGCTGTCAATTATCTCCATTATCATGTTCACACCTTCGTAAATTTTAGTACCTATATCTGAATTCTTTCATCGTATATTAAATATAATATTAAATTTTCCAATTAGTTAAACTCATTTCTTGTTTTTAAACTATTCATCTTTATTTGCTTTAGTTTTTGGCAATCATATTTCATATTTCAATATTTCTTAAATAAATATGCAACAGTAAAGGAGTATTCACTCTATTCACATTCTCTTAAGAATTCAGTAATGTGTCACTACTGTCACTGAGTAATTGCCTTTAATTAACCCAAGGGATTTATGTCTAATATCTATTATTTAATTTTCTCATAACATTTAAAAATATAAAGACAAAATCACAACTACGGTGATAATCGATTATTCCGTAACATACATCGGATAAGAACATCTCAAGCAAATTACGATGTCGTTCAAGCTATTTGAGGCACTTGGGGATAACGATTTTAATTCATTAAGCCAACCACATTAACTAATTGGTTTCGAAGTATTCAGTAAGCTTAGCTCTACAACCAGTATAACAAATTCTTATAATAGCAAATGAACAATCTAGAGTTACCTGATTGTTTATTGTTTATTTTATCAACCACAACATATTTTATAATATAAAGAAGCCTTTCAACTTAAATTCGTTGTTAAAATTGGAAAATAAAAATATATATTTGTTATTATACCAGTTTATTAGTAAAATTAATTTAAAAATATAAATATATAATATATTTATAATATTTAGATAAGTAGGTATTCAACTTTTTGTAATTTTTACGAATCCAGTGTGATGTTTCTTTGTACATTCCTCAAATTTGACCGTGGTCTTCCCTGCACGTTGAGCCATGATGGACCCTTTGGCAAATACCTATGTGTTCCTGTGTGTCCTAAAAAATAATTTAACAAAATTTAAAAAAATAATATTAAAAAAGTACAATTTACTATACACAAAATATATTATGTATAATATTGTAACACTCCTAATTATGTTGCCAAAATGTCGTTAATGATATTAATACCTCGAGCGCCAATCCCTGTTCAACGTGTAGGAATGCCACTTTAACCTATCAGCGGTATGATGGGGCTGGATAGCTTCAGTGAAGATACTGTATGTCCTGGGTTCTAGGTGTGCTGGTCGTCGTTCTAATGGAGCGTCCAACTGCTGACTGTGTACTTTTAGAATTAGAGGCTTATAAAGATGTTATTAATATAGGGCTGTGGATGTTTTAATAGAAAACAAAAACTATTTGAGAAAACAAGTCTAATAAAATACGATTATGTAATGTACATAATATACTATGATAAATTAACTCATATAAGTATTCTAAAAGTAAATGATATTTATAACAAATTAGTAAGTAGGCAACCAATGGCTATTTTAAAACCACTATGTACAAAACAACATTATTTACAACATTCAAAAGAAGACTACCTCTCAAGCAGAAGTGTGTAAGCAAAGCGGATGTACAGCTAAATACATATCAGCGTATAACGCCACGTTTCAGGTTTGAAGAAACTAAAACAATTAGTCAAGTTATGGAAAGTATTACTGCAGTTAAGCTGTCATGCAACGACTTTATTGAGACTAGATTTAGTAAGACGCAGTATAATATAATCTACAGGTACCTAACTAAAAGTGGTAACGGAGGTAAGCAAACGGCAGGTTAAATAAAAGCGGTAGCGGAGGTAAGCAAGCAAGCGGCAGGATAGTTAAAAGCGGTAACAGAGGCAAGAAAGACTCAAAGCAAGCGGCGGAGCAATTAGGGCACTTGTTTTCAGGATAATACAGTGAGGTCTCGATAAACCGAATCGCGATAATCCGGATTCCTTGGTTATCCTAATCAAAAATTTTTTTCATTATGTACTTTGTAATCCGGATTTTATATGATTTGGTTATCTGGATCGCGTACGACGCTTTTTTAGCGGCAGTGATTGGACGATTCTATGTAATGTTAAGCTTAAAAGGTTTATTCGCGCCAATGAATTAGCGGATTCGCGTATTCGCGCCAATTCGCGTAGTCGCGATTATTTCACCTGTCACTTGACCGTTACAAACATAGCTATGGCCCCACGACGGAAACACGTGGATTTAACCATTCAACAAAAATATGATATACTTCAAAAGCTGAAGAAAGGATATTAAGTAAGGGCAATCTCCTCAATGTAAATATAGTGTTTTGATAATCCGGATTTTTTGCTAATCCGAATCGCCGCTGTTTTCATTGATCCGGATTTTCGAGACCTCACTGTATTTAATAACACAAGATAAATATTCTTTATCCATGACTAGTGACTACTACTCGTAAATAATGTATGCATTATGTATTTACTTTTACTTCCTCAAGCATAATGCTATTCATTATTCTCTGCAGTGAATAATGACAACAAGATTTCTATGACAACGTATCGGATATTTGTTAAAAATTTCATTGAAGTGGCTATGACATATGATTCAAAGCACGAAATTAATTATTGTAAATAACGTTCACGTTTGACGTAAATTTAATTTATGAGAGGCCGTTCTTTTGACACATAACGGCCTGCTCATAAAAACTGTTAAAAATAAATAGTACTTATAAATGTCTTCGGTAAAAGATTTAGTCAAAAATATTTAATAGTCGTGGATAAAATAGGGTATTCTACTTGCATATAATGGTTATTATTCGCTTGGGTGAGTTACGACACTCGCCTTCGGCTCGTGCCGTAAACTTTTACCCTCGTGAAGGCCATTATATGCTTGTGTAATAAAATACTATTAAAATTTAAACGCGTAGCTTGAAATGTGTTATGGAAGTAAAAGAAAATAGATAAAATTCCAGTAGATAAAATAAAATAGTTTTAAAGCCTAAAAATTTAATTCACAAACTATACAACCACCTCATTTCATTGCTAATTGCAATCAGATTGTTAGTGTTAAGCTGGCGCACAGTGGGGCGAATCAGAAATTTACTGTTTAAAAATCGCTACAGACTTTATTTTTTCTTGAATCAGCACAATTTTTTCTTTAAATGCTTGTAATGAAACTATCGAGGCCGATTTTTGAAAAATAAATAAATAACCCCAAAATTGTCTGAAAATAGGAGTTAAAGAGAGTTGAAATTTCGATATTCACGTGAATTAGTGTTTACGGGTTCAAGACTCGTTTTCTGGCGACCGTCAAACTCCCAGAAAACGAGTCTTGAACCTGTAAACACTAAGTCACGTGAATATCGAAATTCCAGCTCCCTCTAACCCCTATTTTCAGACCTTTTTGGACATTTTTTGTGGTTCTTCAAAAATCGGCCTTACAGACAGACAGACACCTGATTTTATTTATTAAATTATTTTCACTTACTGAAATCACTAGAATTACTATTTTAGATCACGTTTCAAAACAAGCAAAATAATTTAGTTATCAGCTATGATTAAACAAACGGAACTACAACAATATTATAATTACTAGTAATTTACTGTAAATACGTTTCAAATCAATATTCAAATTTTAATCTAACACTTTAAAAGTTGACTACAAATTTTTTATCAGGTATTGAAATAATTCGCAACTTATTATTATTATTATTATTATTAATAGGATCCTATTCATACGGATTCATTATTCAATCTACGCTACGCTGATGAGGAGCAATAACTCCGAAACACGTGTCCGTATCTGCATCATGTTTCTTTTTCAGGGTACATATATGGCACTATTAATTTATTCATTTTCTTGTATTATCTAACCCTGCTAAACATCACTTTTTTTTTCTTTTTTATATTTTTTCGTTCGTAATTCGTGTTAGATATCAACAGAATCGTCAGAAACCCCCTTAAAAGGAATTAATAAATAAGTTGGGGTTCACCCTGTATACATCTACTAAATATAAAATAATAATAAATGAACAAATAAATATAATGAAAAAAAAAAAATTAGTACAAATCAAATGAAAATATGTAGGATATAATATTATTATACCTAATATTTTGACTACTGAATTATTGTTGCGTAAATATGAGAAAACCTAATTAAGGGTTAATTACAATGTATTATATTTATATTATATTTATTATTACGTACATGACACCGCTAATGGTCACAAACCATAGTGAACGCAACTCTGATTTAAAAAAAAAAACACAACATATCCTGTATAAAATTTAAAATAATAGTTACAAAAAGCTACTTCTTAATTCAATTCTGTGTTTTCACGTCATTTATGTCAACTATATAGTCATAAAACAATTGAATTACTATTCATACATTCATACATACTTTTTATTCTCGAACTATGTAACGGTGTTTCTTTTATTTTCGGTTAATACAATTTTTCGAACTAATATTGTGAAACGTTTTAACTTTCTTAGAATTAATATTACAGTATTTTTAGATTTTGATTAGGGTTACAGTCTTGGTATTAACTTAGATATGCCTAGTTTATGTAAATAACGTTTTCAACTGAATCACCTATTATATTATAGTTTTGTGTACCTCACTGGGAAACACGTTTTTTATACAAAAATACGGCATAATTTCAATTTAATCAAAAAAGCAATTTAAATTTGCAATAGTTGCCAAAGAAATCGAAGTTTATTGAAGTTTAAAATTACCCATATGTCGTAATCTAGAGTACGAAATGAAATAACTAATCATCACAGGGTTTCTAGAGGCTGGCAATCTCCTGCCCAATAAGCTACCGGTTTGAAAATTCAATTATACCCAAGTGAAGTGGTGTCTCCAGGGGGTAGAGGCAGCCCTACTCTCCAGGGGGGCTAAAGCCCCACGCCAACAAATGAAAACGAAAGTAACGTAAGCAGTTTTACAAAACGATCAAATCGCTAGCATTAATCATCATAATATTTGCAATATAAGAAAACAAATGAAATAAAATGAAACGTGAAATTGCTTTATTTTGACTGGATCATAATCACTTTTGTTAGTTAATTGTGGTACCCTATATATATCTAATTATTCTAATTGAATATTTGCTTAGAGAACGTCAGAGCTTTCCGAAAAATCACTACCTTGTACTTTCTGTGAGTGGTTTGTGAAAATTTGATAAGAAACGTATTTTTCTATTTGAATTAATCTGCAATATTATAAGAGGGCACTAAATTGCTAAAAAAACTGCCCTCGAACTTATTTTAAAATCTTCACTATAAGATGATTATAATTTATATATTAAATTCATAGATTGAAACACCTCAATAATTTTGTTGCCATTGCAAATGGAACATCCTGTTTAAAATTTCATATTTCATTGGATAGTTCTCTTTCAATATTTCGAAAAACTATCAAGGCTGAATCGGCCAATTCTCAAAGTTAAAAAATGCAAATTAATCGGTCTAAAATATTCAGCCAGCCAACAAATGCTTATATTTTTAGAAAATAAAATTTATTATAAAATGACTAATTTATTAATAAATAATACATGCGCAGCTTCTTATTATATTTAGTTACGTAAAACATATAAAATATATAAATATTTTGAAATATGAAAGAAGTTTATGTCATGCATAAGTTATGACAGGATTTTTCTTCTTTCCACCTCCATGATTTATCTTCTTGAATAAACACTGGAAACTTGTGTTGTAATAATGGTCTATTTTCTATGAGTTTTAAATTCTAAGACATTACTGTGTGTGTCCCTCGATGTGCCCTTAGGGAGAAATACGGGCTATTAGTGTGACGTCAAAGTCGTCATTTATTATCGTAGGGGTTAAGATTTAAATATGTTATAAAAGGAGATACAGTTGATAGTTATATTATTCGACTTTTGTCAAAACTGCTTTAAATACATTTAAAATTCACAATCAGAAACATCATATAGGTAATACACAAAACAAAGGTAAAATAACGTAGAAGTAAAAAAGGTAAAATAGTTTGTTTGGATACCAGCGCCTTGACCAAGGTTAACAAAAATGGCCTCTATACGTCATCATTAATACAGCGTATTGGCGCAGAGAAAAGATATCATAGACTAGGTTTATTTTTTCAAATTCGAATCTTTGGAAGCAAATCATATTACTTTTTGCCAACCTAAGTTTATAGAGTAATACGACCCCGCTGATTCCGAAAATTCCGGTTCGCATCTCGAAATAAGGGTTGAACTACCCCAAAACCACCCCTAAAGGTACATTTTTTCAGTTTATCGAGAATATCTCCGTAAGAAGTGAATTGAGAAAAAAAAGTCAAGACGGCTGAAATGTAGCTTATAAAATTTTCTTTAAGATGGTGTATATAAAGTGATAACCCCACTAGCCCATGGGCGTACAATGGGGGTCTAAAATGAGATAATTTAAAAAAATTTGCGAAATGGTTAACCAATAACCATAGTTGTTCAGAAGGTTATTACTTCACGTTACGTGCGAAATATATTCAGATTTTCGTCACCTGTAATGTTACGAATGTCATGGGCGTAGAAAAGGGGTACTCGTCTCGGCTTGATTTTCAGGGAATACTTCCGAAATGACTCCTAGAAGCAAATCATATCAGTTTTTGACAACCTATGGTTTAGGGGTAATTCTTTAAAATTATGTATATAAAGTGATAATCTCACTAGCCCATTGGCGTGCAATGAGGGTCTAAAATGAGATAATTTATAAAAAAATCAGCGAATCAGTTATCCATAGTTGTTCAGAAGGTTATTATTTCACATTACGTGCGAAGTATAAATATATTCAGATTTTCATTACCTGTAATGTTGCTAATATCATGGGCGTAGAAAAGAGGTAGTCGCTCTTATTGATTTTCAGTAAACCCTTCTTAAATACCCCTAGAAGCAAATCATATCAGTCTTTGACAACCTATGGTTTAAGACTAATTCGATGTAACCGATTTCAAAAATTTCGGTTAAGAGTTCAAGATGGTGATAAAAAAGTACTATAAATTGAAAAAATAAATTTAATTTAATTAATTTAAATGTGAAATGTTAAAAAAAAAATTGTAAATAATTGGATTGAGAATCATCAGAATCATCAGTTTCATCTGCATCCGGATATTCGTGTAGCTGATTTAGCTCTACATTCAAGCAACCAGGTGAACATGAGCACATGCTGGTTTCAAACCAGATTTGCGACATTTGCATAATCTGTTCGAGCAGAGACTAGTTTT
The DNA here is from genome assembly GCA_963680705.1 of Rhagium mordax. NCBI lineage: Eukaryota > Metazoa > Arthropoda > Insecta > Coleoptera > Cerambycidae > Rhagium > Rhagium mordax. The sequence continues at coordinate 30,920,396 of OY796660.1, forward strand.
GCATGAGCACGTGACTATTTCTATACGAGCGCTGGTTACCGGTGGGAAGGTGGTGAGAACTGGCTTTAACCCTTAAAAATAACGTTAAAATGTACAAATAAATACGATACCAATATTGAGTCTCCAACCATTATCCGTCGGAGATATGGATACTTCGGGAAAGTGGGCACTTTCCCAAATAAACACTTGATAACGTGCTCTTCTTATGTGGAGATGTAAAGCATCAGATGTAGGTGGCATTTGTTCAGGGCGCTTCAGCTTTTCAAATAGAGTACATCTTGCTGCGTCCGCTGATTCAGCATCAATGTTATACAGTTTCAGTACAAACATTTCAGCTGAATCTATCGCTGATGTCAGCGGAATTTTATCTAAGTCACTGAGCAGTTCTGTATGTCTGATGTAGATGTTCCAAGCTCGGTTTTTTGTCACGCATGCAAAGAATGATGTTACATCACATCCGGTAAGCGCATGAAATGCCAGCAAATTGGATTTCAGAAGTGCTGCAAGTTTTTGACAAATGCTATGAATTAGAATGTACTTCTTCGAATGTGATGTACCAGCTATCATGCGTAACTCATCGTAATTAATCTTCTCAAAATGATGAATTAATTAAAGCAGAACATCAGTATCCCTGCACATTACAAATGATTTTTCAGCTGAACTGTTGACAGCGTGGAGAATCAGACGGGTATCAGCTTCTACATGAGAAGCTTCTAGTTAAGTAAACAACATCATAGACTGGTTATTAGATGCTACTTTTCTTTCACTTTCAAAACCTGCAGTGATAACCCCAAATTGGTAAAAATTGTGAGCTATAAGCTCACAAGGAAGATGTGCAAGGTCTGCCTTATTTTTCCAAACAGCTAGAAAATTAGCCCAACCCGACCCGATTTGCTGCACTTGTTGACTTTTGCGTAAGAGCTCCTCTACTATAGTTAACAATTTTGTTGATTTTTTAAAATAATAAATAAATAACACATCATAAATTAGACAACCTCCAAATTCAAAGTCAGAGCTGTTCGGGAGGGGGTTATATTTAGAAAAACTCAGACACACAACCAACCCATTCGGCATTGCCAGTGCCGAAGCTAGGATTCGAACCCGGTTGTGCGGTTGCCAAACGCGCTTTAACCAACTGTGCCACCGTGCTGGGACCTCATTTTAAACCCACCTTACACGCCAATGACTTAGTGGAATTACAACTTTATATACATAACAATTTTAAACAGTTACCCCTAAACCATAAATTGTCAAAAACTGATATGATTTACTTCTAGGAGTTTCAGAAGTCTTTCCTGAAAATCAAGCCGAGACGAGTACCCCTTTTCTACACCCATGCCATTCGTAATATTACAGGTGTTGATAATCTGAATATATTTCGCACATAATGTGAAGTAATAAACCTTCTGATTAATTATAATTAACTATTTCGCTGATTTTTTATAAATTATCTCATTTTAAACCCCCATTGCACGCCAATGGGCCAGTGGGGTTATCGCTTTATATACAGAAAATTTTATAAGCTACATTTTAGCTCTCTTGACTTTTTTCTCTCAAGTCACTACTTACGGAGATACTCTCAATAAACTGAAATAATGTACCTTTAGGGGTGGTTTTGGGGTAGTTCAACCCTTATTTCGAGATGCCAACCGGAATTTTTGGAATCAGCAGGGTCGAGTTACCCCAAAAACGTAGGTTGGCAAAAAGTAATACGATTTGCTTCTAACAGTGATTTCCGAAGGCTTTTTAGAGAATCAGTTCTAGTCTATCACAATGTAAGTCCAAATCATATATCCATAAACACACGTTATCACAGTATGCTGCAAAGATCCTTGTGTTGTCTAATTAAATCTTGCTCATCGAGATATTCAAATATACTGTTTAATATTCTACTTATTACTTTTTATACCATTTTTATTTTATAAAATTTTACTCGAAAACTGTATGAATTACAATGTTGAAATTTTATGATTTTAAACAGTGGAATGAGGTGTGGTGTTCATTTCTTGTATAAAAGGATTTTATGGCAACATTGCATTTCCGATCACGTGACATCAACACATTTTTAAATGGGGCACCCATAGTATATCACTATATTTCTGTGAAGGCCATTTTAATATAAAGTCAACGATACCATACTTGTCAGCGTTTTTTCGGCACTACAGTAAGGATAAAGAGGTTATTATGAACATTTCTTTATTTTTACTTAAAAAACGTAGATAGCTTAGAAACAAAAAAGTATCCTAGCAACAGAAAGATAAGAGCTGTCAATCAGTATTAGCAGATATGCTCTTTGTACAAGTACACTTGATTTCAAAAAAAAGTAGTACAACTCTTAGATAAGGAAATGGGAAATGGCCTATTTCTAGTTGTCTAAATTGTTCTTTTGACAGTACCTAAATTATTGAAATTAACTTAATAATGAAAATATAGATGTCAGTCAGTTGTAATTACGTAAGTTTATACTGATAAATAAATAAATACTATTTTTAGTAGAAATATATTTTAAATATAACATTTTGAATAAAAATTTAAAACACAAATAAACAACAACATAAATAACAGTAATTAATATTTAGTCATTGCCATTCCAATTATGGCACGAAGTTGTTCCGCATTTTGATGACGATAGATAATAAGATAATAGTTATAAGTCCATCATTACACGACTGGAAAACTTTTGCGTCAGAAAATATGACTTTTGACCAAAAGTCTTCATTGTTCAACAATAATATTATGGTTGAGTGCAAGAATGATCAGTCCCTGTTTCTCTCCTCCGTTAATTTGTATTTTCTAGCAGCACACTTCAGAATGCTATATTTAATTCTTCTACAGGCAGTAGATCTTGATGCAGGAAAATTTGTTTCCAAAACTGCATCCACTAATTTATAAGGGTTTCATCTTGTTGCTCATTACTTCGTTTAGGCCTACCAGATCCATGCTTGGGGGATATACCTAGTTTCTCTCATTTTCCCATATTTTTTTAACTTTCATCAGAGTGGATTTACTTATGTTATATTCAGAAGCAATTCCGCACCATCCATTTTTCAATTTGGAAACAAAATACCTAATCTTCTGAATTTCTGTTAGTTGTCTAACCATTATTAAAAATTGACAAATATTTAAAATTTTCAAGAATGGTTCCCTAATCAAACTTGAATATTAATAAACTTCAACTTGAAAAAAAATGTGACAGTTGACTTTTAGATGACTTATAGATATTTTTGCAAAGGTCATGTTTACATTGCTAAAATAAAGTGTACTACTTTTTTTTGAAATCAAGTGTACCTCATGATACTGTGTTGTTGTATCATGCAAGTACCTAGTAAGAAGACTAAAATTAGCAGTAAGTAGAATTACAATCCAGAGAGTGTAAAAAAATCATTAATACCTATCATTCTTTCAAAATACATTTAACCATTGAATAAAGAATAACAATGAGGTGTAACCCAGCAGGACAGATTTTGGTATTGTATTTTTTGTCAATAACTTCAGGATTGTCTTCAATGTTTAAGTCTATGCAGCCCAACAAATAAGTACTTTCCCGTAGCGTTAAGAATTAATGACAATTCTGATTTATGAAGATACTAGTAAAAAAATGCAATAGTAAAATCTAATATATACCTGCTCGATTGCTCGATATTATTCCTTTACTCAATGATTTAACGCAAATTTTGACCCTGAAAGATTACATTTTATTGTTGAAATGGAAATAAACTCGCAGATGACTCATTCTTTTTAAATAAAATATTGTGGACTGATGAAAGTCGTTTTCACAACGTTGCCGTTAATCGACACGATTTTCACTACTGGTCGACTGAAAATCCAAAATGGTTTCGAGAAACTAATTTCCAGACAATATGAGGCGTAAATGTCTTGTGTGGTTTATTCAATGGCCGCTTGATTGGGCCGTATTTTTCTGAAGGAACTTTGACCGGCAGCGCGTTAGGTATTCCAGAATATACCTACTTCCCGCTTTATTACTCCCTATTCCCATAGAGATGATGTGGTGGTAGCGGGGTGGTGCACCTCCTCAGTATGCCACATCTTGATGCGTCTTTCCTTGAAAGATGGATTGGGCGAAATGGTACACTACATTGACCGGCTCGTTACCCAGATTATGAAACCTACACATTTCTTCCTTTGCGAATATTTAAAAAGTTTTGTTTATTCTACACAGCCTACAGATTTAGACGATTTGCAAAACAAAATCAGAGCAGCGCACCAAACTGTTACATCAGAAATGATTAGAGCAGCATGCATTAGAAATCTTTTAACAAGATTTAAGTATTGTATTGCTGAAGATGGACGTCAATTTGAGCATCAACTGCAATTCTTTCATTATTAATGTTCTTTAATAATATTTTTAAAAATCCTTCCATTCATTTAGCAGCTCATATTGTCACAATTTTCCACGAAAACGCTGACAAGTATGATATTGTTGAATTTGTATTAAAAATGTCTTCATAGATGTGTAGTAATATGTAGGGTGTCTTGTCTAGTTTAAAAATTTGAAGTTGATGGCACGTGATCGGAAATGCGATGTTGCAATAAAGTCCTTTTATACTGGAAATGAACATCGCATTCACTGTTTTTCAAAATTGTAGTTCAAATACTTTCGAGTTTCGACTGGCCTAAACCTTGTGAGCCACCCTGTATATCTTGTTAAATAATTATATATTTTATATGAAAACATTATTTGAAATTGAAGAAATATTCTTTCATACATTCCATATTTGATCAAAAATAATACCGTACGCATATTCGATCTAATTCTGTTTATGATACATCTAAGTTTATAATAAATTATTTTTAATAAGTTAATTCGCGTCAGCAAAATTATTATATTCCTTTTTACAATAATACGAAAGAAAGAAAATGGCATTTCCATTAGTTGAGAGAAAGGAAATAAAATTAGAATTATAAGAAATAATTCTGCGAAATATAAAAGATACGCTCATGAAATTCGATAGTACACAATAGAAAACCGACAACCATGATGTTGATGTTTTCACACCTTGGTTAACCCTTCGAGGCCACGTTGAGTGCAGATATGAACTTAATAGGCGTATGAGAAGGAGGGACCCTTTCTACATGTTCACACCTCACCATCATTCACATTTTCACACCATGCTTTTAATCTCACTTATGTGCTTTTGTTTATAGACATTGAATTGTTCTAGAAATCCGATACGGAAGAAAAAAGACAAAAACAGGTAGTTGCGGTTGTTACGAACTGACGCCTTAATTACATATTAATGCACTAGAGAAACGCTAGTGGTTTTTTCTTATTTTAAAATGAAATACTAAAAGGTTAATAATAAGTATCAAGTTGCTAGTCAATTTTTCAAATAAAGGAATGACAATTATGTAATAATGATTTTGAAGTTTTCATGCAACCAGACCAATATTGAGATCTCGATTGAGATTTTACAGATATAGGTACAACCAAGAACTTTCTCATTCCACCTCTTACTTCTTCACCTGTCGATTTATTTATAATTAGGTGTGTTATCCTATGTAAAATGTAACACAATAAAGGAGGTGAGAAAATGGAAGAATGAACAGAACTCTTCCTACTGGAGTATAACTCTAGAACAATACAAGCACAAAAGTTTATAACTCGTAGAAGAAATGAGCTAAAGAGCTGCTCAACCTTAGCAATCAAGAAATTAGGCTAGTAAGTTATTTTTTACATTGTCCACTGCGATAAGGATTAAAATTAGAGTGATTCTCATAACAGACAGATCTGCTTCTTCTCCAACACCGTTGGCACAAGCGGAAGACATAGTTGTTACGGGTTTATGAATTCTGTCACGCTATGGATCTCTGCGCTCGATGGGTTACACGAGCAGCGCAGCGCTTTCAGGCAGCCAACCAGCACTTAATACTCCAAATCGCTTAATTTGAATTTAGAGTCTCTTGGGATGTTTAGGTATATTTACATTTAAGTCAGTCTGCTGTCAGTTGTTCACCTGCCGATTTATTTATAATTAAGTGTGTTATGTCGTGTAAAATGTCAGACAAGAGAGGAGGTGAAAACATAGAAGTATAAACGAAATTCTTCCTACTGGAGTACAGAGTAATTTTAAGAAGTTCGTAATCGTCATATTATATTAAAAGAATCGGATTATTAGCAACTAGCTAGGCATTTACAAGTCATTACATACAAAACTAAACTAATCCCTGGCGTAGGTAGGTACAGTTACGTTTGTAACTAATCCACATCAAAAAAATTGTTTGATTTTTTGCTAATAGACGAAGTTGCACTCATTCAGGAATGACCAGCAAATTCTGACTTTGCATAATGGCCTTCATTGTATTGCCCTATACCTTGACTTTATGAGTTGAATGCTAACGGTCAGTAAAGGGGAGGCGTTAATTGGGAAAAACAGCAATATGACTGATGGTCGAGATGGTAGAGTACCTGCCTCTCACCCAAAAGTCCCGGGTTCGAATCCCGCTCGTGGCAATGGAAAATACTGTGAGAGGGATTTTTCCATTATACACGGATATTGGATGTGTGTCCCTTGTCTTTAAATGTGTAGCCTCCTCCCGCACAAGGCTCAGCCTTCTGGGATAAAGGGGGTCGTAATTACATGTGGTGTATTTATTATTATTTATTATTAATACATTTCACAAATATTCAATTATTTTTGCCAACAATATTATTGAAAAAAAAATCAAAAACGATAACGCAATAGCAAAAACTTCAATTTAAGTTTGAGTGAAATCGAGGATTGTGTAAGTTATACAGGGTGACTGAAAATTTTTGACTTCCCGAAATCGTATTAATATAAAATTTGGTAATCGGCCATAATCGACTACTGCAAGTCTAAATAAAATATTTCCAAAAGGGCGACACTTCCGGAAATATTGGAAATCGACGCCATACTTGTTTTTTTAAATGGAAAAACCTCATTTTAATTTCATATTTGGATTCTACCTAAAATTGTGAGTTCAGAAAGTCCGAGTTGTCAACACTTATACATATATCATAGTTTTTGACATATGGTCACATTTCTCGCAAGAGGTCCATTAAGAAATTCATAAATCTTGAACCATTGGAAATTAAATAAATGGATTTTTTTTATTTAATTCCTTTTTTTGTATTGTCAACTTGAAAATCGCAGTAGGCGCATGAAACACGAAAAAAGTGTCAGTGACCGTGACGATACGAAATATTGACAAAACCTTTAGGAATTGAATAAAAATAATCTATTTATTTTCTAATGGTTCAGGAGTTATGAATTTCTTAATGAACCACATGAAAAATGTGGCAATATGTCAAAAATTCTAAACTATAAATATGGGGTCTTTCCATTTAAAAAAACAAAGATTATGTCGATTTCCGGTATTTCCGGAAGTGTCACCATTTTGGAAATATTTGATTTAGACTTGCAGTAGTCGATTATAGCCGGCTACTAAACATATTAATACGATTTCGGGAAGTCAAAAATTTTCTAACGAACAGACTACATGAATCATCCTGTATATTGCAAAAATAAAATTTATTTGCTTGTATATTTTTAAATAATTGTCATTTCATTGCTTTATGGCGTATGCTAGCTTAAAATTGTATCCAAAGAAAGAGCGGATGTTGACTTACAACAAATTTTTAATATTTAGATTTTAGATGGTATGTAAATATAGATTGTACCTACTTTTAACTGTAGCTCGCTGTGGCACACAATAATTGCAATCACCACAACCATAGTTTGTTTCATACTAAAACACTCTGTTGATGTGTATGTTTGTGATAAATTTGTATGTACTAAAGTTATTAAGTATTTGCTGACGTAGAAAGGGAGAAAGCAAATACAACCGAGGCAATCAACGGCTGTGTCCTCCATAAATTGTGCTAATGGCCCAATGGTATTTCATAAGTCACGACAGGCCCTTGCCTGTCCAATAGTTAGCTGTACCCTTATCTACAAACTGAGGTTAAACTACTCGTGTATAGTCAAATAGTTGTGAAGCGCAAATTAACCATCAACATTATACTAAGTTTTTGTAAATTAGTAATTAAATTCATTCTTATTAAAAACATATTGCTGTTGAAATCTGGAAACTGTACGATATTTCGCCGAAGTTGCAATTTTTTTGTCAAAAATAGAAACAAAGATTTGTTAATTATTCATTTTACAATACTAGTACATACCGGTTAAAACCGAAATCTTTATTTTCTCGAGCTGTAAAATGAACTGAATAAAAACATGAAATAATTTTTTTTTATGGGATTTATCCTCCATATTCATTGATCGTTTTTGCTCAATTGTTACTTAAGAAATTTCATCAAAATAACGATCTACATGCTTTCCAAATTTTTAAGATATTCGTGTACTGTAGATCAACTGAAACATATTTTTAAAACAATTTTTTTAATACACAATGCCAACAAGTACAGTAAAGTTAGTCTGTGTAGAAGATGCAATAGAAATGTTGTCAGTATCATTTAAGTTGTGCTAAAGTAACTAAAATTGTGAAATTTGTTCATGACAATACAATTATTTGTTATAAAACTGTGATACAAAGTGACAATAATATCGACTTTTTTGATGACATATATAGGACATGGCAAATAAGGAGAATAAGGTAGACATACATATATCCTTAATTCTATTATTAAGCAAAAACACATTTCCATGGCTGCAGCGTTGTTAATATACCTTGGACAGAAAAATTATATTATAAGATTTTTTTGCTTCTGATTACTCATCCTCTGATCTATAGTACGTTTCTTCAAAAAAATATGAAGTGTGCTCGTGAGAGACCGAAACATTATTTCACCAAACTCATGTTAGCGGCGCGGCGATACAAAAAAAAGTTAGTGGAAAAAGATACTTGAAATCGTATACTCTAAATATTGGAGAAAAAAATCTGAAAAATTTTTTTCTACCATTTTCATTGCGGTTTAAACTGGAAATATGGCCGCTGCGTTGTTAATACGAGTATTCCTGGAATAGAAAAAAATATTGTTCAAGATTATTTTGCTCCTGATTGCGTTTCCTCTTACCGATAACAATTATAATATATAATATAATAATAATAATAAGTTTATTAGTCGAGCAGATCTTTAAAGGTATGTGACAGATGGAAAAATAGTACAAATAGGTATACTCGGGCCAAAAAGAGTAGTCAGTAGAGCCAGGGGCGTACGGATTTACGAATTTCATAAATTCCATAATTCGAACAAATGAAAGCGGATTGTGTTAATTATGCATGAATATGAGTTACCATGTCTTAAATTTTAAATAATATGCTTACATCTGGCAACATTATCTCCACGAATTAGGTATAGCAACGCAGTTGAACAATGCACATCCTTTGCGTTGCAGCATATGTGACGCCACTGAATGCGCTATCTAAGCCCTCTCGACGACCTTTCCAATAGCCGAACAAATTATTGGGTATAAGGGCGGCACGTTCAAGCATTTACTGTATTTGGTTGACTATACCAATTAAACATAATGACCTAGTTGTGGTTTTCATCTCTGGTAGGCGGAGAAAACTGGATATATTTCTCTGAATTATATGGGATTATATGGTAAAACGAGCTGCCGCTTCTGTATTCCATAACAGCTAAATCCTTTGAAGAATTGCCGATGAGTTTTTGCTCTACTGACTACTCTTTTTGGCCCGAGTATAGGTACATATGTATAAAATGACAAACAAGGTAGTCATAATAATATAAAAATAATTAAATAAACAAGAATAATTATTGAATAGGACAATAAAATACACAAGAAATATAAATATATAAATAGTTAAAATCACTAAATACTAATAAAATTGTAAATTATTGTAATAAAAATATCAAATGAAAAATGAACTATTAAAACTAGTATTTAATAATTCATCGGTGGAATAGAACAAATGTTTCATTAAAATATTTTTAATATTTATTTTAAAGCTGTATAACGACATTGTTTTAAAATAGTACCTGCCATGTTGAAGATTTTGAAAAATTTCGTTAAGAAAAGTTGTTTAGAATGATTATTTTTTAAGTGTGCAAAATTTCAAAAAGATCGGTTTACTTTCATCCGTCTATTAGACTTAATTAAAAAAAGTAAGAAATAAGACAAGATATCAAAGTAGGCGCTGGGCTTTGAAATTTTGCGTTAAAACTCAATTTTACTTTCTGAACAACTTTTCTTAATAATATTTTGTAGTATCTGCCACAGAAATACGACCCACCTTACTAGCGTGAAAATAACCTTTTTTGTAAGTTTCCTAGGTGTACTTGATTTTTACAAAGTTTACTAAATTATTATAAGTTACCTCACTCTACGAAAGGCACGAATCCGCCTGCCCCACTTTTCGGCTCGCCTACCCCTACCTCTTGACCTCGGTAAAAGGTACCCAGGGCATGTACACATTGGCACTCGTTCACTCTACGAATGATTTCTGTGACCTAGGTACATGACTTATCCCGGTATCCGTATCGCTTTATGATAACGTCACGTGTTCGCGGTACGCCTTTGATCTCCAAATATGAAAGAACCGCGAAGGAGTGAGGTAACTTTTAGTATTTAGTAAACTTTGATTTTTAGGAACTAAAATTATGACACAGATTATTTTCTATCCAAGCAGGGCTGAACCCCAGAAGATGAAAATTCAACTAAAAAATTTTCAAACTTTTTCACCTAAGTAGGTACCTATTCAGGCGTCGATCCGGAGACACACTGTATATTAGGATTGAGGAAAAATAACCCTCATCGCCAATCGTCTTCTCGCAATGAGAACGTCTTTTAGAATTTGATTATGCTTTTCGATGTTAATAGTTTTTAATATGTCATATCTGAAAATTTTAAGTGTACTAATAATTTTTTGGATATCCTTGCCAGGATTAGAAGTAAAAGCGATTTGCCATAAATTCAGAGTATAAGTTTTATATTTATACGTCCATGTGTCACCATGATTGTCAATAACTTTCTATTATTAAATATTTAACATGTGACCTAAAATATTTTATGTAGATATATTTGTATAATGTTTGTGTAAACTGTGTCGTATTGTTTCAGGGCAATTAGATAATTCCAAAGACTTCTCAGTGTCCGATGGATTAGGTGGTTTTAATAAAAAGAAGAAGAAGAAACGACGTCATAGGTAACTATTTATTTTAATAACATTATATCAGAAATCAATGGTAATGCTATAAATTCCAAATCATTATACTTTGTATACATTGTACAAGCTCTAAATGATCATTTTCATGGATCAGCTAGTTTAGAATTAGAGATCAAGTATTTCATGTAAGTTTAAAAAAAAACAAATATATCCTGCTACTACAATCGTATTAAATTGAATATTCTATAATTGTTTTATATTGAATATTCTATATGCTAACCCGTACATTTTCTGGTATTATGATAAATTCACTAGGTATCGTATTTTTTGTAACAAGGGGGCTAGTAGACCAGGCAAATTAAATTTTACCAAATATAGTAATGAGTAGCTTGCCATAGTATGTCACATATGAATCTAGGTAATACACACAATCAAAATGTCAATAAATCAAATTAAAGGCAAAATACCAACAAAAACCTGCAAGATTTTTTAAAAAATATCTAGAAAAATTAATTTTCATAACACAGTGCACAATGATAAATCCGAAACAAAACGTTACTGAGAGTAAAGATATTACAGTGTATAACGATACCACGGTGTGTAATAGCCAGAAAGTAATCTATCTCGTCAGCTGAGATTCTTTTTCTATTATTATTTTCGCTGCCTTAACATATTTTCGCCAAGACAAATGAGCTTAATTGAATTTTTCAGATATTTTTGTTTATTTTGGGTACATGGAACCTCACTTCCATTGATTCACAAACAAACCATAAATCTGGTGAGGTAATAGCAAGTTCGAAAAGCACTTTCTAAAATGATGTCTTCTACTGCTGGTACATCACATGTGTAGTTATTGGGATTTAAACTAGATATAATTTTTTTTGAAGAAATTTTGATTGTTAGGATTTTGACTTTTAATTGCGATTTTGATACCACCAAATAAGGCAAATAACAAACCTTGGTAATTATAGAGTTACCTATAAATCTTCTCTTGCATATAAAAAACTATTTGCCAGAACAATTTCCAAACATCTAGAGGCAAAAAAATTATTTTTACCAACTTTAGGGGCAACTTAATCTTAGAAGTAATTGTGGAAACCAACGATCATCTTCAAGTCATCAAGACATTCGCAGAGAAAACAGAGCTCGTCAAGCACATTTACAACAATGCAACGGTGTGCTTCATATACAAATAAAATAAATTTATAATAAAAGTAGTTACATAAGTAATCTGCAAACTTGAAGTATTTTTTAAAATGCTTAATTAGGACACCAGGAACGTGTTGACGCTGAGCGACTTCACCTTTGATTTGTAGATAACATAATATTAATTGCAACAACTTAGACGATGCTGGAATACTGGACAAACTTAGAGAAGTTTCAGAGAGAATAAGTGTTAACATGGGTATGCAGAAGACTAAATTAATGACAAATCTCGTATTTTTGGTAGTATATAAAAACTGAAAGATGTCAAATAGAACAAGTCTGAGATTATAAAAATATTTAAGTCATGAAATCAGACCAGAAAGAGACAAACAGATATGTGACATACATTGCAGAATAAGCCCACTCCATGGGATTTGAAAACTTGAATACATTTTCAGAATGAATATTTAATTTTCTCGTATAAGGAAATTTTACCTATGGTTCGCATTAATGTAGAATTCAAGTCGGAGACTGCGCGTAGCACAGATATTTGTGGAAAGACACATTCTTAAAATCACAACAGGAGACTTCCATAATATCAGCATTCACCAAAGAACCAGAATTACAAACATTATTAAATATATCTACGATTAAATATAAATGGAGATGTGTCCGCCATGTAACCTGTATGCCTCATGGTAAATGAACAAAAAAGATTCTACGAGAAGATTACCGAAAATCAGATCCAAGACGATCAGAAAAAAGTGGAAACGTTAATTACAATGGTTTTGTGATAACATAGTTTGTAATATGTAAATAATTCATATTGGCCATATTATTTCTTAAGTTGTATTTTGGCAAAATTGCCGAAGTAACAGGTCTCATAACGGAAACCTCAAAAATGTAATTTTATTCTATGCAGTAGAATTAGGGATGTCTTTGTGCATTTCTAAAGAACTAACTTGATGATGAACGTATGAAATTTTTTACTTTAAACATATTTTCACCATATTCTCTAATCGCAACATTTTTGTTAGTGTGTGGCTTGTATTGTTTCACTAATTTTTATATTTTTATATTCCCTACCTTCCTACAGTTTGTATTTTCTACACCAAAAATGTTATGAGTAAAGGTTTGATGATACTCCGTTGAGAGACAAAATTACCTTGACCGCGACATCAAGGTTGATTTCATTTAATTTTTGTTAATTTTTTTAAACTACTCCCATGTACTTGCGACTTTAACTCCATACAAATCTACAAAACACATAAACACAAGTTAGAGAAGCAGCGTTGTATAGCCGCTCACTTCCAAATTGCTGCGAGCAGGTTTTTTAACGGTGCGCATTTTTCCTAAAATTATTAGCAAGTGCACTCACTACGTACCAACATTCAAAAATTTAGTAGGTAATTATTTTCAATTATTTTCAGTTTTATATATAAGTATATTAACTATAATAAATCCCTAAATGTCTGCGATGGTAACTATGGCATCTTAATTCTCTTCTATCTCTCTTCTTCCTTTTCGTTAAATTGTTTTTAGTTTTCACCGGTTGGGATCCTTCAAAATACTTAATTGCCACAACGTTTAGCGCCGTGGATTTTTAGTTGGTTCTGTAGGTCCATATTTTGTGTACAAAATTAAGAGTTAGAAGAGAAGTTCGGACTCCTTATCTTTTTACAAAATCTTATATTTTCAATAGGTAACTTCGAAGGCAATCAGAGGACAAAAAACATTGTGTAGATATTGGCAAAATACTAGGTTGTTCATTGTCCTACTCTATAATAATTAGAGTAATGCATTATAAAGTAAAAATGAAACAAAAACAGCTTCTAATGTGTCGTCATATACATAGTGATTAGATGCTTTGCTTTGCGGTTTTCGGTAAAATCGCGAGGTCAAAGTAACAAAGCAACATACATACCATTTCAGTATGATTTCTTCTTACTGACAAAGAGTTCTGTCTCGTATTCCGATATCCATTTTACTAATTATTTTGTGTCATTTTGTAACCTAAAGACGATATAATCAGGTGGTATAAATATTCATCTAATACGCAGCCGTTTTATTATCCTTCGTATCGGGCTTTTGGCTAATAAATCTTGTTAATTACATATTTCATACAGCTACTCTCAGATCTAAAGATTCCAATATCAATTTTTACTTCTGTGGTTATACGGGTGACCATGAAAAAAGTACAATGCATAGTGCCACACGGTAGAGGAGCCTAAAACAATGAAAAAAGTTCGTATGGTCGACTTTAGTTTTGTAAGACATATAAAAAACCGGCGGCTTGTTTGATGCCCATAAAAACTTCAAACAAGCCGGCTCTTTTTATGTGCTGTAAAGATATGACACAGACTTTATACACTTATGTCTTATTTCCTATTTTTTTTTCGAGATAGAGCATGTTCAAACTTATTTTAAAATATTTCTTTTTTGTTTCTCAATTTCTTGCCTCTCCATATATTAGTAGCATGTCAATTTTATGATTGTTATTCAACATATTTTATAATTTTTTCACTCTAATAAGACTTGTAGTTTGACAAACAACTTAAACTTTTACAGTTGCTATGGATAAGTATTAAAACTATTATACAATAAACACAAAATCAAGATGCAATAATAACTATTAAGCGTTGTAGCTTATAAATGATTAGAAATAGACCCATAGTGTTATGTATTCACAAAAAATATTCAGGATTGATAGGTCTTTCAAAAAATATAAAAAAATTGAGTGGTGGCGGTAAAAAAATTAAAAAGAGCGTCGCGGCGCCTAGCGTCGATGCGATAAAACTTTTCAGTTGACCTTAACGTATAGTCTGTATATTTGATCGCCGATAACAATTTGTGCCTAACCTCTACAGTTTCAGAGAAATTAGGCGTGGGAGTCGAATTTGAATCACCCTGTACTTATTCCCGGATTATTTTGTGCCCTTTGTAAAATATTTTCTTCGTTGTTAACGGTACGATGAGTTCTTTGTCTGCCACTGTCAACTTTTGCGTTTTTAAAGCACCCATCTTCTCCCAATCGCCGATGAACGCCAATAAATGTTCTCACATTAGGAACCTGTCGTGTCGGATGTTTTTCTCGGTAGATTCGCTGAGCTTTACTAGAATTTGATTGAGCTTCTGACTCTGTATTCTACAAAAGTATACTGAACCATTTTGAGCAGAAAGAAACGACATACGAGACATTAAATTTCATTAGAAAATTATCGAATTTAGCTGATATAAGTATTATTACAATTTCTGTTTGACAATTGCCATGCATTCCTTTGCTTTATAGCATTGATTAAATTCATTCCTTAATCAATGTTTATAGCCAACTGCACACAAACGTTATACAGGTATTTAAAAAATGTGTTCATATTCTAATGACGCGAAACTACCGAAGTTAGACCAACAGAACACTTTTCATTGTGAAAAAACGAAAATAAATTGAGAAATAAGAAAAAAAATAACATTTAAAAAAAATTAACACGCTATATCTCGAAAACGAAAGGAATTAGGACATAAGTGTATACGAACTTTTTTAATTATTTTAGGCTCCTCTATGTGTGGTACTATGCATTGCACTTTTTTGCACTTTTTTCATGGTCACCCTGTATATTAGGTGTGCTCATCGCCTTATGGGAGTTGGTTAAAATTTCCTATGAATATTATTCTGAACTTTTTATGTGTTTTTTTTTCATGTTCCATTTAATTATCTTAAATTATTACAGATATAGCGGGATGATAAGTAGACATGCAGTAATCATACAACCGTATTCAATTATTGCTCTTTTTAACACCAAATATATTTAATAAAAATTATTACTGAAAGACATTCAAGGTCAAAATTACTTCTCGAGTCTATACAGATCGTATACAACAATCACAATTTCAATTTTAATAACAAAATAACAGTCGTCTCGCTTCATATTATTTATTTTGATTCATAACGTTCAATATATTTTTTCTATGATCGTGGAAAAAGTATAAACTTTTTACACTACTGACAGTGCAAGAAGTTTTATTTTTTGCACTAGTGCAAAAAGTAAGTTTGTCACTAGGCATTTCTCTATACTCGGGCCAAAAAGAGTAGTCAGTAGAGCCAGGGGCGTACGGATTTACGAATTTCATAAATTCCATAATTCGAACAAATGAAAGCGGATTGTGTTAATTATGCATGAATACGAGTTACCATGTCTTAAATTTTAAATAATATGCTTACATCTGGCAACATTATCTCCACGAATTAGGTATAGCAACGCAGTTGAACAATGCACATCCTTTGCGTTGCAGCATATGTGACGCCACTGAATGCGCTATCTAAGCCCTCTCGACGACCTTTCCAATAGCCGAACAAATTATTGGGTATAAGGGCGGCACGTTCAAGCATTTACTGTATTTGGTTGACTATACCAATTAAACATAATGACCTAGTTGTGGTTTTCATCTCTGGTAGGCGGAGAAAACTGGATATATTTCTCTGAATTATATGGGATTATATGGTAAAACGAGCTGCCGCTTCTGTATTCCATAACAGCTAAATCCTTTGAAGAATTGCCGGTGAGTTTTTGCTCTACTGACTACTCTTTTTGGCCCGAGTATAGTTGTCAGTATGACATTTAAATATTTTGTGTTATACTAGTTGCACTAGTTACACAAATAACTAATTATTATTATATTAGAAACATGCAACAATCAAGCACCACAAATTATACTTACCAAAGATTAATTGTATTTACTAAAACGTTCTTTGATTCTCATAAAACTTCTTTAATAAAAACAATTTCAATGAGCAAAACCTCGAAATTTTATGCTAAATCATGCAGATATTAAATGTGAACCGTGACAGCTGCCGCTTAATTTAGTTCGGTTAGATTGCGTGCGCAGATGATGCTCGTGATCTATGTATGCATAGGCCGTCACTTAAATTTTGAATAATTGTCGTTTTCAAACATGTCTTTTTGTTTGAGCAACCCAAATTTTTTTACAATTTTTTTGGCAAAAACTAGCCTTCAATTTATTTAAATATTTATTGTTGCAATAAGAAATGAAATATCGTAGCTGTGATACCTAACCCAACCAACTTAGTAGCGCAGCGGGCTAGAGCATGAGTGACAGTCATGGCCCTGGCCACACTGCCTATCGTGTCCGGGTTCAAATCCCGGCACCGGCACTGGCAATGTCGGTGGGTATGGATGTTTGTCTGCGTTTCTCAAATGTGTAGCCCCCTTCCGGACAGCCTTGGCTTTGGATTTGGGGGTTGTCTAATTTCTGTGGTGTGGTGTGGTGTGGTGTGGTGTGTGTGATATAGACAGTTCGAGACGAGCTCACATCGGCAATAGACGGAAACGTACGAGAAAAACGCATGTTTCTATGCAGCGGCCGTTCACATCGTATATATATTTTGGGGATTACAATGTAAAGATGTGCACTTTTGTTATCTGTTGTTAATAGTCATAGAATTCAAACATGAATTTAACCAACACCTCTTTATTTAACACCTAAGATAATTTACAACTATCAACTGTTCACTGCCACATCTGGAGAGTAACTGCCGCAATCTACAATTCTAACATCCTAATGGCAAAAACCATCCCCTTACGTAGCTAACTGCGATTAGTCGACCTATCAATGACATCACCTCATTCGATAGTGCGTCTGCTCGTTTTTCGGTGTAACACTGTATATATGTTTATCGTTGCATACAATGATTAATTAACGAGAGATTTTAGACGTATCTGGTCATTTTATATTAAATAAACGGCACAGATATTTTAAAATAAAATATTTAAAAAAATATATTTTTAATGAAATAAATACGTAAAAAGAGCCTTCCGATGCAGCTCGAAGTGTCTACTATAGAGGTACCTACATATTATTTGCTATTGCTTAATACTGAACCATTACATTGAAAACAAAATTACATTATAATATGCCACTACTAGCCCCATAGTTTGTTGTTTTTTTTATCAAAAATATTAAAAATGGCCCAAAAAATATAAAAACAATAAGAACATTTCCACGTTTCGTGTACTATCCACCATACTAAACGGTAAAGTGTAGCTTAGTTATTCCATTTAGACAGGACGTCCTCTACGAAACTATTTATGTCACTCGGAGAGTCTACAGGCAGCATTTGATTAAATATTACTTAACCCTTTCATTACTTGACTATTCTGTCTTTATAAATATTACAATTTGTAGAGAATCGTAAAGTTAGGGACAGGGCTAGATAGTTAAGTTACAAACTGTGTGTTACATATTTAACTACCCTTGGTGGGTGTGTGGCAGGACGATTTTTACGAGCTATCAACTGGAGGAACTGGAAAAAGCCTTCAAGGATGCTCACTACCCCGACGTCTACGCAAGGGAGATGCTCAGTTTGAAAACGGATTTACCCGAAGACAGGATACAGGTAAGATTTTTATAATACTTTACAGGGTGTCCAGCCGAGAGCTTACATAATTCATATTTCAAAATTTTTTTTCAACTTGGAAAGTAGTAGTTGGAGTGTGATTCAATTAAATATTATGACAGTTCTGTTACTTACGGTTGTACTGGATGTAGTTGTAAACTTTGTTAGTTTAAAAAACGTTTAAAAAAACATACCATATTTTACACGATTAATTTAAAAAGTGCCCAAGACCATAGAATTAGTAACATAACATAGAACATCCATATTTGATATATCCAACTGAAGACATTAGTTAACTTATGTTCTTTGCCTGATATACATTGGAAACAATTTGTAAACGTGTCATACATCGATTTTAGCAAAACATATATCATTTACATATATCATGAAGCAAAGGGGCTCTAACATTGAACCTTGTGGGTCTTCGTATACATATATCATTTTTCAAAAAATCAAAATTGTGTTTCTTTAAATAAATGTGACAATTAACACGTTTGCTTGTTGATTCATGTATGCATAGAATTTAACTACATTTTTATTTTCGCCGTGTTAATCTACTGATAGGTACTTCTCGCGTATTTTTCGGACCATATAACAGACACAAAATTTATCTCCGACTAATCCAACTAAGGGTACGGAAAAGTAGATAAGAATTTTTTCTATTAATAATCCACAGAAAAAAATAAATATAGTTTACTGTGGACGTAATAAACAAAGTCATAGATTATTTACATGATTAATTTAAAAATTAATCAAAACCATTAAATGTGTAAAGTTACATAGTAGGTAGGTACATCCATCTTTGATATATCATTTACCCAACAAAAGTTGACATCTAGTTCAGTCTAGTTCCAGTGTAAACGGAAATAAGAAAACTGTAAAATATTTTATTTTGAATATTATACATTCAAATTTTCACCAAAATTCTATCAGTAGTTTTTGAAATATGGATCATGTAGGCTTCAAGCTACACATTCTATAAAATACTGAATAATTAATTATATTCTTCATATACGCTTTTCTAACGCATACAAAATAATTTATTTCAAGAAAAATCAATTTAACATGACTGTTCATAATGTTTAGCAAATACTTAATAAATTGTGATAATTTTGTTACAATATAAAACATTTACGTTCAAGTTTACAGTTTTATATGTAACATTGTACAGGGTGTTCCAAATTGCTTGATTTTGGCTGGTTTTCCTATTTCCAGACCAGGTAGAGAAAAACTGACATATGAGTCTAGAGCTCGATTTTTGTGAAACGCCGATTGGTGAAAACCACATTTCGATATCTCTAACCGTTTCCAAGATATCGGCAAAAATTGACATTTTACAGATTCCGAAAAACTGTCAGCTTTTTTATTTGTGGATATTTTTTCAAACGGTAAAAACTTTCTGGAGGCACTTTTTGACGTAGAATAAGATGCATTTGTCAAAAAAAATATATCGCTTTTCGTTTGTTTGATATCATAGCTAACTTTGTTATTTCAAATGGAAACCATAGTTGTCTTTGACTTTAGAAAATAGGAAAAAAAAATAAGCTCTCCAAAAATATATATGCCAAGATATGTCTAATCATCCTTTCTGCCAATATAACACATTTCTCTTTAAAAATGACATTTTTTAACATTAAAAAAAGTTTTTCGGAATCTGTAAAATGTCAATTTTTGCCGATATCTCGGAAACGGTTAGATATATCGAAATGTGGTTTTCACCAATCGGCGTTTCACAAAAATCGAGCTCTAGACTCATATGTCAGTTTTTCTCTACCTGGTCTGGAAATAGGAAAACCAGCCAATACAAGCAATTTGGGACACCCTGTACATGGTATTCTCGACTGTACCAATTTTTTTATATATTTATGTAATATTACTATTATATTGCGAAGGGAATCCATATGTGAGTAATATGATAAGTAAAGGGAAGGTGTAAAATAATAGTCTTAAATCTCACAACTCCTTTTTAACAAGCTACCGGTTTCGGAACCGTTATTTAAGTTCCATCTTCAGGCAACTAATCACTCCGAAGCCTGAAGATGGAACTTAAATAAAGGTTCCGAAACCGGTAGCTTGTTAAAAGGGAGTTGTGAGATTTAAGACTATTATTTTACACCTTCCCTTTAATTTAATATTACTATTACTATTACTATGATACTAAAACGGATAATAAGCAAGTACATTTATATTTTTACACCTCCCTTAACTTTGTGTTATTTTGGAAAAAGAAAAAAGTGTAATGACAGAAGTTTTAGTTATTTTTGCGTAGATTTTAAATACGATATCAGAAAAACAATTGAGTAACGCTAAAAAGACTTATAATACAAATTTGTGTTTTTTAGTAACATGCTGTATGAAAAAGTAAATAATTCATAAACCCAAAAGACAGTGTTCAGTGTTATACATTTTTGAAAGGCTATTTTCATGCTCTTTCATATTCCACAAAAACATACAGCATGTTATCAAACAAAAAGCATCCGAATTACTACTGCATTTTTAAGCAGTAGTCAGAATTATGATTTCAAAAGGTATATTTCACTATTTCACGCTGAATGGTGTAGGTATGCCCAATTTCAATTACAGAAATTTCAACAGACTGATCGTAAAGAAATACCTAATCTAAGTAGTCTACTAGGAGGATCTACTTGATACTAACAATATTTTTCACTTTCATATTAAACTTGTCACTTGTCAATTAATGAAATCAGTTTAAACTCAACGCAATGGCAATCTTTTCAATGCTCTTCAGTCCTTGAGTAAATATACTTACTTAAATTCGTGTATGAATTAAAGTAGGTATGAGTAATGGTAAATGAGAACAAAATCCATCAATGCAATTCCACAAAATGTATTAGAACTTTTAAAATCGATATTATATGGCGTTAATAAGAATCGTGTTTAAAATTTAGAATAAATAAATAAATAAATAATCGTCTTTATTAAATGAAATATGCATTACATACATTTTCACCTAGAGGCGAAGTTTAGCTCAAGAGCTACTCTACCACTTAACCTCCAACTAAAATATGGAAAATAAATATTAGATTATAGGTAATTATAATTGGGATTTTAGGCCAAATAAATAAATGGAGAAACCAATTTTTGTTGTAGTCGACGTTTCGATTTTAATTAAATCATCCTCAGGACTATTCAAAATAGGTTTTCCTTGTTAACTTAAAAACTATGTAATAAATAATGCGGACAAACATTAGATAAATCAACAAAACTGGAGGCTTAAGGTTAATTTTTATTTAATATTTTTAGATTTGCAAATGCCAACCACACAGTATATTCGTTCAATTAATAATGAATATTAATTAATTGCAATTAATAATTATTAATTGAACGAATATACTGTGTGGTTGGTATTTGCAAAACTAAAAATATTAAATAATAATTAACCTTAAGCCTCCAGTTTTGTTGATTTATCTAATGTTTGTCCGCATTATTTATTACATAGTTTTTAAAAGGAAAACCTCTTTTGAATAGTCCTGAGTATGATTTAATTAAAATCGAAACGTCGACTACAACAAAAATAAATATTAGATTTAAATGCATATTTGTTCCTAATTTATACATCAAATCAAACCAAATGAATTTATTGGTGTTATCAACATAAGTTTTATACAGGTCAGCTTGACAGTTTGTACACACATTATGATCTATCTTAAAATGCAATAAAATTTAAATGGATATGTGCACTAATTTTTAATTTTTTGTTTTATTGAAAAAGAAGAAAACAATAATGTCACAGAAGCATTACCTGTCTACGGTTCTATATACATAGTGTGCGATTTAAGACCGGAACACCCGATTATTTGGAACGCGTTGACCGATTTTAATATTTTTTTTTTTTTGGGACATAGTGCTCGATGAGCTCTATTTGACCATGTGGAAAAATTTTTAATTTTCATTTTTTCAAGGCCTGCTAAGGCCCGCTAAATAACACACCACATGTAATTACGACCGCCTTTATCCCAGAAGGCTCTAGAAGAGCCTTGTGCGGGAGGGGGCTACACATTTAAAGACAAGGGACACACATCCAATATCCGTGTATAATGGAAAAATCCCTCTCACTGTATTTTCCATTGCCAAATGGGTCGAAATTTAGAGATCGACCATTAGGCAATATTTTTCGAAAAATGGATAGCTCATTCGATTCAGAATTGCCTCAAATACCTTTATACAAAGTTTGAGCTCAATACCTTTTTTGTACGCATAATAGATTTTTATACAGGGTCAGTCGAAAAGTGAAAAATTTGAAAATTCGCTACGCTGTGTGCTACCTATATAAGGTATTGAGCTCAAACTTTGTATAAAGGTATTTGAGGCACGTCTGAATCGAATGCGCTATCCATTTTTTCGAAAAAAAATGCCTAATGGTCGATCTCTAAATTTCGACCCATTTAGCGGGTCTTAGCAGGTCTTGAAAGAATAAAAATTTAAAATTGTTCCACATGGTAAAATGGAGCTCATCGAGCATTATGTCCCAATAAAAAAAATTATTAAAATCGGTCAACGCGTTCCAAAATAATGGGGTGTTCCGGTCTTAAATCACACACCCTGTATGTACAGTGTCCGCTAAAAAATTATTAATTATTTTGTTATTAACTTTCAGAAAAATTTTATACTGGATAAAAGTTTGTGCACGGTCTCAAACGAGCAAGTGTCTACAGTCTACACAAGTTTGTGTTAGTCCAGGCGCTTAGGTCGTAAATTCAAATTATTTAAAATCAAGAGTAAACTACGCTTATTTTTGAAGATATCGAAAAATATTATTTGAAGAAGTTGTTCATAATGCAAAGTTACTTTCAAATATAAAATTTAGTTGCTCGATTCAAAAAATAAAATTTTTCACCGTAGTCCCATACACAATTTTGTATACCGGGTGGCCACGAGCCAATGGACGCCCTCAATTTTTTGGCTGTTTTAATTAATTTGTTTTAATTTAAAAATTTTGTTTTTGGTATACGTGAGTAAGACAAAGGTGGGCTATATATTCTCAGACTAACAGGAACGAAAATATCACTTCCGGTTGAACCGGAAGTGACATCAACTTTTTTTCTTAAATAGAATGACCGTGTTTTTTTGTGGTGTTTTATAAAGCATGAAATTCTAACTGCAACAGTTTTTTCCAATTACAAAAAT
This sequence comes from Rhagium mordax, assembly GCA_963680705.1. Lineage (NCBI taxonomy): Eukaryota > Metazoa > Arthropoda > Insecta > Coleoptera > Cerambycidae > Rhagium > Rhagium mordax. The sequence continues at coordinate 30,944,169 of OY796660.1, forward strand.
TCCAAAAAATAAGTGAGATACGAACGATTTTTTCGTTTTTTACAAAATGGCCGCGTCAGATGAATGCGATGTAAGAACATTGCTAGCTTGTCTGTAAAGAGTAAAATAGTTATAATTACTGATAGAAATGACTATTTTTAGGTTTTTCTCAAAAAACGGAATTTCATTTTCATTTCCGTAGGGGTCCTATGGAAAATTTTTAAATGGTACCTTACTATTTTTTTTTATTAATCGGACATAATGATTCATAAGCTTTAATGTTTTCGCCAATAATTATTTTCCATTGTAATAATAAAAGTGTTTTTGAAGGGTTCATCAAAATTATTTCTTATTTAATTTGTGCTTACCTTTTAAAAACACTTTTATTATTACAAAGGATCTCGTTAAGAAATGATTATTGGCGAAAAAATTTAAGCTTATGAATCATTATGTCCGATTAATAAAAAAAAATAGTACGGTCCCATTTAAAAATTTTCCATGGGACCCCTACGGAAATGAAAATGAAAATTAAATTCCGTATTTTGAGATAAACCTAAAAATAGTCGTATCTATCAGTAATTTAAATAACTATTTTATTCTTTACAGACAAGCTTACTATTCGTTTTGGGAAAAAAGTTATGGTTTTACTATTTATAGTCAGGTCTTGTCTAGCAGTAACCAAGAAGAGTTTCTAATTAAAAGAAAGCAAAAAAGCATATTTCGAAAAACAGTTAGTAAGTACCTAATTCATTTTGGGGCCATTTTCGCATTTGATATTTAACTATATTTATTCTTTCTTATTGTGATTATTTGTAAATATAAGGTGCTTTACTTTTAGGGAATTATTTGATATCCTATTTTTAATTATCCATTTATGTTTTGCATTTTACATGTATGTAATGAATAAAGACATTTATCATTATTATTATTATTATTTAATGTTAATATTAATTATTTTATTTCTCAGTAAAGATGTTAAAATTTATTTTTAAGAAAATCATGGCAGTCTCAGTAATGACAGAACTTCTTAACGTAGGTTAGGTATATTGATATCGATTACCTGCTCGCTACAATAAATTATTCCTTTGTTAGTCAAAAATTTTGATTAAAACGAATACATTAATAGACCCTTTGCTTCTCCATACCTATAGGTATGACATATTTAGTTTAGTTTCAATAATCTTAATATGGTCATAATATACCTAAGGGTTTACTCGATTTGACCTAAAGTTTCTATTTGATGCCCATATTAATTATTTTTGTACCAAGCTTCATTAAAATAAATTTCATCTGCTTAAGTTGTACCTAGATTAAAAAGAAATAAATTATTTTATTAGAAAATTTCGAAAATCATATAATTTATATAGGACCATGAAACTTAGAATTTTTAGATAGATTACCACTTCCTAAAAATAGTTTCATGTTAATTCCTACAAAAATATCCGATTTCTCCCAAAATCTGTTCATATCCTTCTGGGTACCTCAAGATCGAGTTAAAAAACTTTTCTCAATTTAGTGAAAAAGTTAATATTTCGAAAAATCTGAATCCCTTATGTGTTGTGGAAATTAGTGATTTTAGATAAATTGTATACTTACGTTTCCTTAATAGAACCTGTGCTTTTTATTTTTCCACTATTTTTCTCGCAACACCTTTTATACTACAGTTAACTTAACTAAAATATGCAAACGTGTTCTTAAAATAATTCAATTAAAAATTAAAAAAGGTATCCACAAAAAATATAGTTTAGTGTACTATTTATACTCATGCTAAGTTGATCACGCAGTCATCTTTAAGCGTAGATATAATTAACATCATAACCTGACTTCCTTTAAAATATATTATCGTTTTAATCGAGCTATTTATAATTAACGATTAATTAGTTTTCCATTCACCATTTATTAATTTGATGTGTATTTTCCTAGGTTTTCGGTCATGTGGTAAAATAAAAAACTATTTTCTGACGTTTCGGTTTTATTAAACCATCTTCAGAGAACTAGATAGAGAACTTACTTTAAAAAATTATTTATAATGAATTCACAGAATATACTTACAATTTAGGTGGTAAAAATTATATAATAATTAATATTAGATACATTTTTATGTCTGTTATGGTTGAGATCTTAAAAGGAACTAAATGCTAAACAATTTTGTGCCTGGTGTTTTGAGATGTTTATGCTATCCTTGACAAGGTGTAATTTATGAGATTATTGGTACTTAACTAGAGTGAGTGACATGAATTTAATGTTTGGGCTATTTACAATTAATTTGTTTTGTTGATGGAAAGATGTAAAAATTTTTTTTATATTTATTATTAATTTTTATTTGTCAATTATTATTATTACCCCTTTTTAGTTTATTTTAATAAATTAAAATAAGTTTCGCTTAAATTTTCTATGTCAGTGCGGTTGTTTATTGCGTTGTTATGTCTTTTAATTTGTAACATTTCATGTATAGTTCGTCGGTGGTAGTTTGGTTCTTTATTTAAAATTTGTATATTGTTAAAGTTAAAGTTATGGTTTTGTTCTAGAGCGTGTTTTGTTAGTGCTGTCGAATTTTGGTTGAGTGTTTTTATATTATATTTGTGGGTGTATATTCTTTTGTGGAGGTATTGTTTTGATTGGCCGATATAAGTGCTGTTGCAGTCGTTGCAGTCTATTTTGTATATTGTATTAGTTTCGTCTTTTGGTTGTAGTTCAGGTTTAAGTCTTGTGAAAAATTTTTTTGTAGTATTATATGGTTTATGTGCTACTGTTATATTGTGTTTCTTTAATACGTTTGAAATATTTTCAGATACTTTAGGTATGTAAGGCATGGATATATATTTGCTGTTGTTTTGATTTGATTGATTTGTTGTTTTATTGTATAATGTGTGTATTCTTTTCTTTATTATAGGTTCATAAAAGTGTTTTGGATAAGAGTTTGCTTCAAGAACTGTTTTGATTTTTTTCAAATTATTTGGTCTATATTTTGGGTGTGAAAGTTGAATGGCTCGATCTGTAAGACTATTAACAACACTTTTTTTGTAATTGATTGGTGTATGTGAATTATAATTTAGGTATCTCTGAGACCATATTTCTTTCGTGTACCAATTTGTATCACTTATATCGGCCAATCAAAACAATACCTCCACAAAAGAATATACACCCACAAATATAATATAAAAACACTCAACCAAAATTCGACAGCACTAACAAAACACGCTCTAGAACAAAACCATAACTTTAACTTTAACAATATACAAATTTTAAATAAAGAACCAAACTACCACCGACGAACTATACATGAAATGTTACAAATTAAAAGACATAACAACGCAATAAACAACCGCACTGACATAGAAAATTTAAGCGAAACTTATTTTAATTTATTAAAATAAACTAAAAAGGGGTAATAATAATAATTGACAAATAAAAATTAATAATAAATATAAAAAAAATTTTTACATCTTTCCATCAACAAAACAAATTAATTGTAAATAGCCCAAACATTAAATTCATGTCACTCACTCTAGTTAAGTACCAATAATCTCATAAATTACACCTTGTCAAGGATAGCATAAACATCTCAAAACACCAGGCACAAAATTGTTTAGCATTTAGTTCCTTTTAAGATCTCAACCATAACAGACATAAAAATGTATCTAATATTAATTATTATATAATTTTTACCACCTAAATTGTAAGTATATTCTGTGAATTCATTATAAATAATTTTTTAAAGTAAGTTCTCTATCTAGTTCTCTGAAGATGGTTTAATAAAACCGAAACGTCAGAAAATAGTTTTTTATTTTACCACATGACCGAAAACCTAGGAAAATACACATCAAATTAATTGATACCAACGGTCAAGAAAAGAAAAGCACTATATATTCACCATTTATGAATGCAACACAATCACTGGTGCTGTGATTGACACCTCGGTTATCATGATTCCGATGTTTATTATGGTCTGAAACTCAAAGTATGACTTTATTCATCTGTCCTGTATTAGGCAGCCATTGGGAGGCGTCACGTACACCGGCCAATGAGAAAACGCGACATGAGCGCGCCCAATCGGTGGATCAGCGCATTATATTCAAGTAGACGCGCTTTCTGATGTTTTATGCACTTCTTGTCATGAATGTCATGATAATTAGTGGGTTGCACTTACTGAGTATTGTGTGTAATTCTGATTTCTGTCTCCCTTTTTACTTGCTCTTTCTTATGTTAGCTGGAATTGTGTTTACGGTATAAATGCAGCTCGGTTATGGAGAATCTCATTTGTCAATCGTTTCAGTTTCAACAGCAATGCTAAGAGGCATTTTCAGAACAATCCTAATTTGATGTGCCATTTCTAATTTGTTGAAATGAAGTATGTTGCTAGTCCTGTTAATTTAATAAAACTAGTTAAAACATTTTTAAACTACATAAACATAGGTATACCTACTTAGTAGGTATAGATTATATTAACGTAGGTGTATAAGTGGATCTAAACTGTATAACCATATAGTTACATCCAAGAGTTTTTTCGTATCTGTATCAAAAAAGAAAAGGAAGAGAAACAATTTATGAAGTGCCACAATTAACATTGAAACAATATTCTGTATCAACTGATATCTACTGAGTTTTAAATAATGCGATACTTTTGTAAAATGTAAAATGCAGTTACTCAAAAGTCCTGCATAATATTCGTGTTTTCTAATGCGTTATTTAAAAATGCATAAGCACCGAACGCAGTTAAATGTCAAAAAACTGTATTCATAGACCAAGGCTATTTTTTGGAGATTTTAGAAGGGGGAGAGCATTCAATAGTACCAATTCAGGTATCTTCAAAAATGTCATTTATATCAAAATGTTGAGGAGCACCTTCTTGTTAAAGCATAAATGAAGAGTACCTATATTAGTTTCTTTAGTAATAGTCTTTACCTTAAAAAAATGTATTGCATGCGTTTGGGGAGCAAATCGCTTTGACGGATTTCAATTTTCTTTACGCCGGTGTTGAATAACCGATTAATATACCTTTCCTTTGAGATATCACAAAGGGTAGGTTGCCATTTGAAAAAAGAAAGTTGGGGTGAGTGGGGATGAGGGTGTGTAAAACTAAAAATTATAAATTCCACCAAAAGTCGTGTAATTGAAAATAAAAATCGACCAAGGATTTTTTATACAATCAATATTTTAAAAGTTATGACCATAACTAGTTGAAATTATATAGCAGATTTTATTTATTCTTCGTCTAATAACACGCTTATATGATTTTACGCATTTTGCTGAATAACCGTTACCTTTAAGAGAAAAATAAAAGATAAAATAGTTTCAGTTTTCAATATGCCATCAGGTCATTTGCCATATTTCGAAAACTTCATTATGTATACGATCAACCCCTATGACCCCAAACTACCCCTTAGAGCCACATATATTTTTTCATATTAGACAGAGTTATTGAAACATACATGAAGAATAAGCGTATCGAATTTCGTTAGAAAATCTTCAGTGATTGCCGAGATATTAAGGATTTAATGTTTCCAACCCTCAACTTTCAAGGGTTGTATTTTTTGAAAAAATATCAGAAAATTGTCTTATTTTTCGGCATAGAATCACATGGTTATAGTTTATCGGTGCAATTTAGGGACACCCTGTATAATAATAATAATAATAATAAATCGCCATTATTAATGAAGAGGTAAATACAAAACATACTTATATTAATGTAGATGTTGGGGGATGCTCAACGGATGTGAAGTTTAGCCAAAGGTTACTTTTATACTTAACCGAGCATGTTGAGTTGTCAACTAAGGCAAGTATATATCACTTCGGTCTTAAAAGGGCTTAAGCACTTTAAGTATGTTTATTGCTGGCCTTGAAAATAAGGAAAATGGAGTCATGCATGATTTGATAGACAACGAACAAATTTAAAAAAAAACTTAAACTTCAGCTCTTCTCACTAATTTCTATGTTTTCACCTCCGTAATCTCCATGATGTCAATTTGCATGATGATCTCATTGTATACGCGATAAGCTCGAGAAACTTTTCAAATATTTAAATGTAATTTAATTAAAAAAATTTATCTAGAAAATACCTGTACCTACCTATATTTTTAATTGTTTTTTATATGGATATGGAAATTTGACAAATTTGAGATGAAATTGGATCGAAATTCCAAAAAATAATTCCATAGTATTCAGTAAGGAAGCAGTGTTGCACAAAGTAACAGAACATTTTGTAATTTTTAATAATAATATGTTTTGTTTTTAAATGACTTTGTTTAGGCTTTATACAATATATCAAGCAAAGAAAGAGAATTGTAAAATAATATGTTTTTTCAAGCTATGGTATTTGAAATCTAACACTTTTGTAGGTTTTACATTTTATTGTGTTTCCTAACTTTAGCTAATTTTCAGAGATTATCACTAACATCATTGTATTAGTAAAAAAATCCTGAACAACTTTTAAAATGTCTGTGTGGCCTGTCCATCATGTTTCTTGTAAGGACTAACTTGCGGATGGAAAGTCCAAGAACTTTTTGACAAAATCGATAAGTTAATATTATTTAGAAAATCTTATATTGAACAATACTGTACTTCCTTACAAATACACTATTTACTAAAATCTAAACTTAATTGGCACTTGAAAATCATTAAAAAAAAACTATTAAAAAGATTATAGGCTTTCATCACTAGTTATGAATCATAGATTTGTAACATTGTTGAATATTTTAGAGTTTCAACATCATGAACAAAGTAAGTCTTTTGTTGACAATTGCACAATTCACTACAAATAATGATTATACGCAAATTATTAAAATATATATTTTCTATTCCTGAACTGAGAAAAATCAGTAAATTTTAGTTTTTCTAAGTCAACCAGCCCAGTCTGATTGCCTCCACGTAAATTTTTCATCCCCAAGTACTACTTATATTGCTACGCACTTTTTAATTAAGGGCTATCTGTCTACAGAATAACACCTTCCTAGGGCATCAGGATATAGTAACTCGTAATTATATGATTGTTTTTTATACATTTAGATTAAATTCGAAAAATTTGTACATATAGCACCTACCTACCTACTCGTAATATTCACAATGCTATTTCAGATTTAAAACAAATTTAGTTCAATATAAAACAAATCTACATACTAAATTTCTCAAATCTCAAATCTAAAAAATATATTTCATATAAGGTAAGTTAATATTAAAAAATCAAACAATAAAAGGTGCTAATTTAACTAGACAATCTTCCGACAACCGGGAAATTGTTACACTTTTAAACAAACTGTGACACACATCTGTTACCCACTCACGTTGGAAAAATGGTATAGCAAAATATAAGTCACTGAAACGACAGGGGTCGTGAAATTTTGTGCAATGTTAAAATTATAAAAAAATTTTGTTAATGCATATATTTTGTGAGTCGTCAAGAAAATTGTCTTAAATTCCAGGCTTTCCGGAAATTTTAATTTGTTTGTATGTGATCATTGAGTAAATAAATAATATAAAGAGGCGTAACCGTCAAGGGGCTGAGATTTTATAATTGTATTTCTTTTCCAATAGCTTCAGGATTGTTATCAATTTTTAGTGCTACGGGAAGGTATTTGTAATTCGGTTGCATAGCCTTAAATATTGTAGATAATTCTGTAGTTATTGACAAAAAAATACAACATTAAAATCTCGGCCCCTTGACAGTTGCGCCTCTTTATATTATTTGTTTACTATATGATGTAAAACAACTCTATAAGGAATTTTTGTTTTTACAATAGATTATTTCCATTGGCTTTGGTCTTATTGTCGAAGCCTTTTAAATAGAATGCCTGTATATTTTACGTTATTTTGATATTTGCCTATTATATTCGGGGAGAAATAATTAATTTATAAGTAATAAACTATTTCAAGAAACACCGAGTCCGGTATTTTTAGAAGCACTGTTGAAAAGAGCATCTAAGTATTGTATATTTATTGTCCGTTCATTTAAAAAGAAATGAGTAAATAACGAATCTTATAAATGATTTCAAGTTGGCCATGCAAATAATACCGCGCTTTGATTAGTTTCTATCAAGCTGACAATTAATGGTATATATATATAATAACACAATCTAAGCTCTACGTTTTCATTTACACCGTACGACATCTAAAATAATGTTTCCCATAATTAGACAATTTTTTTGCGTTTATGATCGGTGAAAATTACTAAAATTCGATAATACATGGAGCTTTTACTATAAAAGAGGGAAGTTCAATTGGGCTACCTCAGTATAACTCTGCTTTGGTTGCACAATTACCAATTATTTACAAACAACTAAAAGCTGATGTTGGTTCATTAAAAGCAGTCGTTTCTGTTCAAGTTACGTCATTAGTCGCGTTAAACAACTGAATGTCAGAACAAAACTTGCACAACTTCATAGCCCTCTATTAGCAGCTACGTAATTACTTCGTTAGTAAAATTCTTGCCAACTACGCGCTCCGCCGACGAGCTATCTTTACGACTTTAATTTAATTAAGACGAGGTAAAATGCAAATTGTTGACAAGACTTCTTTACTCTTGATGTAAAATCGTTAAGTTTTCAGTCGCCTTTGATACCGCCACGCATTGGGAGGTTTTTATGTGTAAGACTCGACGTGCCGCTCCATTTTCCATTGTCAATTAATTTATAATTCGAATTTGAGCATGAAGAAATCTGCTTATTTAAATTAATTGTAAGTTGCAAAACAAATATTACTTTCAACTCAGTAGTGGGTAGATATTAATTTGAATTTGCTAATGTAATTTTACGTAGGTATCAAAATTTTATTAACAGATTGGCAGTTTAAAAATTGCTTTGAATGAATAATAAGTAAACGTTTCATATTGTGTAAACGTTTATGCATAAAAAATAAGACGGAGCAACGTAATATTTTTTAAGATTATTACTTGTAAACAACTGTAGATGGCTATGGTCAATTATTAGTAACTACACCACCAAATGAGATCACAATAGGGTGTGAAACGACGGTCTAATCTTTAATTCGTTCCAATTGAGCCTGCGCACCAAGCATTTCGATTGGCAAAAGAACTCAAACAATATATCAACTTTGAAATACTACCTAAAATATCGATCATTATACCTATGTGATTTTCACCTGACTACTACACTATAAGATAACTCGTCAAATGTACACATAAATGTCAATTTTACTTAACAGAGTACATTAATTTCAAGTCTTTGATAAATCAAAAACAGATTAATCACTCTGTTCAAGATCCTTCCCATGAAATAAATGAGTATTTTGTAAAATTTAGACCTAAATTAGTATAGGTACAGTTAACCTGCAAATTGCTAAATTAGCTTCAATTTCATGGAAAGGCGTCATAGGCCCCTTTATAGGCAATAAATTGGCATCACATTTATTACCTGCAGATAGGGGCAATTATTTATTCTCATTCCTTTAAATAGTGATTTAGTTGTTACTGTGCGTGTGCAGTCGTTTAGTGATCATATTTTCCGTTTAGTGATCATCTATTTTCCGCAATTTGTGTCTAACATATTTAATTTAACAATAATGGCGTTGCGAGTTTGTATGAATAAAACCGATAACTTTTGTTATTTTTGTGGCGAAATTACAGCAAAAGCGCACCAAAAACCTTTAAGCCGCTCCTAAAAAAGGCTTATGAACTGTACTTTGCCTGTAAAATTGATGATCAAGACAAGTCATGGACTCCAAAAATTTGTTGCAATTCGTGTTCGAGAACATTAATAGGGTGCTTGAAGGGTACTCATAAATTTACGTAGTCACAGTTCGAATGGTTTGGAGGGAACCTCGTAATCAGTTGGATGACTGGTATTTTTGCATGACGGATGTCAAAGGAATTACTGGCAAAACCAAGCGCAGCATTCATTACTTCAATATTCTCTCTGCAATCAGACCAATGCCCCATGACATCTCATTACCCATTCCCCAGCGTTCTGAAAGTTATACACTTTATTGGGAATCTGCAGAATCTCCAGCAGAAGCTGGACCACTACATCCCTAGTTCTGACGATTAGTCTTCTGTTCCGCACTTAATCATCCAAGCTGTATTAAGTGGTATTGTTCGTGACTTGGACCTTTCGAAGACAAAAGTGGAACTTCTTAGAACTCATCTGCAGCAATGGAAGGTGAATTTGGTGTTTTGTCACGATATATCTGGCCGAATGACGGAACTTATCTTACCATATACACCAAATAAATGGCGGGTAATATCCACCAGTTCCCATAGATCTCTCAACAAATATGTCACATGACAATCTTAAGATATTACTCAGGTACGTATATAAAGTATCTACGAATACCATAAATGGAACATATTTTCAGATTTAAAAGTGGTAGCATTATTGATTCGGCTGCAATCAGGATATACAAAATACTGCTGCTTTTTGTGGTAATGGGACATTGACAACCGTACAAAAGATAAACATTAAATTAAATATTGGCCTCTACGCAAAAGAGCTGAGCTTGCTAACAATATGGCACGAGAAGCATTAGTTCAGAAGGAAACCCTAGATGTGGTTCGGACTCCACAAGGAAACCCTAGATGTGGCTCGGACTCCACAATAAACTGTAGGGCCTACTCTCTCTTTACCTACCACAAAATCCTAGGATTTTCCGGGGGTTACTTCGGTGACTTGAGAGGCGGTTAAGAAAAGATATATTTACCCACACTCCACATTAAGCTACGCCTCATGAAAAATATTGTTAGGGCATTGAATAAAAAATGAGATAGATACTTTCTTATATGTATGTAAAACACAAATTTCCACGTAAGTGAGGCAAAGATTAAAGAGGGAATTTTTGTTGGGCCGCAAATTATAGACAACTATTTCAAAATAAAAACTTTAGAACAACTTTAAATGACACTGAACACTAAATCAGAAAAATAACATGAAAACGTAAAAGAATTACTCTCGGCCGTTTTTTTTTAATTCGGCCCAAGAAATATTTAAAAATATATATATATATATATTTTTTTATTTTAAATTGTTATACACTTTAAGTAATTTGTTCATTAATTTTATATTGGTTCTTGTAGCCCCGAAGATGGTAGTAACCGATTACCGAAACGTTGGCCTTTAAATTGAAATTCTTGTCCAAATTGCTTGTGGTTATTCACCTTAGTATACCAATTAGTGGACGTTATTTAAATTACCTAATAATTTAAATGTCAATTAAAACAGCAAAGAAGAAAAAAGATGTATAGTAGTGCCTTCTAGTATCATCTAAACCCAGGATATTGATTTTTGCACATTCACGGCAATGATGCAGAAATAAAAATAGGTCTAAAAAAATCAAGTGGGTTAACACATTTCTCAAAGTGCCTAGATTCCAAAAATGTAAAAATATTCAGGGTGTTGCACTTAAAATTTTATAGTTGAGGTCAAACCGAAAATGACAGAAATGTGACACATATCGAAATATTTGCATTTTCCCCTTTATATTATGGCCTTCAAATCTCAATTTTATATCTAGAATGTTTTGGGTGCTATGTATGTCTAATAATTTCGTTGACATTCGGTATATCATATAACGCTTTTTTCGTATAACATAATCATTTAGATTCAGAAGTATGTTCAAATAGGAGTGATGCAAGGGCGTCGCCTCCAAGGCAAAATAATTAATTGATTTAAAAACCGCCAACTTAGGATTTTAGTGTTTTCATAATTATCTCACAAATGCGTAACTTAAATGCAATTCTCCTTTCTTTACTATTTTTCTCGGAAATGGCTCCTCCTACGAGAGTAATGCAAGAGATACAAAAGGCTTATTTTTCACGATACTTGTCAAGCGTACAACTGTTATCTAATTTTTTTCTAAGAAAAAAAGTTCAGGAAAAGGCGCCTTCCAATTTATATTTATTTTTCATATTGCATCAAATTTACCATAGATATAAAACTACTTACTCAATTTAGTTGCTCTGACGTTTTGATTTAATTATGCATTATTTGTATTTCTTTTGCAACTTTGACGGGCTATAACTCTTCAGAGAAACATTTTTGGATAACAAGATATTTTGTCAATCATCATGATTTGTACTCAAGAATTCCCAACTCGGTTATTTTGAAGCATTAAACAGACACGAAACCAGGGTCGTCAAAATTTTGAATTCTTTATTTTATTTTTATCAAATTTAAGAAGGTCGTAAAAAAATATTACAAATTTTTCTCATGTTGAAAAAGAAGGAAAGTAACTACCCTGAGCTAAGTTCTACATAGGTAGAGGTTTGTTATTTGTTACAGAGAGCAAACAAAGTACCATCATATAATGGATTCTTGGAGAACACCAAAATTGATAAGGACTGTTTCACATCATTTCAAGTACTCTATTGTAAAGATCTCGTTTATTATACTAATGAAACCTAAATAAATACAAATCCATATCACACGAAAATAATGAGGATGAGAAAAATAAATAAATATATAAATCAGATCAATTACTAATCTTCTACAAATGATTTTGGTGTTCCCATTTGACTTGACATTGAAAACTTGAGTACATTCATATTTCTTAAAATATATACTGGACTGCAAATTAGATGGGACTAGTCAACAAGATTATTTCAAATAATTCTGCAATATTAGATAGAGTTCAATTACTTGAGTTGGCATTTTAATTTGTTGTGGTGTAAGATTGACCCCCGTCTTTGAAAAGAAGACCCTGCCCGAAATTCTACACATTATATATTACAGAGAGCGGTAAACAAATATTACGATATAACATTCTTAACACCAACAGTGACATAGAAAGATACCTGTTTGGATGAAAGATGGAAGAAGCGATAATATATTGAAGTTACTTTACGTTATACTTTTGACTGCAATACTTGAGATGCTATTAGAACTTGTAAATTTATTAGAAATCAGATTTTTGAAAATACTTTTAACAATACGGTGCCAAATCATTTTCTGGCGTTAAAGTGTTAGCGTATATTAATATTGGGGGATTTTCCTCCAGAGTTCAAAGTCGTGTTAGCAGAAATTATCTTTGAAAAATAGTCTTGTCTCTTGACAACAAGTATGTAGAACCGTTTCCTTTTAAAAGAGAAGGTGCTAAGGTAAGTTGTAACATCTTAACTAACAGATTTGTAATGGAACAGAAATTTTGGTTTAACGTTTGTCGACTTATCTGTAGAGATTAGTAGATACCTGTAATGGTTGCGACTGAAAGAGATAATTGTGTGTAGGTAGTTAATACAAGTGAATTATACTTATATAAATAAAAGCACTCAATAAATTTCTTCTAAAAATAATGAGAATATTTATATTGAACTATATTTTGATACAGACATTAAAAAAATTTACTTTTTTCTGTCTTACTCCTTTGTTTAACACAAACACTATTATTGATAATATTAATGTTTTTACAATATCTTATGTAGATATTATTTACTATTTTCAATTTTATTTACTATTAAACCTGTAATTCTTGATTAATTAACTGTACCACGGGGAGTTAAAGCCTGTCACATAGGCATCGGTAAAGATATATCCGCAATGTTCAAATCCCAACAAAATTCATTTTCTGCGAAATTATCCAATTATTAACAGTGCACACTCCGCTACGTTGTATTTAGTTTATTTCACACCGGCTGTCGAAAACATTCACTCTCGTGTCATTCTGGCGGTGAATCGCACCCTTAGGAATAGATTATGTAAGAGTCTGTTGAAAATAACTTTTTGTACAGTATAAAGCTGCACGATTGATCTGCCAACAGCAATTTGCTGCCGTATCGAATCCACAGTATGGGGCTTATACGAATATAAATTGTCAACTTATTGAAATAAAAAAAATGATTTTTTTATCATTACCAAGCAAAAACTTTATGTATAGTAAGTATATGTATAAAAATTACATCATTAAAAGTTTAATATTCACATTTTAATAACACTGAACGTTTTTTTTTTTGCTTTAGGTCGTAGACTATGCAGCCAGGTGACAAAAATTATAAAACATGTCTATGATTTCTAGAAGACTAATGAACAGATGATTTCCTTCACTTTGTATAATAGAATGATTATAAGTAGCGACTTATGCCAACGAGTGCATCGGTATAAGGAATGCAATATTATTAATATCACAATAATGTTATAAAGAGGTAATAAACTTCAAAGAACTGGATCATCAACAATTCGTATGGCTCAACTTCGATCTGAATTAAAAATTTTAAGCTAATTTTTGGATGTAGATTTCTGTCTATGGAATATTCCAAACAAGAATGTATTTGTGCATTATACCGGGTGTAAACGAATAGTGGACCACCCCTGTAACTTCCTCGTTTTTAAAGATATCGGGATAAAATTTTGTATCGTGAAATTAGGTAAGATTTCCAACTTTTTGAGACCTATCTGCCATATTTGTCACTTTCGGTTTCACCGGAAATGGCCCCAATAGTCTTTTCTAAATGGACCACCTAGTATATTTTTACATTTTTGAAATATAGATCACATTTTGGATACATTTATACTATTTTGAACAATTTATACGGGGTTGCATGAAAATTAATTCGAATTTTAGTTGTCAATCTAGATGGCTGCGAATATGTTAAAATTATTTTTGTTCCAATGTAATTCATATAAAAAATACGAAAACGTCAATAGTCCAATAATACATTATACAGGGTGCTCTAAACTCATTAATATCACATTTTTCAAAATAACTCTTTTTTAAATATTATGATATTGGCCACCCGGATATTTAGAAAACTCTATTTAGTAGGGGTTAAACGGTACCAAAAGTTCCGTAATGTATAATCGTTACCGGCAGGAATGACAATTTTTCTTAAGAAATTTATGATTTATATCTAACTTCAATTAAATTTTGATCAACCCTGTATATTTGTGTTAATATTTTATGGTATGCAATACGAATGAGCCAGAGACCCATTCTAATTAACACAAATATACAGGGTTGATCAAAATTTAATTGCCCGGCCCCCCTGGGCCCTGTAAAAATACCTACGAGCAATATTCTTAAGGCATTTTATATAATTCAACTTTATGCAGAATGGTAGGTACTTCTTATTTTCTAAATATCCAAATAAGTCAATTTTCCACTACATTATGCAGTTTCCCATTTTATTTAGATACCATATTTCAGTGAGTAGTGAATTATATATTAAAAAATAATGTATCGCTTTCGAAAACACCTTGTATGTATAGCTAATATTCTTTCTCTTCGTTTTGACCATTTATTTTGAATTAGTGTCTCCAGTTTTATAAAATAAATAAAAGAGAAATTGAAATGAAATATCTCTTTAAGCTTTATGACAATTCTTTAGATATCTTACTTAAATAAACCAATACTTTTATTGCTGCCTGATTTTATCGGTCTCTTAACATTTTAGTAGTAGTTGATAACTGCTGCAAACCACACAAATGAAGTAGTAGAAACTCTTACAAAAAGTGATCGACTGGCTCGCTACAATGCCCATTGTTGTTGAAGAGCATCTGTTGTTGGATATATATGGAGAATATCGTGGATTTCGGAAACTTACAACAGAAAATTGAAAACTGGAATTACATGGGATTGGATTTTAAACGAATGTAAATTTAAAGAAAATGTACATCTAAATGGTTTCATTGGTAAAATATATCTTAGTATAAATGAATAGTTAAGAAAATTTACGAAATTTTGCCATGCCACATTTGCTACTTATAAAAATAGTTTTTTGTGATTTATGCCAAGTAATAATCTATAACTATATTCGTTTTTTTTAGGTATTGCAGGTATTTACTCTCCCATTTCACTTTGCAAAATTAGTAACTAATGTCCTGCTCAAAGTATTGAGTAATGAGTATATCTGCATAAGATGAACTAACTAGCAATATTAATTTAGAAACCTGAAACAAGTCGTTAAAAAAATAGGCATAAACTTTCAAATCCAATATAATGTTATGGTTATCCACCGAATGATCAAGAGAATTGTAATTCTTTGTAGGTATGGCACAGTTTATAAAAAGTTACTTTATCATAGCTAAAATATTCAGATATATCGAAAATACCGACTGGTCTGTCAAACACGTCGAGTTTTAACGTTTATTTAAACTATTTCAGTGCTGGCTTTAGGTATCATTAAGAACGTTTTAATCCAACATTGATTTTCCATGTGATTCACAAGAACTTAAACAGTAAACGATACAATAAAATAAGTTCACTTATCTACACATTAGAATAGAACTGAAGGATAGGTGTGAGTGGTATTGGCTTTCAGATTGATCATGTTTTATAACCCCCATACCGCGTTATACGCCAGTAACCTAACATATTACAAATATAGAACATTACACGAAATGCATGCTTATTACACCACCGCAGGGACACTGAATGCGGAAAGTTTGGAAAAAATACCTTCTCACTCTGACCTTAAAGGCCTGAGGAGAATAGGAATCAGGCTTCTATGGTTGGGTAAGAAATTCCATAACGTTGTCATTCGAGGTAAAAAAGATGACTGATAAAGCGATGTTAGACAATTAGGAAGTTTAAAGGTAAAGGGAGTATATGTCGCATGTGGTGGTATTAGCGATGCTACTTTTACAATCTATATAAATATACCAATAAAAAAGACAGATCACCAACAACTCAACGAAGTGGTTGTCGAGTTTCTAAGAGCTGTATCACAGATCATCATTTATACAGCTCGATTCTGAATTGGATTCAAAATTTTCAATGTTGTTTAAGATGCAGGTCCCCAAATGTATGAGCAATATTCCAAACCAGGACATATTTCTACAACAAAAGGTGTTGTGAAGTAAAGTAATACTTAAATTGTATCCAACCAAACATCTTTGCAGTAGACTTAGCTATGTTAGTAACATGCGTGCGTCAATAGAGTTTATCGGCGATAATCAATACTCTTCTATTTACAACTTGTGATGGTGCCTATTTGTTACGGTGCTTTCGGTCACTATAATTACGTAATCTTTTTATACGGAAATCTCGGGCGCCAGTCCTTTAATTTTTAAGTGCAAAGTACTACACTTTTTTTTGGCTCTCCTAATTGGGAGAACAACCCTGAATAGCGAGACAGCGGAAATACAGAATGGCCAGGGGTCGGAGCTGGAGATCTATCTAATGGAATTCAATCATACTGCTCAAACGGGTTAATCAGAAATAAATGACAGAAATAATAACTCGTGAATTTTACCTCTTTAAAATAACGTATTTATTCAGCAGTATTTGGAAACAGAATAATTTACTCTAAACAGTCTAAACCCTCCAAGACTGTACAGTCGCGTGTGTATGAAACTATTTCAAAATAATTAAAAACAAGTCAAGCTGGCAATCAAGAGTCTTTACGCGATTTTGCGGCGGAATTTTCGGAGACGTTGAATTAATATTTTATTGTGTACGACAAGCAAACGGACCTTTCCACTAGGAAATATTATAAACGGCGGGCAATCCGTTAGCTATAGATATTTGAGGCTAGACAAAATATTGAAACACGCGGTAAACTACTGCCACAAACGTAGAGCTATTTGTTAAACGATTATGTTGAATAATGTAAGTTTTCGAGTCAACTCTATGCAGATCACCTGTACGGATGGCCCAAGTGAACAGATCCACACAGTTGATGCATATAATGACTATTTGTTTCACGTAAGTTTTCCGGTAACCTATTATGCAAGGGGCTTTTAAGATGGCCCAAGTGAACAGATCTCAGCAGCCTTTGCATATATTAACAAAATAAAAGACCAACGGAGGTATTACTAATGAGCTCTAGTTTACTTTGGTAGCAAAATACGGCGATACTCACGGACAATAAGATCTCTCAATATCTATACTTAACTGAAGGCAGTACCTGCAGAATGTAGCAGGTTGCGTTGAATTCTTAAAGGAATTTACTATTAAAACTCCGAGCGGCGGTACGGAAAGATTTACGGCTTCAGTTTGATCGTCAATTGCTGGCGGTCGAACGGATCTGATATGCGGACTATTTCGGAATGAACCTGAACTGCTGCCGGTTTTCTTGGAATGAGAATGAGAGCGAAGTGAGCATTCCTCTCCCTTTTGTAACCTTTATGACGTATCTAGGTCGCGTGATAGAGGGGCGGTCACCGACTTGAAACGACGGACTCGGATGCACAACCCGGCGTAACTTGCAGAGGTGCAGCGGATTATGCAATTTGGCGCATCAACTCGGAACGTATCTAACCGGGAATGAGTTACTTGTAATTTCTATACTATGTTGCAAAAAGAAACGGATTAAAACGGACAAGGATTACCATTTTTAGTAACGACTGATTTTTATTTCCGACTCGGTCATTATTTATAATAATTCTCGGATTTTACTTATACGAGGGATTGTCGATTGTCGATTGTAATCAATTAATTACTGAACTGCTTGTTTACCAGCGGACTTTTTAACAACTCATTAATAATTTAACTAGAACAGAACTTACTTACTAAAACAGCGGCAGGGTGTATCCAAGTGACGGTAATATTTAAAGCAAAATTGAACATTCCTTGATTGGAAAAATCACTTCGTTACAAACTTAGTCTGGCATGGTGATGTGAATCTCATTCCACAATTTCAGTTAAATCAAATCAAGTTGATCAAGAAAGTATCTGATGAGACTCTGACTGACAGTCGTGTTGCATCACTTGTGGACTAATTTCGTGCTTTATTGATACTCATCAGCACATGATAGGTGATGTAAACCCACGTAAAGCAGACAACTTCAACACAACTGAAATGATCTTATAAGGTATTCTCGATCGTTTATAGATGAAATACAGGAGTACTCCATCTACCGATGCCTACTATTATCAATTCTTGCATTTTAGTGATAATATGTGATTATTATAAAAAAGGCGGCCAAGCTGGATACTTGTAATTCAGGGCTTGGCGGGGACCATTACCCAGAGTATAGCTGTTGGTCACACTTTGGTTTTGCTTGTTTATTAAAAATCACTTTTTCGACATGATTGCCTTACGCCGGGCGACACTTACTGATTGATTGCAGTAGGCATCAGTAGATGTATTTCGTGGTCTATAAACGACCAAGAAATTCCTTATGAGATCGAACGCCGTTTCAGTCGTGTTGAAATAGCCTGTCCCTGCAGGTTTCTGTCACCTACCCACCACCTACCTTGTGCTGTCGAATGCCAATAAAACATGAAATTAGTCCAAAAGTGGTCCAACGCGACTGGCTCGAGAGTTCCTTATTGCGAATAATGGGAATAATTCTTTCAGCTGGTGTTTACAGTCCTAGCATTTTTGTAATTATTATATAAAATATGGCCAAGCTGAAAGCTTGTAATTCAGCTCTCGGCGGGGCATATAACCCGGAGAATAGCTGTTGGTCACAGCTTGGTTTTGTATCTTATTTACTAAGAATTAATTAGAGGGACAATAAGCGAAAACATTTACATTTCGTACGTTACCCTACCCTTAAACATATATTATTATTATTATTATTATTATTTGTTGGAAAGTAGTGATATTCTATGAGCTGATCTCCTGGTGAATGCCTCTGTCGAAAATCGTATTGCCGATAGCTCTAGTAAAGTCGAATTTATATTTGTACCGCAGATAAAAAAATCCCGACAAGGGAGCACGTGCGGCGGCTTCTTTGAACGTTAAAGAGGCCGCCTTTCTGCTTTGTAAATGCGGCATTTTTTCCCTGCTTTATAAATATGAAATGAACTATACCTGCCGAGTTGAAATATTCCAGCAGCTGCATATTAGTCGTTCTCCGTCACTATAGAACACATTAACAGTATAAAGTACGGCCGGCCGGGCGCGGCGATGAGACGGTAGTTATTTGGATCTGTTTTTTTTCCTTTTGTGTATGGATTGTTCAAGCAATCTTAAAGTTGGAAGCAACCTGAGATGTCGTCCGTTCCCGTTGATTTATTACTATTCAGATTTTTCAGAATTTGCCTAATTGTACAATGTCGGAATACTATTTCTGGCATTAAAGCGTCAAGGTTTCGGTGAAATCTTTCCTCGAGAGTCTAATTTTTGAGTTTAAAGAAAATATATAATTGCTTTAGTCGCAAAACAGAAATTTTGAATTCCATTCGAAGATGAAACTAATAATTTTTTATTTACCCTGTTAAAGTTAATTTTTGCTCCCTCAATTATAGTTTTGCTATCATACAATAAACAGTTGCTTCTTTTCATTTGATAATTCTTTAGAGATACACCTTTAGTACTTTGACTATTGCACCTGGGTTATTTCCCTGTCTCCTGTTCGTATGAGACTGTTGTATGTATAGCTCCATACCTAATAATTATTATTATTAGGTATTATTATTATTGGTTGTAGATTGCAGATGGATCATTTGTATTAAAGCAAGTATCACGCCTTTTATATATACGAAGATCGTCCCCATTGACTGTGAATGCCAGACTTTCCTGACTTTCTGTGACTGTGCTTTTTCGATCGGTAGAATAACAAAAATACAGGAAAGTTATGATCTGAATTGACAATAGGTGGATACAATATAATCTCATAGATATCAGGATTGGTTTTAGAAAGAGTAACCCTCTTTCGAGTCTTTCGTATTCGCAAAATTGGGATGTCAGGAATCCAAGTGAGCTCCTTAATCAATTGCGACAAATTATTGTTAATTACGAATGCTTTGGCGTCTTTACCTGCATTGTCGGTTTAAATGGAATGTATCAGTAAATTTGAGTTGATAATTATAGTTATTAAAGGCTCAGAAGATTACTAATTTGGTTCCGGGTGGTTTTCTTGTAGTAAAGGTGCATTGAACTATTCGCCCCACATTCCTTTGCTGCTTTGCTTCGCTTTTATATAATTATTATATTTATATATTTTATATATTTCCGAAACCGAGCAGTATGAAACGATCGGGCCAATAGTTCTCGGCTAATTGATGATATACGTAGTATCGCAATATCGAATTTATGTCTATAGATATATCGCTTGTTATGAAAATTTTACGTTAGAAATTATAAATTTGCAGATGTTAATCACAATTCGTCATACCAGCTTCCTATATTATCGCCGTTCTTGTCTCATTATTCATTAACCATGGTCTCTCTTTTCTTCGAACTCGAAATATAAGATAATATTAATGTTCGGTATTTGAGAATTTAGAATGGTTTCTACACTAGCTATATTCTTATTTTACATTCTTAGTAATGGAATAATTGTTATTATTACCAAATTGCTAAAATTAACCAAACCATTGAATGATAGCAAGACCAGTTGTTAAAACGAACCATAATGGTAGATGCAAAATAGAGATTTCAACTTTTTTTATTTTTTAGACGGTATCTTCAAACCTAATAAACTAACAGAAACAATAGTTTAAATAATAATTATTAAATAAACATTCATTAAATAACACCTGTTTTTCCTTTAGCGGATCTCTAAATGGGGTGTGTTATAAAAGGGGAAATGCAACTGTCTATACGGGCTGTTTAGCAGTGTTTTGAGGCTTTGGACCCTTAGGGGATTGACTAGTCATTAGGGTATTACTTCAAAATTAATTTACAAGTTGCTAGTTTGTCGGGTAATGAATAGATTATAAAACATGGAATTAATCGATGGTACGATATATATTTAATCCCAAATGAATCTTAATAGTTTAATTGCATCATTTTGAAGCAAAAGGAAATATATAACTGTCAAAACAAATCAACAAATACCAAGATTTTTTTCATATAAAATAAAACAAACTTAGCAGTTTTAAAAATTTTACGATGTTTAAATTAAACATGAAATTAAACGACCAATGTTCTTAGATATTAATAAAAAATAAGCGGTAAATTTTGTTCTTTTTTTGGGGGGTATACATAAAATATGGTAAATGAGAAAACCAAATATGCATAGCAACCATTCAAAAGTATAAAAATGAGTGGAATTGTGAGGGAAATGGAATCACCGAGACAGGCCATTCCGCATTCAATTTTTGATAAACACACTACCAATTTATATTGTGGCTTCATCATTCTTATGAGTTCCTATTACTATCTATTTTAAATTTTGCTATTTGTAGTTTTCGTAGTATAAGATCAGTAATCTACGAAAGTATGGTTGTCATATTTAGGGAGTCTCGTCAATATTTCAAAATAACCGAGGATGACATCTTGAATCAAAATTATGATAATTGATAAGAAATGCTGTTATTTATTCAAACTGTTTCCCTGAAAAGTTATAGCAAGCCAATGCTGCAAAAGAAAAACGAAGAATGATGAATTAAATCGCCCGTTAAATTTATTAAAGTTAATAGAAATTTTTAGATATAATATAGGGTTAATTTGATACAGCGCAGAAAAAAAAATGAAACGGAAGCTTCTTTAAGAGAGAAATAATAATACTGTTGAGTAGTAAGCTTTTTGTCTCTCATTCATTTAGGAGAAGCCGTTTTCGAAGAAAATAGGTAAAGGGAATTTGAAAGAGCGCATTTGAATTATCATTCGAATTTACCATACTCATTTACTGATTATTTTCTTGATTTTAATGATCGGATCATTTTTAAGAAAGTTAAGAAAAATTAGACGACTCAGAATTTTTTTTAAGTGGTGAAAAATAAATCCCCTCGCCTAAAAAATGCACGCCATTTAATTGTTTTGGACCATCTAGAGAATAATTCGTCACCATTATTAAGAAATCAAGCCAGATGATAAAATGTGGTATTGTTAAATTTTAATTTTTTTTTTAATAATAATCCATGTGTAATTTTTTTCTTTCCTATTTTTATCAAAAGCAACCCCTATTATGAAAAAGACAAAAGTTGTGGTATTTGGACAACCGCTGTGGTTTTTTTACGCAATATTTAGAAGATTTTAAAAAGTTGTCTATGGCCTAAATGAGATGCTAAAAATATTATAAATTGCAAAACTACCGTTATTTCCATTTCTCATTTAAATTTTATCAGGGCCACTTTGGTACCATAAAACAGGCTATTGAAAAATTAGCTTTACAAAACCTAATTGACTGATACATTAGTTCAATACAACAGAGGCATCAACAATTTCAGGTATATTGTATACAGAGTGGCTCATTAGTGCGGAAAAGTCCCATGTCTCATTTATTAGAAAAAACAGAAAAAATTTTGTTTACCAAAAATATAGGCAATCTAAACGTCCATCTTCTTAAATTATTATGAAGTATACAGGTTAGAACCAAGCTTAATTTTTTGTACACTGTAGGTATATTTTTACACATTTGGATTCGGCTCATTCTTCTTAATCTTTTAATACAGGGTGGACCCCAACTTATTTCATTCCTTTTAAGGGGGACCTCTGTTGATATTTGTAACCCGAATTACGAGTAAAAAAAATATAAAAAAGAAAGTTGAAAAACTATGACCTACGTAAAAATTTATTGAACTTTTGAGGACCACTGCATATCTCCACCGATCCAAATATGAGATGAACAACATGCTTTGTTTATCTAAGTTTTTTCCAAATCCCAAAGACAAAAAAAACACCATAAAATCACCGACAAAGTTATCTAGGGTTACATGTACTTCGAACGATAAATCATCCAAAAAAACTTCACAAAAACAGCCGCTAATAAATTTAGCGGCTGTTCAACGGGATGCGGATTTGAAGGCAGAAACATCGGCACCTTTAAACTAATGGTATAAAAAATATGCATTCCACAGACTTTCGCGCAAAGTTAATTATTGATAGCTAGTGAACCCATGTAAAAAACAAGATCAACCTGACCTATCTTATTATGTTTTCGGTTGAGATATACTCGGGCCAAAAAGAGTAGTCAGTAGAGCCAGGGGCGTACGGATTTACGAATTTCATAATTCGAACAAATGAAAGCGGATTGTGTTAATTATGCATGAGTATGAGTTACCATGTCTTAAATTTTAAATAATATGCTTACATCTGGCAACATTATCTCCACGAATTAGGTATAGCAACGCAGTTGAACAATGCACATCCTTTGCGTTGCAGCATATGTGACGCCACTGAATGCGCTATCTAAGCCCTCTCGACGACCTTTATAATAGTCGAACAAATTATTGGGTACTAGGGCGGCACGTTCAAGCATGTACTTTATTTGGTTGACTATACCAATTAAACATAATGACCTAGTTGTGGTTTTCATCTCTGATAGGCGGAGAAAACTGGATATATTTCTCTGAATTATATGGGATTATATGGTAAAACGAGCTGCCGCTTCTGTATTCCATAACAGCTAAATCCTTTGAAGAATTGCCGGTAAGTTTTTTGCTCTACTGCCTACTCTTTTTGGCCCGAGTATAGGCTCGGAGAGGTCAGTAGCTAAGAAGAAGAAATGTTGACGTATTTTAATTTTTTTTTTTTTCGAAAACTGCCGCGTGTATTTCTTTATTTTTTTATATGGATTTATCATTAACGGACCTACCATCCCTTAAAATTAAATAAATAAGTTGGAGTTCACCCTGTATAGGATTTTGCTAGGGTATTTTATGAGATAGAGTCATTTTTATGTTAAAATCGCCATGAAATGAATAATAATATGTAAATGTATTTTGAAAGAGAAAGTAAATTATTTTTTCATTATGAAAAATTTTCCTATATTATGGTCTAATTTACTGAAAATAAATTATTTTATTTTGACATTATTTGTCCACAGGGCGAGGGCAAAACTCGGATCTATGGTTTTCTCAATTTGTTTTAAATAGAACATCCTATATTTTACATCAACATTAAAAAGGTTTTTTTTTTAACTTTAGTTTCATTAAGGATTTCCTATACCTACCTAAATATGGCCCAACTACATAATCCCCTATAATGCCACCCTAAACATTTAGTTAAGCAACTAGTTTGTATGAATCACCATAAAATATCCATTCCTATGAAACGTGGCTTCATCTCCAAATAATACCAAATTAAAAAAATGTCTGTCCTCATGAATTTTTCCTTGCGACCATTCACAAAATTGGATTCTCCTTTCAAAGTCTTGGTCAGTCAATTCTTGATGCAATTGGATATGGATACGGATGCATTTTATTTTTAAATAAAATCTTTTGAACTGACGCTCGGTTTACGCAGATTTGTCTTGCAATATTTCTTGAACTGGTATAAGGATATTCAGTTACACTTAGAAGGACATTTATCTCGTTTTCTTCTGTTAAAACATTTTTTACGTTTACTTTTCTCATACAAGACACTACCTGTGCGCTGGAACTTTATCCAATAATTTCTCAAATGCACTCTTGTTTGGCTGCCTCCGTGCGGAAATCTCTGTTTATAGATTCTAGGGACAAGTAAACAATATTTATCACTTTCACCAAGTGCAAAAATCATATCAATCATTTCTTCTGTGAAGAAATTTATATTGATGATAAAAAACGAATTTTGTCACAAATACTTAACTTATAATTGCAACAAAGCAAATTAGTTTCTACAAGAAATGTCAAATTATATGAATTGTTTATATCAGAATCATTGCCTACTCCTATAATTATTATATTATAAAAAAATCTGCTTTTAATATCTAATCTAATCTGATTAGTTAAAAGAGGTTAACTAATCACTCCGAAGCCTGAAGATGGAACTTAAATAAAGGTTCCGAAACCGGTAGCTTGTTAAAAAGGAGTTGTGAGATTTAAGACTATTATTTTACACCTTCCCTTCTTATCGTATTACTCACATATGGATTCCCTTCGCAATATAAATAAATAATTTGTTGATGCGTTGTTAAGGAAACGGTAAGGCATGGGTCACTTACTATTTTTTAAATAAACAACTTAATGCACCTGGTCATCGTTTCAAAAATACAAAATTTTAAATTTTTAGAAAAATATAATGTTATATTGATGCCACCAGATAACATTTTGTATGTAATTTGGATCATAAAACACGCATTATGGTACACGCCGTGTCATCAAACTCGGCTAACGCCTTCGTCTGATGATATTCACGGCTAGTACCATAATGCTTGTCTTTATGATCCTTATTACATAAATAACTATTATAATACCATTTATAATATAGGGTGTTCCATTTAAAAAAAAAAATAAGAAAATCATGGATCCGAGTTTTATTGCCTCGCTCTGTGGACAAATAATGTAAAACTGAAAAAATAATTTAATTTCATTAAATTAGACTAGTAAATTTTTTATAATGAAAATTGAAAAATTTTTATAATGGAATAATAAATTAAATAAATTAAATAAATTAAATTTAAAAAATGTATGTATGTTTGGGTCTTCCTGCAATTATTTAACAGTCTGTATAATTCATAATAATTTAAGAAGATGGGCGTTAAGAATGCCCATTTTTTTGTTACACAAATTTTTTTTCTGTTTCTTCTAATAAATGAGACATGGGACTTTTTCCCACTAATAGGCCACCTTGTATGTACATCTGGAACTGACTTGCTTGAGATATATACAATACAAAACATAATCAGTAAGTTACATGGTTTTAAAAAATTAACTGAATACAGGAAGTTACTACATAATGGCATTGATTAGGGAATGAATTCCTTAATCAATGCCATGAATCTGAAGTATGAATTTTCAAATTCAGTATTTCAGAATTGCTGAATGTTGAACGATCATTTTCTAAATTAAAATAAATAAACTGTTAAAATAATTAATTCAAAAAAACTCGATCACATGGTGAACTTATTAAAAATACTGACATGATAGAACATATTAATATCCTTTCCAATATATTTTATTTTTTATTTGACTTAAAAAAATATTCTGAATGAGGAAATAGTTATTTATATTATAAGTGCCATATGAGGTATTTTATAGCACGCGTCTGATGTTTATAAAACGAACTAAAGGTGAGTTTTGTAAACAGACGAGTGCTATAAAATACAGATATGGCACGTATAATATACAAAATTTTATCTATGCTCGACTTTTAATTTTTTTATACATAAAAAACTACTAATTAATTAATATTATTTATTGTCAACACAACACAATATTTATCAAGTAAGTAATAACTAAGTTAATAACAATAGCTGTTTGTTGACATCTTCCTAGCAACCGGTGGTTTGCGTGCTTTTTCTTTATAAATTGCGTGCGATAAATATATATAGCACTAATGCTCTAAACAACGTCAGTATGACATTTAAATGAGTGTCATATTACTGTCATTATATAACGAGCGTAGATAAAACACATTTATATAATTTCCATGATCACTAAATTACCGCGCAGATATACAAACCAATACATAGCTAAACAAACGCGCGTACTGTTTGAGATCATATACAGTAAAGACCGCGAAGGTTCGAACATGGGTATTAGTTTGCGCGATTTACTTGTGCCCATTGTAGGCGAGAGGACACAGTGATGGGAATCGTGGATCTCCGCGCTGTAGCCGATGGCTCTCGCGTCTACTGTTCCTTGTTTGGATTCTTTCATAACAATTTTTATTACACCTGTGACACTCGAGGTGCAGCGACAATTAATTTTATGTTGTAGAATCACATTTTTGTTGCGAAAAAACAAACAATGGAAAAATTGAAAAATTTGTATGACTGATGGTCGAGATGGTAGAGTACCTGCCTCTCAACCAAAAGTCCCGGGTTCGATCCCGGTCGTGGCAATGGAAAATACTGTGAGGGATTTTTCCATTATACACGAATATTGGATGTGTGTCCCTTGTCTTTAAATGTGTAGCCCCCTCCCGCACAAGGCTCAGCCTTCTGGGATAAAGGGGATCGTAATTACATGTGGTGTATTTATTATTTATTTATTATTATTATTTAAATGTGTTTTGAAATTTTTTTAAAATTACAATTATTAATCCTATCTAGGATAAATTATTGAAGTTAGAAAAATTTCGAAACGTTGGTCCAGAATACGTAAATCAAATTTCTTTCAGACATAAGTTCTACATCCCAACACGGTTAATGAGATACTAACAACACTAACAACAGTCTGCTGACTGCTGAGCAGTGAGTGGCCACAGCGCACTGCCGCGCCCTTCTCCTGTACAAATTTTGATCTGCGGCGAGTTGTCGGCCACTCATATATTCGTCCCAATCCCTGTCGTGTTCGAAGCGTCCTGGACTTATCTGTATAAAGAATATTAAGATCAGCTCTACCAGTTAACTGCTCAGCTGAAGACTGGAAACGAGGTCAGGTTCAGCGTAAACAAACGCTATTGCTAAATGTAGATTAGATTTTTTTTGGGAAAACTATCCAATTAAAATAAAAATGTTATAAGAATTTCCTACTAAATATGATCCCACTGGGATAATTTACAAAAAAAAAAAAATTTGCATATTTTTATAGCACCTACTTACCGACATATTGATTAATGAAATCTATAGACAATACCCCTGAGTACAGCGTACACTTACAGGGTGTTATCAAAAGGAAAAAGACTGAGGAACAAAATACTCAAGTAAAATACCCAAACAGTCGTTTGTAAATAGTTAAATAAACTGATCAACAAAATAAACGTTACACGGCCAAATTTGCCCTAAATTTGGGAATACATTTGGAATGCGGTCAGCGAATTAGTTTCTGTTTGCAGCATTCGTTAGTCCAATCTTTTGTCTGTCAGTTCTTGTTTTTGCTAAATTAGGTATTTTACACACAGTTTCTACAGTTTCTAAATGAAACAGTGCAAAATATCTGAAATTTCGGCATGGTCCCATTTGAACAAAAATTTTTTTTATATTTTAACACTAAAGGCATAAAAGGAAGTCCATCTTTATGCATTTAGTTTTAAAATATAAAAAAAAAATGTTTTGGTCAAATGGGACCATGCCGACATTTCAGAAATTTTGCAGTTTCATTTAGCACCCTGTAGAAACTTTATGTAAAATACCTAATTTTAGCAAAAACAAGAACTAATAGACAAAGGATTGGATTAGCGAATGCTGCAAACAGAAACTAATTCGCTGGCCGCATTCCAAATTTATTCAGTTCTAAAATTAGGGTAAATTTGGCTGTACAACGTTTATTTTGTTCATCAGTTTATATACAGGGTCTCACTGGGAGAGGGGCATACGTTAACTGTTGATAAAGGTCACCGAGATAGTTCCAAATAACCCATACTTAATGGGTCTGTCACTCTTTATAACCGAGATACAGAGTGTTTTATCAATTTTACCTATTTCATTCTTCATTCATAACTAAGAAACCACACTCCGTATATTTTTTTGACATTTGGCACACGTATTCTACATAGTTTAGCAAATCCACTAAAACATTAAAAAGAAAGAAAACCCAGGCCCGGCTTAACAAAAAATTTACAAAATCTTTCATCCTCAGAACAACACCATAAGTATATCTGAATTTTAAAAAATTGTTTCCCACAGGAAATTTCACTACAAAAATTTTTAGTTAACATTGTATTTTACGATCATTTTGTCTATTAGATGTTAGGCAAATAAGAAATCCCTGCTCTTCAATAAAGAAAAGGATCGGTAAAATTTCCAGGTTGGTTATTTCTTGATATTGACGATTGGCTCAGTAGCAGACGTAAACCGCGCGGTGTAAATAACGAAATTACAATAAAAAATTCACATTATCAGAAGTGTTTAGAAATTTGAGGGAGACTAAATTTGATTTAGTAATTCACTTGTCAAGGTAATTACTCGTGTTAAATTATAATTTATACAAATTAATAAATTAAAGAACTAAACACCACTGATGATAAAATTATGACAGTTTCATTAAATTATCATATTTTCATATGTTTAATGGAGTATATTAATATTTATAAGCTAATTACAATACAAATTGAAAAATGTATACCTATATTGGTAGGTATACTGTAAAATAATTTTTCTACCGTATATAGAAATAGTTGTGGTATAAAGCGGGAGCTTAATATTAACTGGCAAGTTATTACACAGTGCTAGTGATAGTAATAATGGCAGGACAGATTAAGCCCAAGTATGAATATAATGGCAGGCTCAGTCGAAGTAGGCGAGACGAGTCGGGCAATACATCACTGGCATAGCAATTACCCATTATGTGAGGAATTAGTCAATTAAGACTGACTCTCTCCCAACTCACGAGCCAGAAATGCCTGCAGGATTATGGACAAACAGTGTCGACTCGTCCAGTAAAAATTTTACCACAACTTCGTTGATCGTGATAACGAAAACATTATATTTAGGCCTTTAATTGAATGTCATAATAATAACGATTTAGACTAGTAAACTATATTAAATTCTTCAGCACAACAAGGGTCCAAATTCAGTGTGCATTGTGCATTTAATATAATACGCCTCTAGCAACTCGAGCATGTTAATCTTAAACTAGAAATCTTTTAATCCAATGAATTTAGGACATTTTAGATACATTGTATTTCCATTAAAGCGATGATCACAGATGATTATTTTTCAAAAGCTTTTATCGGTCAATGTGCCCATTTGTTGGCATGATACCAGGAAATCATCAAAACACCAAACTCAATGCTTGGCAGGTTCCAACGCTTACTAACTCATTAGTGAGTTAATAAATTATTTTCCTAAGAAACAATCATTAAAATATAAAATAATATAATTAAAAATATTGAAGATTTTTTAAGACTACGTATATCAATTCACATCGATATTCACTTTGTTAATTTCTAACCCTAGCCTAACAACAATAACCTAGCTCACTGTTGAAAAAACTGTACAATGAACTAAATTTATATGATAATTATGTAACAAAATATAATAATTTTCTTTTTATAAATAGCCTTTTCTTGTCGGAGTTTATTCATCTACTGGTCTTACGTGAAATTGAATAAATATAATAAAATGCGCACAGTTTATACGTAAATAAAAATAATAATTAAATTAATTAAAAATAATATGATGGAAGTAAATAGGTCGCTCATTAAAATATTCAATTATGATGTTTTTAAGTGAGTATAAATTTACCTTCTTACTCATATTAATATACACGTTTTGTTATAATGGAATAATGTTGAGCTATATTTCCACTTTTCTATTATTATTATTGTCGTTAAGGTAAACAAAATTATCTTAGATATCAAATAAGAGTAGGTATTTACAAGTACGCCACTGTGTATTCATCATAGATTTAGAATCGTGATCAATGTGATGCGAAACGAAATATTTGACTTTATTAGTTCTAACTGTTAGAAAAGGAATGCATTTGTGTTTTCATTCATAAATATTGAATAGGAGGAACATTTGCATTTATAAATTTAATAAAAGGTGAATTGGAAAATTATTCAAAGTAGAGGAAGGGAAAATCATGGCATCCTTGATTTTGTTTTTTTTTTTAATTTCAAATAACAATAATAACAACGGTTTCTGGTTCTTTGCGGTCATCAACATGAATTAAACACCTACATTAACAATCCAAGTTTCTTAAGTCAACTATAAAAAAAGATATAAGTTAGTGATTAGTAGAAGCCAAAATATTTGCATGAAATAGTAATAAATTGCCAAATAAATTTTTCTATTCCTAATTCTTGAATATTTACCTGTTCCAGATGACGTGGTACACTTCTAATGTTAATAAGATAAATCCTTCACTGCCTGATTATTGCTATCAATGATTCTTTTATCACGGTTGTGACGAGTTTTTGTTTGATGTTTCATATTAATATTCCTTTCAGTGTTTTTATTTTTGTTATACAGGGTGTTTGATAACTGAATTGCCAAAATGAAATGTCATATGTAAAATCGAATTCTAAGCATAAAACAAACAATAACTTTTTTCCTATCAGGCTTCGTTTAGGAAATATTTAAAAAAATGTAAAAACTAAGACAGCTATGAAAATAAAAGTTTGGTTATTATTTGACAGCTTGTGATCAACTAATTATTTTTCTCTACGTTGCATGACTTTTTGTTAGTGTTTTATAAAGTGTATTGAAATGCAGTTTAGTAATGAAGAGATTGCTGACATTATTTTTGTTTATGGGTACTGTGATGGTAACACGAGAGCTGAGTGCAGGGAATACAATGTAAGATATCCAAATACAACCTTGTAAAGTTTTTTCTAATGTATTTCGAAGGCTTCGTGAATGTGGAATTAATGAACGTCGTAGTGGAAGTCCACATCCTCAGTAAACTGTTGCACAAGAAATTGCCATTATTGATGCAGTCCTTGATGATCCAACGACCAGTACTAGAAGAACTTCCACACAGTTACAATTGCCGCTTAATTTTGTTTGGAGAACTATTAATCGAGAAGTTTTAGATCCGTACCACTACCGAAGAGTTCATCACTTGCAGCCAGGCGACGAGGTACAGCGTTTAGCATTTTGTCATTGGCTACTTGAACTGAATGAACGAAATCCTAACTTTATTAGTAACACTCTGGACAGATGAATTAGTGTTTACGAGGAATGGAATTAACAATTGTCATAACGAGCATACGTGGTGTTTACAAAATCCATACGCAGTTAGAATTAGAGGTTTTCAACAAAGATTTTCGATAAACACTTGGTGTGGTATTTTGAATGGACAACTGCTCCCTATTCAAATTTTGCCCCATCGTTTAAATGCTGCTGCATTCCTAGCATTTTTAGAAATTACTTGCAAGATTTATTAGATGACATTCCTATTGGCCTGCACAATAAAATGACGGTGTACCACCACATACTGGAAGAAATGTGATAGAGTGGCTCCAGAATAATTTCAATGGAGATGGGTAGGGAGGCGCAGTCCCGTTCATTGGCCTGCAAGGTCTCCGGACCTTAACTCTCTAGACTTTTACTTATGGGGTCACTTAAAACAATTAGTTTATGCTGAGCCAATTAAGACTATTGAGCAATTAGAAAATACAATAATTTTAAATTCAATACATACTTTTCAAAACACTGTAAATTCTGCAGAAGTATACAATTCTCTAGTTTTGCGTTGTCCAGATGTGTAAATGGTAGCATTTTTGAAAATCTACTTTAGTTTTTTACGTTGTAATAACTTTTGTGAAAATTTGTTTCCTTTATTGTTATCATTACAAAGTGTTGAATAAAATTATTAAAGTAATTTTTTTACCTCAATATTTCCTAAACGAGGCCCGATATGAAAAAAGTTATTCTTTGTTTTATGCTTAGAATTCGATTTTACATAATATGACTTTTCATTTTGGCAATCCATTTACCAAACACCCTGAGTGTGATATAATATACACTGATTCTACTTTTGACTTATGTAAAACCACTGGTTATTGGCATTAATAAATCTATTTTTTTCGGTTTGAGCAGTCTCTCAGAAGGTCTCCGACACATCACGGGGAGAGCGTCAGCGAATGATCTACATCCACTCCTTATCCCGTAAGGTTTAGTGACTGTAAATTCCACATTCGTGTGCCCTAAGTAGATGGAAGAAAATCGGACATGCAGATAATATTATGCATGAACGACTACGGCGCCTGACGGCAGGCCCTGCTGTTGGAATCGGTAGCCTCTACACTCATCATGCGACTCCAATGGACCAAGACCAAGGTGTTAATAACATCTTGACAGGCTACATCGGTCTCCGACTTTAGCCTTGCTGACCATAAAAATGCGAAGGTCAGCTTTGAATACCCCTATGAATATTTATCATTTTGCGGGTATCCCTGACCAATCGACTCAGATCATCTATTCGCCACTTGACGACTCCAAAGAAGTAGAGGAGAATTGAAGCGGCAAGCATATTTGTGGCAGACATCTTGTTCTTCCCAGAAAATCTTTCGGAATCGGTGTATCTGTACTTGCCACGGACATAATCCTTTCCGACATCTAAATGTTGTAGAATGCGAGCTACGCTACATCGTGGAATTCTCCTCTCTCGAGGTACGACTGAGCATTTGTCCAACCCAAATATTTGGATTTAGGCATTTCTTTTAAGTTTGTAGCACAGTGCTCCGAGTCCGGCAAAGTTTTGATTATATTATCCGCTATGTTTGTAAAAAAGTCATTGATTTCATCTGGAGATATATCACAATTCCTATTATGAAATTTTTTGTGATTTCGATGAAAATTAGTAATTTTCCAGCTGTCTCTAGATTTGTTGTTTGAATTTATTATAAAAGAATCATTTGCTGTCCTTTTTGCAGCTTTATATTCGTTTCTATACCTATTGAAAGTATATTTGCTCAGATGGTCGTCCTATGATTCCACTAATATATCGTTTTTAATAAGGAAGATTCCTCATTTCCTTACATCTTACATTTTCTAAGTGGAAAATATTTATGGACAGAAGTACTATACAGTAACCGGCAGCCAAGTACGTACACGTACGAACTTATCAGTAACTAGATATTTCATATTCACGAGTGCAACAAATTAACTGTACAACAATTTAAAGGGTGGGGACGCGCTGGAGTCAATTGGCGTGTGCTGCAAGTCGGTTGCTCATTTATTTCGTTGTAAACCCGATCCTATAATGTATGTACGTACTTGGCTGCCGCTTACTGTATCTGTTAATCAGAAATTGAGACAAATAATTGACACAGATTTTGACTCGAAACCAATTAATGTCTGATAATGATGATTTTAGTTTTTTAAGACCTTTATTGCTAATCTTTCGTTTGATGATATTGTTGGAGGATATGTCAGATTTACTATCTAATTTAATAAACTGACCATAATGATCGGAAAGGCAAGGAACTACTAACCCAACAATATAGGTACCAAGATTAGTTAAAATATTATCTATGCAACTTGCAGATCGATAATCAACCCTTATTGTATTTTCAGTTATAGTAAAAGTTAATCCAAAAGACTACCATATCAATACAAGTTTTAGTAATCGAATTTACGTTATTAAAGTTGATATTGAAATCACCAAGTACGATGATTTTATTAAATTTATCTGAAAGCAGTCAGAAGTTCATAAAACTTTTCTAAAAAAATATTGATGTCACCATAACTTGATGACCTATAAAGTGTGACTAAACATGTTTTGGTACATAATTATTGGATTTCACAAAATTCAGCATGCAACTCTATATTAAATTTTTGTAGATTATTGATTCTAAAATTAACCTCATTTTTTTTTAAATACAGACACCACTATGACCTCTATCTTTTCGGCAGAAATTAAACCAATATAAAATTAGCCGAACTAACTTGTAATAGAAGTTGAGGTAATAAATATGTGGAAAAAAACATTTATCGAAATTCAAAAAATCTCAAAATTGGTAAACATATTGTAATTTAAATATAGAAAAAATATACTATTATTATGATGAAAGTGATACATAATACTAATATAATATAAGCTAATATAACTTTAACCACATATTGGTCAAAGTTTAAAAACTAAAATGCATATTCCGATATCAGAATATATCAGAATTTAAAAAAAAAATCACCAATTTAGTGATTCAGATTGGTCAAAGTTTAAAAACTAAAATGCATATTCCGATATCAGAATATATGATCAGAATTTAAAAAAAAAATCACCATTTTACTGATTTAGAATTGTTTTTCGGTCCTAAACAATTAGCAATAATTAAGATTACCATAATCACCTTGATGATTTATTATCAATATGGGTACAAATTTGAACTGGAACAATTTCATTCATAAGCAAACTGGCTACGCGATTGTTTATGTTCATAAATACTCCTTCTTAAAAGATAAACTTTTCCTGGTTCAGGATTGACACGTTCAGGA
This sequence comes from Rhagium mordax, assembly GCA_963680705.1. Classification (NCBI taxonomy): domain Eukaryota; kingdom Metazoa; phylum Arthropoda; class Insecta; order Coleoptera; family Cerambycidae; genus Rhagium; species Rhagium mordax. The sequence goes on from OY796660.1 coordinate 30,979,613, forward strand.
ATTTTCGTAAAAACTGCAATCAATATCTCCATTAAGAAATGCTGTTTTAATATCCAATTATTGATGTAGCAACTTGGTAGAGCAGGGTGCTAGAGCATGAGTGACAGTCATGGCTCTGGTCACATTGCCTATCGTGGTTCGAACCCCGGCGCCGGCACTGGCAATGTCGGTGGGTATAGGATGTTTGTCTGCGTTTTTTGAATTTGGAAGTCGTCTAATTTATGTGGTGTTTATGTGTAATATGTAAGTGTCACTATTTGTCATCGAAGATTAGGTCATGCACCTGTAGCGGTGTTTAATGACATTAAAATATGTGTTGCTGATCCATATATCTTACCAACTTCAAAAGTCAATATAGACAGTAAAGCATGTGAAAAGTCAAAAATATCAGAAAACTGGGAACGCACCTGTTCTGAAATTTTAGAAAAAATTCATTCAGATGTGGTGGGTCCTTTTTCAACTAAATCTGCAAGTGGGAAATTGCATTAAATATAAAGTAGGTAATCTAAAGAAACTTCCTTTTAATATGCATTTTCTTTTTTTTTTTTGTTTGTTTGACCTCGATTATTTATATTGATTTCTATTTTTAGTTCACAGACAATATTATTTTAAATTTATCAAAATAATACTTTAGGAAATTTATTCTTGCACATTTCCAGTTCGCAACACATCGCACTGTATTGAAAGTAATAAATATAGAGGGTTGGTCACAAACACATGCAATAATTGACTAATGCCTTAATGCTTTTCACAACCCTAGATTAACCGGTCCTAGTGTGCCTCACCAGCTTGAAACTCATCTAAGAATGTAAATGTCATAGACGATTTTGGACGAATATCTAACTGGGCAACTGCCGACACAAACGGGAATGCGCGCAAGGAATGTCCTGCAGGCTAGAAGGGTTGCAGGACAACAGGAACGATGCATAGACGCTGTTAATCCTGCTGGTCGGTAAGCCGATCAACGCGTCATTCACTCAACTGCTAATCTCTCAAGCGATTTGCCAAATTGGACTTGGATTGGATACGTACAAGATAATCATTCATATAATTTAATTTTGAACCAGATGGATTGTAAGTAAACAGTTCGGAAAATAAAAGGAAAGAAAATCAGCTATTTATGAATTCTTAACGATAGTACATAGTCTATATGACAATATAAGTGAATATTTATTATGTTGTAAAACAAATGCAATTGCTGAATTGTTGTCGACAAACATTTGAAATTTTACATTATAACAATTCCTTAGACTAGGGACGTTAAAAATTAATATTTACAGTTCTTTGACATATAAATCAGATAATTTGGCTTTATGCTTATAACAGTTTATTTATATAATTTTGACATCCAATGTTTTCATGATGTTAAATTATTATGTTTTAAAAATAAAAGTACTATTCTCTACCTCTGCAGCAAAGATTTTTTGATCCATGTTGATGTGAACCTTTCATTAGAAGTAAATTTTTTATATGTACAATATTGTTCTATTTTCGCTACGCTACCATTGTTATTTATGCAATTTTGTTTATAATTATTAAATATTGATAAAAAGGATAACTAAATTATTAACTTAGACTACGCCTTTATTATTTAATGTTATAGACTAGCGTGCAGTACTAACAAGAAATTGTTTTTCATGTGTTTAGATTAGTAAGTTTAAATTAGAAAATAAAATTTTTTAATGCAAAATTTTGGGGTGAAATAGGACTTAATTTCATGTTTAAACATATTTTGAAGAAGCAATATTTTCGTATGAGAATGCATAATGCTGAAGGAATTTTTTGGTTTATTAAACATAATATTTTTCTCCATTTACGTTAGTCACATTTACTAATAATAAAAGAAATCCATGAAACATATTAAACATATTGTAAAGCGCTACAAGAAATACCTACTCTGCTAGTATATAGTTGTTATTTTAAAAACCCAAACCCACTCACCACAATGACTTTCAAAAATTGAAATACTAACGTCTCTATAACATAATTGCCATCCAGCATGTTGATTTTGCTTCGAATATTTATATTGTACTTTTAACATAAACACTTGAATATATCATTAATTTTAAATTAGCGTTAAAGTATTATAATCGTAGAAAAATATTTGGCTGTTACGTATTTTTAATATAATAACAGTTAATTCGTTAAAATCTAAATATTATTAACGTCTGTATATTTTCTAAGACACCTACTATTTCTAAAAAAAAACTATACTACAAATATTGTTGATTTGAATGAAATTTGAATATTGATGTATTCAAAACTCTTACCTATTGTAGAATATGTTTATTAATTATTTTATGAATACAACCTTAAAGTGTTAATAATTTGTACCTAATTGAAAAACCTATAGCAAGTTTAATTTGAAAAATTGTTAATTTATTCATTACTTTAGACCACTTCATTTAACACATTTAACACTAATATTATACACTTGCGTATATAGTAGAAGTGGGAGCACTATACCGTCGAGTACTGAAGAGGTCAACAGAGATTTTGTAAATTTTTGTGCTATAGAATAGAATATAGAGTTTAGTGGCGTCTTCTAGAAAATAATGGAACATCACACAAATATAAGCATTGCTTATATTTTTTTGTCTACGTATATATAGAATTTTTTATACTGATTACGCCATTATACAGGGTGGGGCAATAGTGCGTCGGACTTCTTCATATAGATCAAGTTCTATGATGGCTAGAAATTTAAAAACAAATACAGGTAAACTAGATAAAAAAGTCTATAACCGGAAATTATTTTTTAATATACAGGGCGAGCCAAGACAATATTACAGGATCAAGTGCCTTATTTTTAAATGGAATGCTATGTAGATTTTGTGAATCCTCCTTCTAAACTCTTTTTACTAAGTACTATATTATTATTGACTATCCTTCAACCACTTAGATGTAATAATTCTTTTTGTTGAAATAATGACATATGCAGTTGCATATGAAAAAAATCACTAAAGTCACAATAATTAAGAGATTATAAGAAATAATATATGAATACTAGTTACGAGACATCTAATTAATATTTTGAAATCATTCATTCACTTCACTTCAAAAATATAGAGGGCGCCAAAAATTATTTTTCTGAGGATTTTTCAATTTATAGCTTTCTAAATTGAGTTTTATCAATTTTTTCAAATGGAATGTAACACCCTGTGATGAAATGAAAGACGGATATTTTTTGTGTGTACAGTATTTTCGCTTTTAAATGATCGCGATATCAACTTAACATATGGGTTTCTGATTCTGTCGTAAGTCCAATGATATAATTAAACAGATAATAAGCAAGTCATCTGCAGATGCATATTGAAAACAATTTATTACGTCCAAGTGGTTGGGAGATAGTCAATAATAATATAAAAGTGAAAGGAGTCTAGAAAGGGGCTTCGAAAAATGTACTCATATACATTTCACTCGGCATTTCATTTTTAAAAAAGGTACGTGATCCCGTAATATGGTCTTGGCTCGACCTGTATATTCAAAAATAATTTTCAGTTAGACTTTTTTTATCTAGTTTATCTGTATTTTTTTTTTAATTTCCAGCTATCATAGAACTTGAGTTATCGAAATCCGACACCCCCCACCTCGTATAACACATTTTCTGAGTCAACGTATTGGTTATTTCAATTAAATATATCAAAAGAAAATTTATTTTCAATTTCTTGAAATTCATTATTTCTTGTCGATACACAATATTTTTAAGTAACTCTATAGAAAGAACCCATTGACGTTATGTGAGGACTATGAGATAATTGTCGTTTAAATATACTCCCACGAATATTGTGCGATGGAGCCACCACACATTTTATAAGATGCCTTCCCTTGATGTTGAATACCTCTATATTCATGTGAATTTTTAAATAGCCAGAAGAGAGAGTTGTTCCTATTAATAATTCTTGCACTTGTGAAAGTAGCTCATCTATCCACAAAATGTTTTTAAAAATTTCGTGGTTCTCGTTAATTTTGTTTAATATCGTTTGGCAGAAATGAAGTCGCTAGACATTATCATTTGGCATAAACTTTTGTAATGGCAGAATATAAAATGTTTTTTTTATGTTTTTCAATATTCTATGAATAAGACTTTTTGAGACTTGAAGGTCTGGATGAATATTCGTGAAAATATAACGATACGTTTCGTTTAATACCATGGTTATTTATGGATGGCATTTGACAGTGACAATTTCTCTAGTTGTCAGTTTGACGTTTGATATTTGATTATATTATGTTAATGTAATATTCTGTTCAATATATATTTTTTTAAATCAATTTAATTCGATCGTAGAAAAAATGTGTGCAACACTTGTAAAAAGTGTATTTGTTGCACTCAGCATGATTTCAGCTCTCGTTTCGCTCGTGCTGCAAACTTCGTGCCTCATGCAACAAATATATATACACTTTTTACACTAGTTAGTAGTTACGCAAATAACTATTAAAGTAACTTAAAACATCAAGTAGCAACCAGTGATGTAAAACATTTTATCGGTTTCAGGATATTAATCCTTTGTTTACATATGCAAAAGTAGGCTGGTAAACAAGTCATAACTAAAGTTGTACAGTTATATTTAAAACTTGTACGGTAATAATATTACAAATACAGATCTGTCAATAACTGTCAACAGATGAAATAATAAATAATGAAACTATAATATAGGGCTATTTATTAATACAAACAGACAGAAAACTCCAAACAATAATAATTAAGTACTGAAATCCAACTGAAATGTATTTTCAGGCAATCCAAGGTCCATTTTTATGTAGCCGTTGTGACATTAAAAATGTAAACATTTATGTAATATGAAAAAAGGTAACAAATAAAAACAAACAAAATATAACTGTAACCATGGCGACAAATCAACCCATACAGACTTGACCAACTAATGAAATGAAAACGTTATTAATAAGAGAATATCATAATGTCTTTATTTTCTGAAACCGATAAACTATTGAACATATCACGGATGTTATGAATCATAACAGCCTTAGATGTCTTAAAATCCTCGCTCTACGAGCTCGGATTTCAAACCGACATCTGCGGCAGTTATGATAGTCATAACATTCCTAGATATGTTAATAGCTATAATATTATATTCAGTTGGGAATTTTCTGTGGCTAACTGATAATATATTATTAAATACAATAATTGCTTGGCCAAAGACTTCTAGATTATCATGAAAATATTAATGCTCTTATTTGAATGTGCCGATATTTCAATAAATTCACAAAAATATACAAAAGTGTTATTCTTATATCGTTATAATCAGAATAAAAATTCTATTCATATGTAAAGGAAAATAGTAGTTTCCTTTAAAAAATATAAATTCTACGGAAAAAATCATTCAACACCTTAATTTTTGAAAATTAATGTAGCACATAAATTAACGAAATTATTGTTCTGTGAATTTAAAATGGGACATTATGCACAATGTCATTGATTAAAGAATTCCTTAATCAGTGACAATGTATAATAAATAGTTTGTACAGTTGGATTCAGTTGCTTCGAACGACCTGCGGCCTGTTTCGTATGTCAACTTGTCCTTATTTATGTCCTAGACGTGGATATAATGTATTTAAAATTACTCCTATTATATAGCCAGTTGGAAAAAGGGAACGAGCGATAGCTGAGAGAGATGTTGCCAAGCCGATGATACACATCCGGAACAAAATATTCAAAAAAGCCTGCCGCAGGTCGTTCGAAAGCATCTGATTCCAACTGTACCTATTTAGTAACTCGTAATGTATCTGTTAAAAACAGTTTAAAAAATAAACTCAAAAAGTATATGCATATTTTCAAGTATGAGTGTGAGTACCTACTACCTACGTTTTTACACAAAAATAAAAGATAATATTTCTAATAAATTTGTAATATCTAAAATCTGTTTATGTCAAAAATAGAGTGCAGACGTTAGGTAAACTATTAAATTATTTCAATAACAAATAACACAGTTTCTGTGCTCTAATTCTTTGACAGGCCGTAAATTAGGAGCTACGAGCAGTCTTAAAAAGTTTCAATTATTTCAAAAACACCTACTATGTTTTCGTTCCCATGTTCCTTGTATATGTTTTTTCATTCGCCACAGGAGGCGACACGTGTTATTAAATGAGAAACATTCTCATGATTCGCCCAGTGCTATCTCCTTCGGCTGCTCCCCATATTATTTTCATTGTCCTCATATATGATATAAATATACCCTGTGAGATTTGGCGCATTTTTGAGATAATTATATGATTGTTAACGTTTTGTCACACGTTCATTATAATTTAAAGTATTAAATTGGATGTTAGCGGCAGTTTATGGAATAGGTAGTAATTGAAATAATAATTGTGCCGTTATATAAAAATAATTTAAATGCTAAATGCACACATTACTGTGATTTAGGCGGTTGATGCTAACGAAATATTACAGTTTCTTTAGCATCCACTTTTGTAATAGTAGGAACGGAGGTAAAACATAGTTGAATCACTAAATTATGTGAATTACAAATATTTTTATGAACGGCATTTAAATATAGCTAGAATCAAACTACACATACAAACCTTTCAAAAATGACCATGATCGCAAATGATAATTATTCACGTCTAATTTTTCATTTCTATAAAAATGTATATTTCTGTAAAGCCATAAATCTAACAAAAAAAATGTATATCTATGTATATGCAAAATTATAATTAATTCATTGGAGATTAATTTCTATTCAAACACATTTTGTGTAGATTTTTTGTTTTGAAGAACCGAATATCTTTTACGAAGTTGGTCTAATTTTCTCCATTAAGAGACATGTTTATTAATAATCACAACAAAGTTAAAAAATTAGGAGTTTCATTATGGCGATATAAGGAGGTTCAAAAAAAATATTGATTTCATTATGGTGAAATAATAAGGTTATGCTGCTTTTTTAATTTTTGCATTTATTGTGTTTAAGTTTAACATTGTCATCGTTTATAATATCCCTAAGACATTGATAATGTACGAGATAATTTTATGACAATCGAAAGCACGTTGCTTGAGGTTGTAATAAAATTATGAGGCATTTGTCAATGTCTAAGGGATATTCGGTCAGTAAATTTTTTGAAAAATAAAATCAAAATGTCGCAACACAACAAAACAATTATTTATTTATTAGAAGTTTGTACATCGAAAATTGGCATTGCCAAAACGTGACATTTTGAAATTTATTTGGCAGTTATTAAGAAGTCGTCAAAGTTAAGTAATTTTGTTGTCATAGTGATTCAAAATTTCCCTGGAGATGGTGTTATCAGTGTAATGTTGAAATGATTGGATGATTTGTGTTACATGAAAAGAAATAACGAAATTTAATTGGTTGTTAGAACTGTCAAAAAATTTTCAAAGTAATCACATCAACGCGCAAAGCCTATGGGTTACGCGCACGTTACGACACAACTAACCTAAAAAATATGCATTTATCTAAAATTTTGGAATATTACGTCAATTTTATCAAAATTTCTGCTTGGATCCTGTACTATCAACCAAAATCTTGTTCGGTGCATTATTAATAAAGTTTTAATTACCTTGATCTAATAAAATAAGATGCTATTTGTTGGTTGGAATTAAAACCTACTTTGAATAATCTGCAATATTGAATCTACTGTCTGAGAGAGTTTTTAAATGGCTAAAACTACAAAAATTTTAATTTAAATTTAAAATAAATTTGCAAAAACTAAAAATTTAGGGTTTAGATCATATGATCCGCATAATCAATACTAATTTCAATGCGAATCTGATTAGAATATCAGTCAAAAGTGTGCATTAAATAAGGGTTAAATACAAATTTAACATCCAATTCGATTTTGTAGGTTCACTTCTTATCTGTAATTTGTTAGTTTTACTGATTGATTGTATAAATAAATACTGATCGGATGGTTTTAATAAAATTGTTATTTTCTTCTAAATTATGGATGATTTTATATATTGTTTTATAGTACATATACCAATATTTATTTATATTTTGAGAATTTTGCATTATTCCATTTTCTACTATATTAATTTTTTATTTTTAAATTTTCGTTAACAATTTTGAGTTTTGCAGAGTAGTGTTACAACAATCTATTCAGACTTCACCAAATCCCTGAGGTGATCTGAGTATTTTACAATTAAGTACAGTGTAATGATACCACAAAGTAATTGGACGTTGTTTGAGCACGCGTCCCTACGCTTCGTTAGTTTAACAGATCGGCGTCGCGAGCATCGAGACGCAGGCGTGTTTTAGCGCGTTTTATACAGTTTCCAGTCTGACTGCACGTGTCATGGTGCGTGTGACACGTGACAATTGTTCAAAGTAAGGTATTATGTGAATATAGCGTTATAATAACATCGTATAATGTCTAATATACAATATACTATTACTAAAATATGACTAATGTGTTTAATATTCAGTACAAATTATGAGTTTTGATTTGATTACTTTTTCTTTGTACTAGTCCATATAATTTAGGGGTTGATAATAAATTTGCTTAATTTATCTTCATAAATTTTTAACATAGTCTTTTGATTAGATAATCACTTAGTTAAATTATTAGAGGTCTAAATTCTGAACACACAATGTGGAAACACGCAGAGTGCAAGGATTGTTTATACAAAAAATGAAAAATGCGCCTAATACCCAAAAAAAGAACAACAGGAATCACAAACACGCGTTGTGAAACTATTTTTCCCCATCTAGCTGATTTTGACACGTATCTCCATTTTTTGTTTTTAGCACTGACTCCACAATTTTTCTGTTTGGGTTTATGTTTATGTTTAGAGAAAAACGCACTAAGTTTTTGTGTAAGATATTAAGCGTATTAATTCTTTGATTAATAGTGGATTAAACAAATGGAGGAAACATATAACATATTTATGTCACTGAAATCAGGAGAAAGCGTAAATTTAGAAAACCCCATAATATACAGGGCATTTCATAAAAAACCATAAGTTTATTTTTCTTCCTAACATTGCGATGTTTATTTGTTTTACCTGACAACATATTCTGATGGTTTAGAAAAAATCCTATAACTTTTGTATAAGAAGTTTTTTCTAGCTCCAAAATTAAAGGCTCCAGTGGTGGTGCAAAATATACAGGGACACCCTGTACATTATGATTTTATCTATTAAGTTATTATTTTGCATTTGTTGCTCGGTCCATATACGTGTTATTGTTATTAGCATTGTTTATTTAGACTTTTACACGCTAGTCAAAGTATAGAAGTTAATTTGTAAAAATCTAAATGATGAGTGAATAGATTATAATCATAACTGAAATAAAATTTATTTGTTTGCCAACTACCTACAACAGATTGGCTCTAAATAAGTACATATAAACACTATCATTAACACCAATTTGCATAAAAACAAGCCCAACTTAAGACATATAATTTTGGATAAATTCTCTGTTGAAATTACCTTAAACACAAACAAATAACCATGGTTAAGGTCTGTATTATAAATACAGTGCGTCGGTAGCACATCAGTTGGTCATGGCAGGATACGACAAACAGTAGAATCATCCTCATCATGACTTCGATCTTCAGATGTTCATGCATTGTTAGCAGACCACGTTTCAAAGCCTCCTTGTGTTCACATCAAAAGCTCTATTGAAATGTCCATCAGGTTGCCACTAGATCATTTTAGAAAGATTAACACCTCATATTTTATTCTCATTATTTTGTACCGCCTTATAATGATACTTGTTATACACTTGAGTGGGATGGGCAGTGAAATTTTGTTTTGTTGACTATATATACATTTCGCTCAAAGTCAAAAAGACTAAAAACGTAAGTAGAATAGCTAAAGTTAGCGAGCACACCATCTAGTTATTCTTGAATATATGATTAAAATATAATGATGACCTTGATTGGCTTGGCTACATGAAAGCCAGCGTAGGTAGACATTTCAAACTTGAGAGATTCGGAGCATGCACTACTACTGCATGCAACAAAAACTAACATAATTTATTTACTTAATATACTAAACTAAGACATTCAAAATTTTATCACAAAGGGATAATTTTCCCCTTCGCTGTTACAAATTATCTTTTCAAAATACCCGGTAATCTGCTCTATTTCCAATATCTTTTATTCATATCCATTTTTTTGTTATTTTTGTCATTTAACTGAGTAATTTGTTTTATACCAATATAACTCGGTCTTGTATTTGACTTCAAATGAAAAGGCTGGAAAGGTACTGACGCCGCGTGACAATTTTTTGACTGAAATTCCAAATTAGAGCTGCCTAGGTAAAGAGAAATTTGTTCAGGTAGCACGACGATAAATCTATGCACGACGTGTGTTCTATTACATGAAAACACTGGATTTGTTGACAAAACTCACCTTTGTTCTGTTAAGATTATGCGCGACTTTTAACCCAGAGACTGAGAGATTTATTATGGTTTGTCAGGATTGTATTTTAACACTTTGTAAACGTGTAATGGGTGTAGCTAGCGGTTGTCGATAACAATTGCAAGATATAATGCGACATTACAGATGCAAGCAGTAGCAGTTGCACCATACGATACCATAGATCAGCGTTTCCTAAACTATACCTATATAGCCTAATCATTTTAGATTTCAACCGAGAAAGAATTCCCAGTAAGCCAATTTTTTACACCTTCGTTTAGGTGTTATAACATACGGGTAAAAAGTCCCCATCGATATCGTGCCAGCGGCGTTGCGAAATATCGAAGGTCAAAGGTCACGAAAAACGGGTTTTCGCAAAAATCTCGTTTCCTATGACTCGGAGTTCAATAAGGTTTATTATAAAAATTGTAGATCATCAAATTCTTCTTCTATTCATTTTTTTATTTTAGTCAACCGTTATAGTGATATAGCGCGGCGAAAGTCGGTGTTAAATAAATATGCATCCATTTCCGCACTATCTTGGAAATAGAACGCAAAGCGCGTTTTTTTATATGGTCTCCTCGATAGGCCTAATCCATGGTGTGGTCGGAAAATTTGGGAAACGCTGCCACAGGTAGTAAGTAGTAACCTATTTTAAATGTAAGATTATACACCAACTATCAGTAATGTCTTTTATCCCCAGAGAGCCAAGTTCATTGACGTGAAGTAGAGGTGACAATTTCCGAATTCACTAAACAAATTCACGCCAATTAGTCTAACACAGTTCTCTTCAACTAAAATACCAAGATGATTCTCGGTATAGTCTACTTCAGAGTTGTACCGCAGATAAAAAATTACCGACAAAGGAACACGTGCGGCGGCGTCTTTGCGAACATTAAAGAGGCCGCGTTTCTGCTTTGTAAATGCGGCATTTTTTCCCTGCGATACAAATCTGAAGTGGACTTTACCCGCCCAGACAAACATTATCTTGAACTGGCGGAAACTGCCAAAAATTTGCTTCATTTACTGACAGACGAAAAAAGTAAATGTAAATTATCTGTAGGTGCTAGATTTGGTGGCCTGGAAGGAACTCTGCGGCATCGGATATCAATAGAAAATTAGCATTAAACAGTACCTAATAATTAAGAAAAACTAATAATAATATTAAAAAAATTACGAAATCACAACTAGATATTCTCTAGACTCTAGACCATTTAACTTCTCCATAACAATTTTATAATAAACAAAAATACCGTCTACGGGAACTTCAGAGATTTAATTGCTCTAGCGCAGCTACCTCTCGAAAACAAATCTAAGGATACCGATTTTGATGTAAAATATAAATGTGCATAACTAATATTTTATAAATGGATATCAACAAACATGGCACTACATCGATATAATTTTCATTAAATTAATACAGTAACTGCCATCTGTCTTTAAGTAGTTCAAGTATTGCACACAAAATAATACATAGACGTATTGTGGAAGTAGCCAATTTTATTTTTTTAATAAGTGGTACAAAATATAGATCTAATCATTCATCCAGGGTTGCTTAGAAATAATTATATAGTAATTACGCAATTATATATTTTTAAAAAGAGAACATGTCTGTAAATAATAGACAAACATCATGGGATAATAATAATTAGGTATGTTGTTTTACCTCCAATATTTACACTGTCGACACCATGTAATTTCTTTCTTTATTAGATTTTTTACACTTGGTTATTTGTATCAACAAAGTATCTGCATGAGTGCCAAAAATTGCAACCATTTTTCTGGTGTATGTCGAAGCAATTTTAGACTAGCGCATGAAGCGCCAAAAAATCATAAGACGGCTTTATACTATGTGACCTCAATTTTACTTTTGTGATTTTATAACAAAACAAAGAAAAATTTATAGAAATTTCAAACGGAATGTCATTTGATAAGACGCTTTTTCTTTCATGTTGCACTCATTATTTGGTGCAGCTGCACTGCCATACACTTTTCTACATTAAGTGTTACCATTGGATTAAAGAATGAAGAATATAGGTAATGCAAATGGTAAATTGCGAGGCCAATTTTGGCTGCGAAATTATCAGTCAGTTGCTGACATTCCTGTGATTCACGTAGTATATTTTTGACCTGTGTCGTGTCTGGTTTTAAATCATTTATAATCTAGTGGTAATAAAAATTTAATAGGTATTCAGATTAATTTTAGTTAAAATTATTTCTAATATAGTATGTTCTCTCTGGCAGCTATTTCTTAACATTTGTTTGATCTTTATCCGACATATAATTTTGTGTAGGTATTCGAACCATCGATTTTCGCAACCAAGTAAGTAGGAACATATCAACGCATTTGCCCACTCGACTATTATGCCCTATTTGTTGATCTTGTCATCCTGAATAAATGCCTCCATGGGCAAGATGCCCTAAAGCCAATACTTTGATTTCTACAAACAACCGAAAGTGAAGATTTAATGTAAAATAATGTATTTCGAGTTCATTTATTTTTAAAGTTTTTCTACACTTTCCACTTCCAGTTTCTTATCTGTATGTGTAGGTATATATGTGTATGGAGTTGAATAATAAACTAGTTAAAAATTCGAATAATTATTGTATTTGTTTGATAACCACTTATACAGGGTGAATCTTAGAGTGGGGGCCATATTTATAGGAGGCGACACCGTTCACTATGGGAACACAAATCTACAATTTTTTTTTTCGCGTCATGAAAAATTAATATTGTTTAAACCCTCTTTATTTGAATTTGGGTACCCCGCCAGTGGAATGCGCTAGCGAGAGTTTTATATCATCTACACTTGGCAACACTGTCGACCGGTCACACGTAATGCAGTAAGTGCTTGCCCAGCGGCGCCGGAATTACAGGAAACTTGAATCGCGATTTTTTTTTTAGAAATTCATAACTCGGCCATTTTACAACCTACAAAAAAAAAAATTCGGATTCATGTTCATGACGACTAGTACTATTAACCCCAAAAATATGGCCCCCACTCTAAGATTCACCCTGTATAAGATTGCTATAGCTGCCAACGAAGTCTGTCTAGCTTCACCATAAATTAATATCGTGTCGACAATTTCAGACGTCGAATTAACATTACGGCCATGAGCTTCTTCCTTGTCATTCATAACACACACCTCGGCACATACACTTAAAATGGGATACAACAATGGAAATAGCTTATCAAAACGATAAAAAACAGCAACAGCGGACATGCGTCTCAATACTGAAATTAGGTTAGTAGGTTATTAGCAAAGCAGCTTTGTTATTAGTCTGTTTACCTTTTACATACGTTACTTCAGTTATCACAAGGTGTCGCTACACTACGCTACGTTACTCGGTCATTGCTCTATTATTTCCAGTGACTATCAAACATTTTATTGTGATTTTATTTAAAGAAGGAGGATATCTCTGTAAATAATCACTTTTGATTAGAATAAATTCGTCATTAGATGTATTTGACTATGACTTTTTACCTGTTAAATTTTTTTCTTTAACTTTAGTAACACCCTGTATATATTTTGATATACCTACCCTATGCTTGAAAAATGTTAACTAAAAGCATTAAGTTTGCTAAAAGTTATTTAATATTTCTTGCAAGATAGAAACATGGTAAACCATAGTTCAACCCTAGAAAATATCGTTGGTGTAATAATCATATACGTTAAAGTGTTAAAGATCAAATTCCAATATTATTGATAACGATAAGCAATTATCTACTCATGATGAAGTATTACTTACGTAAGACTGCATGGATATTTGACGTCACACCTATAATAGTGGAATAGCGGACGTTGATGACGCGGGTAAAAATATCCATCGTCCCAACTAGTTCTCCCTTTTGTTTCTTCAAAATAGCTATAAAAATATATAATTTGATTTGTTTTTATATTAAAGATACTTATAGAAAAGTAAACTTCGTTCACATTTATTACTATTTTATTTTTATTTTGTGAATTTATTTGGATTGTTATGCCCATAATAAATATTTCCATGTCCTTCTTTACAAAATAACATATAAGCAACAACAAACTTGTAATCATAAAATCTGCATAATTACGTTAACGCTCCGGCGATCGTTGTGTTTAGATAGCGTGCATGTTTGTGCAGCTAAATCAATAACCAGTGCCATAGTAATATTAGCGATTCACAAAGTCAAGGCTTCCAAATGCAGCGGGGAAAGAAAGGACCTTTTTAAATTAATACATTTACAATCTACCAAGGTAGTCAAATAAAACCTTTTGGAGTATTATGTTTTCATCATTTACTTCGAAAATATAGAAATACACTGACTACCAAAATTAACGCACCACCCCAATATTTACCATGATTTTGAATTTGATTTTTTTCTAAACCGTTTGCCTGATTTTAATTTGTTTTTTTTTTGTTTTGTAGGTTAACCCTTCTGGAATGTATAGCCGTGCCGATTTTAAGTAAAAATTATTTTTTATTTTCCCCGTTCATTTTCGGTTATTTTCAAAAACAATCCTCTATATACATACTTACAATTCAATGCTGCACATGACCTGATTTTCTGTTTTTAAATTATCGCACGGGCGGTCATTTCTAAAGTTGTTCAAAATTTGATGATGCAGTGTTGCGCGGTTTTTTTTTAATTACCAGTTGGAAAGATAAAATTAATGTTGACACCAAAGTGGCACAGAAAATAGAAATCGATATTTTCTTTTTTATACTTTTAATTCCTACCCACTCTCTTAATTAAATAAAAGTTCTACGCCGTATATTAAATTTATAGCTAAAAAATATATTTAAAATACACGGAACTTTAATGAAAGCAGAAATTGACGTACAAATTAACGTATAGCTTCAACATCATGATACACTCTAAAGTATTAGTTTACATATTGTTAGCTTACTCATGTAACGTAATATTTACCAACCAATATGCTTCAAAAGCTAAGTGTCTATTAGTAACAGCTACTTCTTGTAACAAGTGTATTATTTTCCCACAAATATCCTATACACCCGACAGATTTGTTTTCCAACGTACAGTTTGGACGATACGAAATTGTGCCAATTTTAAATATAAATATTGATAATAGGTTGAATATTTCCTTATGTTTAATGATAAAGTTATTCCAAATTATATTTGGAATAGTGATTTTTTCTCGTATTAGTAATCTTGCGTAAAAATAAAAATACTGAAAAATGAAACCTAGGATTAGATTTAAATAAGACCGATTGCATGGATTATTTTTGATTGTATGTATTTAATAATTATCGTACAGTTACGTCAGTTACTGGTTCTAATTAATACAGAAATTATAAATAGGATATACATATTGTTTAAATGTTGATTGTGGCATTTCATAAATTAGGTATTTCTCTTCCTTTTCTTTTTTACGTCAAAGGCGTAGAGGTTATTTCCCAGTTTTAAACTGGTTAATTTGAATATTTTTTAGATAAATCGAATTTTTTGGATAGGAATGTCAAGGAATGTGGTAATAAATCCCAAAATAGAAAAGGAAGAGAAATAGGATATACATGAAACAAGAAGATTTTTTTTTAATAATATATTTCATTTTCTTACATTAACATCTATAGCATGTAGATGTACAGGGTGTCCCAATCACAAGTAGACACCCTGAATATCTTTGGAGGTAAAATCTTTCTGAAAAATTGGTGAAATACGTCGACTTTGTTTCCAAGGACGATATACTTTAATATAATACTTGTATACCTATCATCATCCCTCTACCCTACACAGCCACCCTCTCAAAAAATTCAAACGCAAGCGGATCGAGTGATACATTAAAGGGTTTTTCAATTATCTACCTAACTGTGTATTTTTTTTAACTTTTATTGATTCATTCTTGAGAAATAACTGTTTTATTACTTTAGGTTAGGGAAATAAAAATAAAAAAAGCAGTTTAAATGATGGTATGTATTGTTCAAAATGACCCAAACTGAGTTCCATACGGTAGTATAATCTGTTTTGAAATTCTGTACGAACATTTCTGAACACATTTGGAGGCATGCACGGAATTCTCAAACAATTCTTTCACGAGCTCTTCCAGAGATGCTGGTTTTGTTGCAAATACCTTCGATTTGAAATGTCCCCCAGAAAGAAATCCAGGAGAGTTAAATCTTGTGACCTGGCAGGTCACTCCACAGGACCTCTTCTTCCAGGAAACCGATTATCCAATAATTAACGGACTGCTATAACAAAATGTGGGGTGTCCGATCCTATTGAAAAAACAGTTCGTCCTCTAAAGATTATCGTCTTCTTCGAGGATTTGTGTAATCATTGGATCGATGTAATTTTCTAACAGATCGGGGTAACTTTCGCCATTAAATTGTCGGGAATAAAAAACGGCCCGACAATGTGATCCCCTAAGATGTCAGCCCAGCCCAAACACTTAATTTCTGAGGCCTTTGGATATAAGTTTCTACGAACAAATGTGGATTGGTTGCACTCCAATACCTATATAATTGTACCTGTTTACCTCCCCATTCAAATAAAATGTCGATTCATCAGAAAAACACGTATTATAAAGTAGATTGGTACATATTACCGTTTTTAATTATTCATTAAAAATCTCACATAATTGTACCGACGATCGGGAGGGATCATCCTGGTGTACCAATTTAAATTTATATGGATGAAATTTGTGGGCCTTTACAATTCGGTGGACACTTCGTGACACACCAAAAGCCTCAGCTACTTTCTTTATCGATTGGGTATTGTATTGTATATTTGCAAATGACCCAGAACTGCCACTTCAACTGCTTCATTCCTAATTCCGCTCCGGTCGCTGAGGTTCATGTTTTTTGTTTCCCATAGAATCTGTTTTCATAAATTTTTCATTAATTGCAAAACATACTGACAACCAGGATTTCTATCTGGGTGATTGCTATTAAATATGCTCGCCGTAGCTCTAGCACTAAATAAATGCCGATGATTTCTATTTTTTCTTGAAAGGTATGAACCATTTTGAAAACTTACTTTGGTAAAATGTATCTTGGTTTAAAATTAGTTCTAATAAATTAATTTTTAAGGGCTCTCAAATAGGTACTTATGAATCTTTTTTTATTCTAAAACCAAACTGTCAAATAAAGTGTTTTTTGCTAATTTGAGACCACTAAAAAATGTAGTTTTTTTTATAAATTCAAGTCCTATCTAGTGCCGTGTATTTTAGATAATTTAAACGATTTCGATTGTGTCAATCATCAATACTCAGGAACGAATCTATAAAAGTTAAAAAAAATACACATATAGAGAATTGAAAGATCTTTCAAAAATGTATCACTAAATCCCCTTGCCATTCGAATTTTTGAGGGGGTGACTGTGTATGCCTGTAGGGTAGATTGATGATGATAGATATACAAGTTTTACAATAAAATATGTCCCCCTTGGAAATAAGGTCGACGTGTTTCACCAATTTTTCAGAACATTTTTACCTACAAAGTTACTCAGGGTGTCTACTCTTGGATCAAATTACAAATCAGTGCAAAAAATTCTATGGTAATCTTATTTATATCACGAATTTCGTATCCACTAATGTTATTATATGTAAGATCCTTAGTCGGCAATTGGATATTATTAAAAAGAAAACCTCAAATTTTCATAAATCGACGTTTCAACAATTATTTATTGTCTTCTTCAAATATTTGTATACATATATAGTTTTCTATTTTCAACTTTATTTACGAATACATTATGTTATCACTTTTATGCAGCCAGCCAGTCGTGTACTGTGAAATATAATAGTTGTTGCTTTTTTATACGACTTGGTATCTATTAACAACTATTAAAAGATATTATAAATTATAATATTATAAAGATTTGGTTGGAAGTCCAAAGTTAAGTTTGGTTTCAATAATTATTGTTGCTTTATCTTCATTTCTAACGTCGATAAATAAGAACTTGATAATATTACCAAGACGGACAAATTGCATAATTCCGTTATATTAACAGAAACAAAAGTAATATTTTAGCCAGTTACAAAGTTTTGGATGAAATTGCGTGGAAAAGAAACACCATAAACATGGAATAAGTGAACAATGATTGAGGGTAATGGTGGAGACTGGAGCCGACTTAGACGAAAACCCGCGACTATCTTGTGGAAAATACAAAAATAATCTAATTTATGAAGTTACAGCATCCAATATTTCATCCTTCTGATACCCGTATTTCTCGTTATAATCTATTTTGGTTCTTTGTTATCCGGAATAAAGCCATAAGTTTAGTCTGTGATTGATAACCCGTCGTTCTAAAAGACCATATAATCCTGTTTTGACACGACAATCATTATAATATAGATTGAAATTATGTGTATTACTACATGTCCTCTTATATTAGTTAAAAAATCAAAACGAATTTACATTTATACAATTTTTTCCAAAGATCAGGGTCTGTCTTACTTGAATTGCAAATAGTTAAACCTTTTACGAGTAATAAAAAACATATATGCAACTTATTCTACTTCGCACAATCCCTATTTCTAATGTCCACACATTGGGAAAAGTATAATAGATAGGTCACTGGATCCAATTCTTCGTACATTAATTTTTTTGTGTAAATTAAATTTTTTTAAATAAACTATTCAACAATAAACTGTTAAACGTAAATTTTGTTAAACCGTATAATTTTAAAGCTATTCAATCGATTTTAGCCATAAATATAAATACAGTCATTTCAGTTTTCGGAGAGGGCAGCTATTTTCTCTATTTTCTTTCATATCAAGATAGATTTATATTCTTCTCACTATTGTCATTTTTATATACAATTAAACTAGTTACAAATACATGAGAATGACATCGTTGTCACACAGTCTTCACATATTAGCGATTTACCTGCAGAACAAATATACTGACAAAACGCTTAATACAGTTTTTATATGAGATAGTCGATGTGAAAAAAAAAAATTGCAAATTTATAAGTCTATATTTTTCAGTAACTGACTGATGGAAAAACTTTTTTTTAATGAATTGCCTATATTATTATTAAGCTTAGAACGTTTCTAAGTGATTGAGAAGGGTCGATCTTGCTTCCTCACTTCAACATCGTGTGCATTATCTTATCTGCGTATTTGCATGGTGCTTTCAACATAAAGAAAACTAGATCTGGCCGATACATCTTCCAACTCTTCTACAATTATTTAAATTTGAACTAAAACCATAAATTTGAACTGATACCATAAACCTTAACAACATTTATTTCTTATTTCTAGTAGCTCAAGAAATTCAGAAACAAATTTTAAAATGATCGAAAGAAGTTTCGCAATTCATGAAAAGAATGTTTATTAATATTTTTAGTCTAAAACTACTATCTTCTTTGTTGAGATTTAGTAGTGTATATTGAACATTGGTCTCTTTTCAATTTAATTCAAGTAGAGAATATTAGAAGATGCGGTAATACTGTAGTATTAAATACCACGATACCAGTAGCTTTAAGATAAGGAGTTAATCTTAGTATTATGGACTCACACGGGTACCACTTCCCTAATTTAATATTAGAAGAACATGAGCATCCACTACATATTTAAATCTCATAGATTGATGATTGATCACTTCTAAATTTGAACCAGCTTGGAAAAGCGTTCACTACTGATTCAATCTGTATATCAAATAAAGTGCAGCATTATTACAGCTCGTTAAATTTTAATGTAAAAAACAGAAGTTATCCTTATAAGAAATTACCGTTCATAGCCCTTATTAAACCTTTCGAGTTGTAAGCTACGTTTTCATATATTTAAAAAATTAATTATGGCTACTTCCTTGAATAAATGAATAAAAAAGTTGTAGTAATCTGCGTTAATTTAAGTAAAGAAGAAAATCAATTCCTATAATTTGCAAAACCGAGAGAAATCCACATGAATGAATATCGATCCAGTTTGTCATTCACTAGAAAGGTGCTTCGATTATTACATTCATGTAAATAAAATAAGTGCATACAATTTGTATAAAATTGACATCATTATTTTCATAATTTCCAGTAGAAAATGGAACAATAAAACAACTTAACCATTCATATCAAATCCCGTAAAATTACTAAGCAGAAAAGCGTAACAGGAAGAATTAAATCGATATAAAAAAATAGGATGACTTGGTGATTTCGACACAATGCGCCTGCCAGTTGAACCAACATAAGGTTTAAAATACGTAAGGCGTTCAAGGAATAATGAATCTTATAAACAAGACAGCGTCCAATTAGCACCTTGTATTTCATTATTTTTTGAACACATAATAATATAATAGTTGGATAATTTTATTTGCTGTTTTCAATTAACCGACCGGAAATATATGACACCTGTCTGGGGAACTTCAATATAATAACTATTATTTGTTCCGTTCACCGCTCTACGCCATAGTTGAAATTAGCATGTAGCATGAATGTATTCTTTTTCTAGATTTTCGTACACGAATATTGACCACATACAAAATTAACTACACATTTAATCCCGGTCGTTATGGTAAAAAAAAAGTAGAGAAATCCCTGCATATTTCAGAGAACGCCTCCTAAAGTTTATTCCTTAGTAACTTCAGGTTAGTACCTGAAATATCTTATAGAATTAACATTAAAACATCTTGGATATAGAATTAACATTAAAACATCTTGGACCATAATGGGCATACAGAAATTGCTAAATAATCATTTTCTTTCCTAATAAATTTGGTTGTTTCATTTCACATCGCAAGAATATGTTTGTTTTGAAACGTGTCGACTTTTCAGTAGTCTCATTACGATTTAAAATAACAACGTGTCAGATCTGGACTCTGGACTATTATACCCAGTGGATGCGTCTATATTTCCAATCTTGTTATTAAATGGGTTTAAGAGCCTGATGTGCAAGAGTGTCATCGCAAAGAAACAATCCAGCAATTATTAACATTTTATAAAAATAGACAGTTACCTGGAACGATTTTGATTTTCGAATTACTTGTAGCGCATCGTAAAAATCTAAAGCCTAAACTTTGAAAAAGGAAATTTGTTTTAATAATTCATATATTTTGTTTTGTTTGTTGATTTACTTCATTTATTGATTTATTATATGGGTTTATAAAATGACGCTTTTGTTTCGACGTATCCACAAAGTTAAAATAACACCAGTAAAGCGATTATACAATATGTGTATTATTGTGTATATATTTGTAATCAGAATGATTGGAGGAATTGAAATTTGTCAAAATATACAGGGTGTTCCATTTAAAAAAACCGAACTTTTTTGCGCACCCTTTGTATATTTAAAACGCTATTGCCAATCCGTTAGCAGGAGTGGAATCTACGTAAAAAAACCGTGTAATGCCAGTTTTTTTATTTTTTGAATCGGCCAAAAATAAAAATGGGGGGTTTACGTTAATAAAACTAGCCCTGTACAAATACTGAAATTTCATATTTTGGCTTTTTATTTTCAGTTTTTGGCATTAAGCAAAATACTCGATGGATGTTCATTGTTCATTGATATCGGTTAACTTAAGACCTATATTGACTGAAACTGGTGACGTGCGTTTTGAAAAGCATATTAAGAAAATATAAAGATCAACAGTATACAGGGTGTTCCGAAATTAACTAGAAAGATTTTGCTATCAGTTTCTAAATAGTAATAAAAAGTTCATATAAACATGGGTCCAGAAATGGCTCCTAAGGGGGCTAGAGCCTTTTAAAGGAGGACCTCTAATGCTGGTTTTTTGTAAATATTTTGGAAACTTTTTGTGAGAATGCAATGAAATTTTCTACGTTTGCAAATTTTTTTGTTCCCGATTCAAAAATGTAAAAATAATTCTAAAATTTTATTCAGGGGCATAATAATCGGAGGGGGCTAGGAGAGTTTATAGCCTCAACTTTTTTACCTGTGGAATTTTTCACAATTTAACTACAGAGAAAGAAAATTTTAAGTTTTCTACCTAAGAATGAGTTATCGTCTAACTTCGATAGAATGCATAGTTTTCGAGTTAAATTGATTTGTAAATTCTGTTCCGCGCCATTTTAGATTTTTAAATTCACACTAATATTGACAGATAATTAGACTATTATCAGACAGGTAATGGAAATTTTAAATTGTGTACCTACTTAAAAATAGAACTCGATAACTAACAACAATAACTTCAATACAATTGTAAATATTGGTATTAATAACTAATATAAGAATTGGTCAAATAAATCACCATTTCGTTCTATGCATATCTATAGTCGGAGTCAATGAAGATTTTAACTTCGGAATCCTCATTAACAGGTCGGATTTACATGATTCTTTTTAAAACTTTTTCTTATAATACATTATTAAATCAAAAACATTCTTACAGACAAGTATTTATATTGTTTAAAACCTTATAATGAATTTATAAGTATAATAATTTTTTTTTCAACGACATTTAATAAAAGTGATTTTTTTAGTATTTAATATACTTAATAGATCGTATTTGAGTAAAAAACAATAAAATTTAATTGAAACATGTTAATTTTTAATTATTTATATATTTTTGTAAACAATTTAGCGTTGATTTTAATACAACGAATGTCATATAACAATATGTAGGTATACATTTTCGATTATTCAGCCAAAAAATATATACTATAATAACTATAGAAATTGGCTTTTTATTGTGTATGTAGACTATCTCGTAAAGATATTTTAGGTAATAAACACCAGGTATTCTAACCGGTCCAACCATGTTTCCACTTTGACTACAACCAGTATTTCCATGCTTTTTGGAGTGAATGATTGTGTTTTTATGGTCTTCTGAACTTCGCCCTTTTATTACTGTTAATGTTGTTAATTGGAAATAATTAAAGACATGTTATTATTATTATTATTATATGGTATAAGAAATATTTTAAAAAGAGTTTCGTTATACTCGGTACTGTTCCTGAGAATTCCGAAGTTTCGCCGGTTTGTAGGATTTATTGACTCGACTAATATGGCGGTTCGTCGCTTGAGAGGATCGAGAAATTTCAAAATGGTTGTTTCTTATTTGGTTGGCAGCTACATTAATTCGTTGAAGTATATCTTCTCTTGCATCTATCTCTTTGGCATAAACTAAACTTTTCAAATACCCCCATAAGTAAAAATCCACAGAACTTAAGTCAGGTGACCTAGGTGGCCAAGATATGGAACCATTTCGACCTATCCACCTGTTAGGGTAATGCTCATCTAACCATCTTCTTACGTTTCGCCCATAATGTGCTGGTGCCCCGTCATGTTGAAAATACATGTTAAGTCTAACGTTTACAAGTACATCCTCCAAGAGGAGATTCAGATCTGTATTCGGTAACCAAGTGAAAGTCTAATTACCTGTCAATAATAGTCTACTATGTGAAAATGTAAAAAAGTATGAATTTTTAACAGAACAGAACTTTCAAATCAATTTAACGCGAAAACCATGCATTCTATCAAAGTTAGACAATAGTTCCATTCGTAGGTAGAGAACTTTCAATTTTCATTTTCTGTAGTTAAATTGTGAAAAATTCCACAGGCAAAAAAGTTGGGGTTATAAACACCTTTAGCCTCCGATTACTACGCCCCTGAATAGAATTTTAGAATTATTTTTAAATTTTTGAATAGGGAACAAAAAAATAGCAAACGTAGAAAATTTCATTGCTTTCTCACAAAAAGTTACCAAAATATTTACAAAAAACCAGCATCAGAGGCTCTCCTTTAAAGGGCTCTAGCCCCCTTAGTTTACATGAACTTTTTTTACTATTTTTGGATGTAGAATCTGCAAAATCATTCTAGTTAATTTTGGGATACCCTGTATAAAATTTTATTTTTGGTATAATTTTTTCGAAATTGTTCTTAAAGTATCTAAAATATCATTAGTTAATTTACGGAGAGACTGTCTGCACTACAAAATTTAGCGACCATCGAGAATATGCAGATCGTTGAACAAATATATTGATTTCTGAATAGATAATTTTATAGCATTCTGAAAAGTTAAATTCGAATTAGATATTTTCTAAGCTCTTTAATTCTACATTTAATTATTTTTCTATTTTTGTAAAATAATTTTATACGGCAAATATTAAATAGTAAATTAAACACTGTAATATTACTTAATATCTATAGAAAATATGTAATCAGCTAAACGTCTGGGAAAATTTAGAAGTTGTTTGAACAAGGGGAGTACAAATAGCTGATTTGTTACCAGCTCTAAACATGAATTAAAGTGATAATGCGCCATTTATATACAGTTTGTGAGTTAACGATGGCTGGTATTATCTTATTTTGGCGTCTTGACACTGCTTTATATGAAAATGGCTAGAAAAATTGGCGCTCGTTTGAAGCATCATCATTGAATCATTTTAACATTTACATATAGTATAATAATTTAAGAATTGCTACATACTTTCAACTCAACTCTTATACATATTTAGAAAAAATGTAGAAATTTAAATAATACAAATTTCAAATGTAGTGACGTTAGGACCACAGAACCACGAACAACAACTCAAATATATCTAATAGACATAAAAATGACTTATTTTATAAAGGAAAGCAAGGACTCCAATTTGACATCTAAATTCAAACCGAGATTTAAAATACAAACGTCATAATATGCATCTTTGTCTTCGGTGGTTATATTTGAAAATAACAGTGCGTAAAATGTAAAATTACACAGATCCTTCCAGTATCAACCAGTGTGAAAATAGTTGCCTTATATGATCGAGGTTTACGATATTTTATAAAAGCGTTGTACTAGACTAATCAATATAGCCAGACAAGTTAAATCTTAGGACTATATGTCTCTCTTGATGAAGCTGGGCAACCTCTGGAGGCATGTAGAACACGCAAAATTAACCAAATTCATAAATTATAAGGATTATTTCTAATATTCCTTTTTAAAATTTAAGAATTGCGAATAATTTGAGTAATATGTGAAGTTGCGACATCATATGAACTTGAACATGTGGGAAACATTATTTTGGTTTGACCCAACCTACTGCAATTCTTTATATTTGTCCATACAATGACGTATAATTATTGCTCATTATTCAATTCATTAGTAATACGTAATTACTCCGTTGCGGAAAGTAGATGTGCTGCTTAGCTGACTCTTACGTAATTACTTTCGTTTAATTAATACCTAGGTAGTTAAGATTTGTTGAATTGTTTGTTTTAAAAACTTTTCTAATACAGATTAGGCGGAGAAGAAACAAAAATAAAATTCATTATATTTTGACGGGATTCAGTTAGTAGTTGATCATTCCTTCAACTACAACACTACTCTAGGTCAGACACTTGTTACACTATAAGCCCAGCGACACTCTCTTCTTGGACCAGAACCCAGTGGAATCATAAAAAGACAGATCTCGACCAACTCCAATTGTTAAGGCCTACAAGACGTTCAAGAAATACTGAAGTCTTAACGGTGACTGTAGATGGAATAAATCAAACTAAGTCTGGTTACTGAATCAGAGCAGAAGAATAAATCTTGAATCATATAATTCGTATTCTTACAGATCATTATAAACTAACTCATCAAGAATCACTTTTCCTCATGAGTACCGAAGGAGACCCACCTGTCAAGATGCGGGATAAATGAAGAAATGTCTTTCAGTCGAGCATTCAGTTAGCTAAGTTATAAGGTCTCTGGCTGTCCTTCTGATGGAAGAGGGGAACTTACTCAACTGAAGGAACAATTTGGACTTCATTAAAAGATCGAAGACGGAACAAGTGGACCAAATGGTTGCGGGGGTGGTAAAAGTAAGTAAAAGGACTCACTTGCAACCTACTTACTGGGCTTTAGTCTTCCACAACTGTACAACCGCTACTACTAGAGTCATTCACTTTTCTGTATATACTTTTGTACATTTCCGGCAACTCAATCAATAACAAAATTAACAGAATAATGATTGAAAATTGAATGTAAAATTTAAATCACGATGAGGAATTATTTAATTTGGACAAACACATTAAATAATTACACCGAAACAAAACGCGAATACTGTTATAATCAGGGACACGCACCGACAAAATACAATAACGAAATAAACGTCAATAGCAGTTAAAGGGGGTGGATACCGAATCTACACAACATTCTAGATAAAGCAAGCGCTTTGTAAAGGTGTAATTCCGAATACAATGAAACCGATTAGCCCCCGCCGCGCCATGTTACAGAATTAATTAACAAATTAAATTAGAAATTAACTTGTTCAATAGAAACACTTGGCTCCCAACAGTCCCAACTCGGGTAGACAGCCAAACCGAAGATTTTTGTTTATACATACTACCGCAGTTGAGACTACCGGATTCGATTAAGTTTCACAGATCAAATATAATCTATTTAACTATTTGATATAACTGCATCCGGGCGTTGTTGACTAGAGTTACTGATATTTAATGCTAATCAAAAATCGAATAATACTAATAATGTTGGTAATTTTGATTTTGAAACCATTTAAACATAATTTAAGGAAATGTAATGATTGGCATTGCTGCAATTTATTGTAAATTAAATAATAATAGATAGAAATGTTTTTTGCCATTTACCCCAAGAAAGAAACATGATGCAGCTACGGACACGTGTTTCGGAGTTATTGCTCCTCATCAGCGTAGCGTAGCTTAGTGGATCCGTGTGAATAGGATCAGAAACATAACTATGAATGGTTAGAAATGAGGTTAGAAAGGTACAGCACACAGTACTCAATGTTTGTTTTCGTGCACCATGTGGCACATATAGAGCTCTATGTGTACTGCTTAATTTCTACCTAGGCAATATAATTAAACAAAAGAAAGAAGTTTTTCGGGAAAGTTAAATAAAAGAGATAAATGTTTTTTGCCGTTTACCCCAAGAAAGAAACATGATGCAGCTACGGACACGTGTTTCGGAGTTATTGCTACTCATCAGCGTAGCGTAGCTTAAATGGCAAAAAACGTCTTTCTTTTATTTAACTTCCCCAAAAATCTTATTTCTTTTGTTTAATTATATTGCCTAGGTAGAAATTGGGAAATTAAAGAACCACTCCATCAATTTCAGCAATTAAATTTTTTTGTTTAATTTTTTACTAAATTTAACTTTCAGACTTTCTCATGGCCAGGTATTTAATCTTGCAACTGTTATTCTTAGTAGATTTATAAATACATCTGCCCAATACTAAAATGTCTAATTTGATGGAAATCAAATATTTTAATTTTTTCCACCCCTATTCCGTTTTATTAGAATGATCGAGGGTCTTTCATAAATGATCGCATAAACCACGTGACCAGAAGTAAGCAACCAGGCACGCGTTTTATTTTTTCTACACATCTAATTCTAGGATGTATTCATGTTTCCCTCATTCTGTGGTCACGTGGTTTACAATCATTTATCAAGACTCTTAAATTAATGGCATCCACAAAGTGAAGATGAAAAATTGCAGAGTTAAATCATTCATGTGTTCTTTCGTTAAATTATTTAAATAAACCTCAATGCGTACTTATATAGACATATGGAAAATTTAGTAGTTGAGTACATGGTTTTTAAACTATCAATTGGGGCCTACGATTTGTAAAAGGTTTTCAGGTTCCATTCCGCGTTTTGACAATCTTATCGTGGTGTTTGTTTCAGAAGAAGACCATGAGAACACGTTAAGAATTCAAAGTAATCAACGATGAAAAGAACCAGAAATTCTTTTACAAATTAGCTGCTCCGCGAAATCAAATTTAAACTTGAAACTTAATACAAGGAAGTCCATAATGCACTGACAGCTTTATGGTATGGAGTATGGAATAACTTTTTTATTCGTGGTCAGATTTTAAAATTGTTTAAGGATTCTAACCAATAAAGCATGGGAGTTTCTTTGACATTAATGTCATTATCTGTCATGAATATTTCACAATCAGCAGCGTCTCTTTTGTGTTACGCATTAATTGCGTACAATATTTTCAGCAGTCACTACACTTACGGGTCTTCCAGTGAACCTTTTTTTCGCAATATTATCATCAGTAAGTAAGCCTTTTCTGATGTCATGCCAAAACAATATTGAGGAATGGTGCATCGCGTTGATGAAATTGCTGACGAAAGGAAAGTTGACGTGCTACAACAGAATTTGTACGCAAATAATGCGTAAAGCAGGCGTCAGACTATCAAATATTTGATCAAATTAGACTCATCAAACTATGAATATGATGTCACGCAGTCACAGTTTGATAAGTCTGTTTGATGGAAATAGGTCATGCTCTATTCTTATCAGTTTCTATCATGCATCTCAGGCGTTCATTGGGCAATTTAAATAATTATACTTTTGGATTTTGACAGCTTATGTGACCATCTATTCTAGAAACTAATTTGATGACGTCATATTTAGAGTTTGATGAATTTAATTTGATCAAATATTTGATAGTCTGACGCCCGCTTAACACAAAATACACACTGCTGGTTCATGACAGATGTCAAAGAAACTCCCATACTTTCTTGATTAGAATGTTCAAATAAATTCAAAATCTGACCACAAATAAAAAAATTATTCCATACCAAAAACTGTTATGGACTTCCCAGTATAATAATGACTATTTGATCTCCGATAAAAAAAAGCCACTTCAGTTTACAATGATAGAGGCGTTATATCTTTCATATTTATTGTCTCATAGTTAATCGTTTAATTCTTTTGTAATTTTAAGGTATGGTTTCAAAATAGACGAGCCAAATGGAGGAAAACAGAAAAATGTTGGGGTAGAAGTACAATAATGGCCGAATATGGACTCTATGGTGCAATGGTGCGACATTCGCTGCCCCTGCCTGAAACAATATTGAAAAGCGCCAAAGAAAACGAAAGTGTCGCCCCCTGGCTGTTAGGTAATGACTGTATGTCTTTTTTTATGCAAATGGGTAGCAACTGAAGAAATCAGTTTATATAACATTTTTTCTAGGGAAAATTTCATGTGCTTTTTATGCTCCTCGAATACAAATGAAATTTGGCTCTTTCCGTCAGTGGATTTTTACAAAAAACATAGACAAGTAAAGTTTTAATATACCTGTTGGTTATTACACACCGTATTATACAGGGTGGAGACTTTAACTGGAATAAATTCGCTACCGAGGAGCTGAATAATTTTTCAAAAAATTCCCAAGACACATCAACGTTTGAATGTATTAACCTACCTTTTTCAAGCAATATGCGAAATGTAGCCCTTCAAGGGGGGGGGCGGAAACAACCCCCCAGTTTTTTTTCAAACTCAATACTATGGCGTGTGACCCCCCCATTAGAAAGGTGACAGGAAGACGAATCCAGCGTACTATGATCACTTTGTATTTTTCAACCACGATCCATAGAAACAAGATCTATCTTATGTGTATCATATATGTGTATAAATGATTTACATTACAAATGTAATAATAGTGTAAACTTTTCTCGAAGTTGTTACCCACTTGTCTACCACTTTTTGTTTTTAGATTGCTTTAAGGTCAATAGGTTTTATAATATTTGTTATTAATATCTCTAATTTATAGCAAAAATCCATTTAAAACAATATTGCCTAAAAGTTCCTCAATCCATATAACCAATGACAAATGTAAACTATAAATACATGGAATGACATTGTTGTAATTGAAGCAAGAAAATGTATTAAATGCGGTTGGACACTGCCAGAGGGCAACATTAAATTTTTCTTCTTACTCTGTTAATAGTATCCTTAAAACATATATTACAATATTGCTTTAAAGTTATTCCAAAAAAACGTATTAAATATTTAAAACCAGTAGTATCAGTAAAGAAACAGAGAAAGAACAGTATCGCCCTCTGGCAGTGTCCAACCGCATTTTATACATTTTCTTGCTTCAATTACAACAATGTCGTTCCATGTCTTTATAGTTTACATTTGGCATTGATATGACGATAATCAATAATAAATTAATTGTTCATGCGTATTATTTTTTTTCAACTCCTTACTGACCATTAAAATATTATATTTTTAAGTTCAAGCACTTTTATGACGTTTGTTGGTATTTATTGTAGTACAGGGTGTTTCAAACTCGACGCCTGACGCCTGTTACGTGAAGAGAAAAGAGAATTTTGAAAAAGGCATCTCAAATGGGACGATGTAAGCTACATTTAGTAGAAAAAATATTGTTTTTAAGAATCACGTAAATACGAACTATGACGTCATCAAAATTATTTTCTCCACGAACATACCTAATTTTTTTCATATTCAAAATGCTCTCATTATTCTGTATATCGTTGTAAAAATATTTTCTTCTATCTCTTTTCTTTAAAAAGTTATAAACAACAATTATTTAAAAAGTTATAAGCAAAAATAATAAGAATAATAATAATAATAATAAATGTCTTTATTAAGGGCGAAGTTAACCTTACAATTAGGTTCTCTAACACTGAACCCTGAAATCATTTTAAATAAATTGACTTACACAAGTTATCCATGGAAATAACAACGAATCATGTTGTTTCTATAGATCTCACCTTACCTGTTAGAAGTGTCAGATTAGAATTGTGAAAAAATATTGTTGTGAATTTTCAAGTTTCTTACATGCGGCGATATTAGTTTTTCAAAACTAATCCAGTGGCGTGCGTTTACACATTTTTTTCTGATAATAATACCGATAATGACTGATGGTCGAGATGGTAGAGTACCTGCCTCTCACCCAAAAGTCCCGGGTTCGAATCCCGGTCGTGGCAATGGAAAATACTGTGAGAGGGATTTTTCCATTATACACGGATATTGGATGTGTGTCCCTTGTCTTTAAATGTGTAGCCCCCTCCCGCACAAGGCTCAGCCTTCTGGGATAAAGGGGGTCGTAATTACATGTGGTGTATTTATTTATTATTTATATTATTAATTATCCGCCACTGGATTTTCTCATAAGATTTCGGAGTTGAATACGTAATGTAATAATAATAAAATACTTTGAGGAAACAAAATATCCATTAACAAAGATTTAAAAACAACAGCGACTTAATTACTATTTTTTAAAATAAATTTTCAAAATGAGGTCCATTAACCTCAATGCACTTTTGAATCCGCAAGGAAATTTCATTTTGCATTCGCGAAAATCACGGAGTGGGCGACATCTATATTTTTTGGCAATGCACTTTTGAATCCGCAAGGAAATTTCATTTTGTATTCACGAAAATCACGGAGTGGGCGACATCTATATTTTTTGGCGTAATCTCAATATGATAGTGAACAACAAACCGCTGTCATTACTGTCACTGTCAGTTGGCGGGTTTCTTAAATTTTACTTGTGATTTTTTTAAATTAAAAGTGCGTTTAAAGTGTTGTTATTATGTTTAACTAGTTTATAAACAATATAGCAATGCAATCAATTAATAAAACGGTTGACATGATACTTTAATTAAAAAAAAGTGTTACTTAAATTAACCTCTAACTTTAACGTAAATGTCAAAACACTGTAGTCCTTCCCCTGGGGTGGAAAAATCTGCCCTAATATGTGCAGAAAATTTGACTTCAGAACCTAGTTTGAGGTCATATGAGGATCAGGAAAACATGAGGTGGACATCCCGGTTCGTGGGAGGAAGTCCGCCATATTGGATTTTATGTCAAATCGACGGGTCGCTGTATCTCCGTAATTCCTGGTCTGATTTGAACGATTTTTTTTTAGTTCGATTGCAAATTTTGTTTAGAATAAGAAAGGTTACATTAATTTTTTACGTAACTCTAAGTAATACCCCCAAAAAATACAAAAAAGGGAATTAAAATTATTCTTTCCCGTTCATTGTCATTTCCACCCATTTTCTTGCACCGTAACAAAAAAAAAAATTAAAATAATATTTATAGCCTATTGCTTTAGAGATGAAACTTCAATACCTGTTTTTGGTCATCTTCAAAAATTAAATTCAACTTACAGGAATTTTTAGAAATAGGTATATAGCTTGCAATGTTAATTTTAATATGTGTCTTAGTTCCTTTGTTAATTGTGCGAATGTGGTATTTCCTTGTTTATATATAAGCAAGAGTGAATCGGAAATTATTAAGAATAATTTGGAGGAAAATTTGAATCTAATAACATTGGAAGAAGTTGACCACAAAATTATTCCATGGCACATATTATGAATTCTAATGAAAATCGTGCGGTAATTTTATCCTTCACTGTCGCTTTTATGCTCCTTTTGTATTATTTTTCTTCATTTCCACTAAAAAAGGAAATATGGTTTCGGATTGGGGTAAGGGACAATCCTAAGATATACTATACCTATTCATAAAATTTTTGAATATCATGTTCTTCCAGTTGCTCACATTCTAACTGGATGTGATTACACTAGTAAAATTGGTTCTAAAAAGCCAATACTAAAATTGATCCTATAAAATTTCTAAAAAATTTTGGTGTGTACAGCTTAGAATCCTGTATAAATCGCGCAGAGGAGTTTTTAGTGCAAACTATAAAACCTGAATCTCCATGTAAATCTTTTGATGAACTAAGGTCCTGAATTTGTTTTAATACGAATAATTTTATCCCTAAAAATTTGCCACCAACATCGTTTTCTTGTTTGGAACATATTAAAACAAATTATTGCGCTCATTTATATCTAAATCGTTTCAAGGGTATACATTTTGCTCCATTAAATGCCGTTAATTTTGGGCATAAATTAGATGATGAGGAGGAATTTTTAGAGCCTCCAAATATTTTGCGCGCTATTCCTGATAATTTTTTAATAACTTGCTCATGCAAAACGTAGTGCGTAAAAAAATTATACTTGTAAAAAAAATTAAATTCAATGCTCTAAATTTTGTAAATGTGTATTAAACAAATCTTGCAAAAATGTTTATATAAAGAGTTAATTTCATTATATTTTATAAACACCGTAATTTGTCTGGCGCAGGGACGCTCAGGGGTAGCAACTACATTCAAATTGTAGCCGCCTGGAGTGTCGGCTCGGGACTAAAATTGCCGTATCTTTCTTATTCTTTAAGAAAATTTAATTTTTCAAACGCAGATTTGTAGCTAATACAATAGCCTACAAATATTGTTTCAAGTCTTTTTTTTTGTTACGGTGCAAGAAAATGGGTGGAAATGACAATGAACGGGAAAGAATAATTTTAATTCCCTTTTTTGTATTTTTTGGGGGTATTACTTAGAGTTACGTAAAAAATGAATGTAACCTTTCTTGTTCTAAACAAAATTTGCAATCGAACTAAAAAAAAATCGTTCAAATCAGACCAGGCGTTACGGAGATACAGCGACCCGTCGATTTGACATAAAATCCAATTAGGCGGACTTCCTCCCACGAACCGGGATGTCCATCTCATGTTTTCCTGATCCCCATATGACCTCAAACTAGGTTCTGAAGTCAAACTCTCTGCACATATTAGGGCAGAGTTTTTCACCGTAGGGGATGCACTACTGACAGACGCGTCAAAAGTTTGTTATTCACTACCATATTACTATACTCGGGCCAAAAAGAGTAGTCAGTAGAGCAAAAAATTATCGGCAATTCTTCAAAGCATATAGCTGTTATGGAATACAGAAGCGGCAGCTCGTTTTACCATATAATCCCATATAATTCAAAGAAATATATCAAGTTTTATCCGCCTACCAGAGACGAAAACCACAACTAGGTCATTATGTGTAATTGCTATAGTCAACCAAATAGAGTACATGTTTGAACGTGGCGCCTTCTACCCAATAATTTGTTCGACTACTAGGAAGGTCGTCGAGCAAGTCTATCGTAGCGCATTCAGTGGCGTCACATATGCTGCAACGCAACGGATGTGCATTGTTCAACTGCGTTGCTATACCTAATTCGTGGAGATAATGTTGCCAGATGTAAGCATATTATTTAAAATTTAAGACATGGTAACTCATACTCATGCATAATTAACACAATCCGCTTTCATTTGTTCGAATTATGGAATTTATGAAATTCGTAAATCCGTACGCCCCTGGCTCTACTGACTACTCTTTTTGGCCCGAGTATAGATTTTCAGCGCCATCTCGGGATACTTGATTTTCGCGAATATTCCTGAGTTTATGCATATCTACCTTTAGTTGGCTTGAAAAATGTACTATTCGGTCAACTAAGTAGTACTTGTTGATTGTTAATTGATTAATTTTTAAAGTGCATTGAGTTTAATGTACGTCATTTTTAATATTTATTGTAAAAGTAGTAAGTAATTAAATCGCTGTTGTTTTTAAATTCTTGTTATTAAAGATTTTGTTTCCTCGGAGTATTTTATTATTATTACATAAGGTTTTCAACTCCGGATTATTATGAGAAAATCCAGTGACACACAGTTATCGGCATTCTTATCAGAAAAAAATGTAAACGCACGCCACTGAATTAATTTTGAAAAACTGATATCGCTAGTTGATAGCGCCCTATGAAAAATATAAACCAACTAAATGTCATTGATACGACTGTTTTTAAACAAAACATAGTTAAAAAATTCAACGAAACATTTTCAACTTTAACACCTTGTATACAAAAAATTTAGGTTTATATAGCAAAATCCTGAGATACGCAATACTGTTTTTCATGCTCTATTCACATATAAATTTTTTACCATATAATCTGAGCACCGTGTATATTTTGAAAAATATATTAATTAACAAAATGGCCCTAAACCTAAACCTCGCCCTAAACAAACCTGTAAACTACTAATTCTGAAATAGTTTTTACTAACAAAAAAATACTGCGTGTAATTATGTGTAGATAAAAATTTAGCCAACTGCAAAGAGTATCCTACAGAATGTGAAACAATTATATAAAATTGCAAGAATCTGCTGCTTATGCAAAGAGTTGATCACTAGTTTATATTATTGTTTATGTCATGTCATTTTTATTGTCAAGTTATTTGTGGCATTGTTCAATTTTCTTTCTTTTCTTATTTGGGCTTTACTACCACACTTCTGAACATTTCTCGGACAACCTGAAAAATATCTGGACTTTTCAAAAAATAACCTTTACGGCCTTTACGCCTAAGTAAAGGAAAATCCAGATATTTTTCAGGTTGTCTGGGAAATGTTCAGAAATGTGGTAGTAAATTCCAAATAAGAAAAGAAAGAAAAATGTTATTTTTTCTAAACATTTTAATCTCAACATACAAGTAAATCTGAGGTTAAATAAACATTCATTTATTATAACTCTTAGATTAACATGTTTTATCAATTGAAAGATTACCCAGATATACGTTTATTGTTCAAAACCTTCACGTAGGATATTTCCTTAATTCTAAAACAACAATTAGGTACGTTTAAAGTTTAAATCTAAATGTATATATTCTTATTAGTGATGGAAGCGAATAATATAACAATTTATTTATTTACTGGCGCGGTTATTGGTTATTTCATTAGGTACCAAATTTTATTACCCAAAAGGAACAAACACAACTACTAATTTTTGGGTGAATAATATGGGCTTAGCCTGGGGCAAGGGGGCGGTGGCCCCTGGCTTTTGGCAGATAGTGTTAAAAAATTGGCTAAATTAATATTCACAAAATTCGGTATCTTTTTTTTCCAATAAAAGCGTTCCGTCCAAGCAATGAAACATGATACAGCATGCGCTTCTAACACATTATTACTTATGTCTTATTTCTTGCATTTTGCTTTCCAACTTAAAAAATATCTTTTTAAGACATTAGAGGAATAAGACTGAATAGTAAATTTATTTTGCTATTTTATCCTACTAAAAAATATCTAGTTAAAACTTTATTTCTCTACCAAGTATTATGTATGGGCGAGTTGCTTTATTCACCGGTGGATCCATCAGATGTGTTTTATCTCGTTCTATCCCAATGAACACAGAACTGTATAGGAGGTTTTGCAATGTTCAAATTATATCTAAAATGTTACATTAGATTTGTTACATCGTATGGAGGCTGCATATACTTAAAAAAGCGGATGTTCATTTAATATTACCAGTGTAATGAAAAAGAGTGGTTACATTGGGTACAATAACAAAATGTATAGAAGGATATATATTTTTATTACAATGCGACGATCTTTGATTGCAATTTGTATAATTTTGCCAGTTGTTGATCTTATGGAACTCTCAGCGTTACGTACATTTTGGTTTAACTGTAATGTATTTTTAAAGGCAACGGTTGGCGGTAGTGTTGAATAGATTTGTGTAGATCTACATAATTTACACATTTTGTCGTCATATGGGTAATTACATAAATCCTTATATAAGACATAACATAAGGCTTTATTTTAGATGAGAAAATTCAACCTCGCCCTTTTTAGTTTCAGCCATCACGCGTTACTGTTGTGTTTGTTATATTTATATCCCAGAAAAGGGGTTATACCGGTAATATCGTCTGTTTTAATCACTATTATCTTCATGTTATATAGAGGTAAGTAAGTTTTTATTTATTTATTATACCTAAGATAAGTTATAAATTTAGATTACATCCAATCTCGATATGTATTTATTTGCACCTCGGAAGAGAAAGGTTTCTAGAGAAAATGGCGTCTACAACTTCCATGTCTATATTTTCGCTCTAAAATACTAAAATAAGTATAAAATACCTACTCATTAGGTTATCAAAATATTCTCACTGTTTTTTATTCATTATTTTCATCCTTGTAAGAATTTTAATGTAATAAAGATTTGCGAATCAAGTAAAACAAAAGTTTTTTAATGAAAACAGATAATCACTACTTAAAGCAGATGCTTTTCTTGGCCGATCGTCTGATTTTCATATGATAATATAATTTACTTGTTTATTAAGCCACTGACTTCTGTGTGAGGAGCATAAAAATCAGACTTGAATTTTCAATAATAATATTGCCCTATCAAGATACTATTGCTACAAAAATATAGGTAATTATTATGTAGTTACACATTATTTATTATAATTATATACCATAATGCATGCATTTAATTTCAGCTGCTGTTCAAGACTCCACTGGCGTTACTCAATATGTGATTTTGAAATTTTTGTTAAAGAGTGGCTAAGGCATTCCAAACAAAGGAGAGGGCGGAAGGAAATCAGGAATAATAATTAGATAGGTATTATATGTTCACATAGGTAGTTATAGCCTTAAATGTATAATAGGGCAAATCATATATTGTGCATATACAAATTTGGAAAGTTGAAATCTGTGCATGTTTTTAATATTCATCTAATTATTTGTAATAGAACTGTAATGCACATACGACATTTTGCTTTCGAGGTCACAGATGTACACTGTATATAACATCTAAAAGTGCATTTTATATTTTGAGCCTTGGTTATTTGAAGTCTGCCTATTATAAGTATGTCACTTTCGTTAAAATAATTTTTTTTTCATCGTTTTACGTAATATAAAATACATTCACTAATAATGTTTTTTTTTCCTGTAGGAAACGCTGTAGGTATGTGGATGAATCGAAAATAAATCTTGTTTTTGAATTACGCCAGTTTCAATTTTGCCCTTATTCTCCTGAATATTTTCCATAACTTAAACCAATAATGTTTGAAAAAAACTCAAGCCACAATAATGCAATTAAAATTAGATCCAGTTATAATTTCTGCAATGCAGGAAACATTGCCACAGATGATCAAAAGACGTAGTAGTGTGCAAACGCACAAGAGTAATTTTATTGCCAGCAATAAAAAGTGTAAAGCGGCTATAAAATGGCAACAGGTAGAAAAATTGCAGATACCAAAAACTTTATTTTATTTTTAGCAAATTAAAATAAGTTTTAATTTAGTTATGTACCTATTTATATTTAGTTAGTCCTTTGAATTAACTACTATCCAGAGGAATATTTACATTTTACAAAAATTCTCTCGAGGAATTGTGGTTTCCACAAAAATAGAATTAACATTAGAAAATACAATTAAACAGGGTATCCAAATGCTAAGAAAAAACCTCGGAAAAAACTATTTTTATATTTTACAGTGATAAATGCCAAATAGAAAAGTTTCTAGAAAGTTAATTTGGTAGTAGGTATTTTCTAAATTTTCTAATTAAGTACTAACTATTGAAACAATTTATTTCTTTTTAAAATCTATTTTATAGCATATTTTATCCTTTTTTGTTGTTTTTTTTTTAATGCCCAGTACATCTCATTGTACTTTTGATGCTGAGATCCTGTTTTTATGGAAAGCAAAACTTTTCTAACATGTAAGACGATATAAAATCCCTCATGACATACAGGTGTGTGGTGTGTCCCCGGATGGAGTTGACAAGAGAATAAAAATCTTTATTATTGGTTTCACGATGAATAGTGATTATTTATAAAAAAATTTTTGTCTGAAAGAATGTGTTTACCATTTAAAAATTAGTTATACCTAGTAATAAATTAAGAAAACATGAAAATGCCTCAAGAGGAAGTGGTACTATATTTATTTTTTTAATAATTAAACAAAATGTTTATTGAACA
The DNA here is from genome assembly GCA_963680705.1 of Rhagium mordax. NCBI lineage: Eukaryota > Metazoa > Arthropoda > Insecta > Coleoptera > Cerambycidae > Rhagium > Rhagium mordax. The sequence continues at coordinate 31,018,183 of OY796660.1, forward strand.
AAGTTGTTTATAATTCAAAATAAAGCCTAAATACAAATTTTGAAGCCTAAATTTGGATTTTATGTTTTTATCGTTTATCTTTTAAGTAGAATTTATGAAAATTCAAATTAAAAAACAGAATTTGCTGTCGATAATATTGAATTGACAAACCTCATTTTTTCATTCTCATTGTGTAGAATTTTTAATTTGAATTTTCATAAAGATAAATACAATGAAAACAAAATTCTAAATTTAGGCTTCAAAAATTTATTTTTAGACTCTATTTTGAATTATAAACAACTTTGTTTGATAAACATTTTGCCTAAAGAAATAAATAATGGTAGACTTATCGCTTGATAAATTTTCATGTTTTCTTAATTTAATAACATCAAATTAAGATTTTTATGAAGAACGAAAAATCAATAATAAAGGTTGGGGTCCTCTTATTGTCAACTCCATCCGGGGACACACTGTATATTATGCCATATATGCCATCTTAGCAGCTGTTCCATCCTAAGGGCCTAAAAAGGTCCTCAATGTATATTTGTTAGAGACTACGGACTACGGTAAGTAATTTAAAGTAAACATCTTTTTTATGTCATTCAAAAAGTGCTATAGATTTTCACAAACAATGGCCTATTAACATCCAATAGCGATGTTTAAAAACTGCAAAGATGCAATGTATTATCAGCAATCATTAAAAAGCTTAAAAGCACAATCACATAGTAAGGCCTTTTAACATTACAAGCAGAGATACTCTTAAGTTACACAGTGGTGTTTTAGATAGATGTAATTGTGATTTAAATAAGAATTCCATCATTTAACTCTTACAAAAGTTTTGTAAGAGGTCGACCAATGTTCACAAAACGATTCCTTTAAGCTTTGTCTGTAATGTTCAACGGGGCGGACATTTCGCTGATTATGAAGCATCTTATGCAAGTTGTGCAAGACATCACAAGGGACATTGATTTCCACAAAGTTACCTCTTAAGTACTTCACGGTGATTTTCTTGTGTTCATTGGGATCTCCGAGGTTAGAACGAGATAAAACACATCTGGTGGATCAACCGGTGAATAAAGCAACTCGCCCTATTTGTAATTGCCCCCCCCCCCTGTAAATGTTGGAAGCGACGCCTAAAGTTTTTATAGTCGTAAAAAAGATTAGCATAAATAAATACCTATAAATTGTTTAAAAATAATAAAGATTATGTAATTTTAATAGATTGGCATTCTTTTTTGATCATTTTAAAAGTGAAATTATGTTATCTTTTTTCATTGAAATTACCTGAAAATTTCAATTCAAATAATAGAAGTTGTATTTATGTGTGTTTATGATTTTCCTCTTTTAAACAGTTTTTCTCAGTGTTTTGATATAATTAAAATCATTAAAGTACTTTTTATTCTAATTACTTAATAGGTGGACAGATCAGATGATGCATACTTTTATTATTACATATTATGATATTACATAATATTTTTATGTATGGTCATCCAGAAAGTTGCCTATTACTTTCAAAAAGAGACATACTTGCACCCTCTGCTGGAATATCAAGGCAAGTTGCCAGTCGAAAGTTGTTAGTTTCAAAACTAGAAAGCTATAGAATTTCAACTTGTGCATGTCGCCCACCGATGTCGCCACAATATACAAAAGTTCTTCGTCCTTGAAACTAATCCTATTGTTCATTGTATTCCGTTATTTTAGCCTACTTAATATAGAGCCGCTAAAATAATCTTTTCAACCTAACTATATATTTTTCCCGTTGCTTACGTTAAGTACGTAGTAAGTAGGTATACTTAATTCTTGAGTTTCGTAAATTAAAAAACAATGAAGAGGTTAGTGTTCACTTCCTGCACGCTTTCTAATTATCAGTATAACAACTATTGATGCAGTTTTATTAATAAAATTATGTCCTATTTACAATGTTCACTTCAAGGTTTTAAAAGATTTGTTATACATATGACTTTCCAATCATACAACATTGACTATAGAGTTAATTTAATTTTCTAGAAACAGAATAAACTTAATTAAAATTGTAGAACGAGAATGATTGAGAACATCCTACCACTCATGTCCCAATATTCAATAAATGAATAATGAATATTATATATTATATGCATGTAACAATAATTATTATTGTTTCATATAAGTATTTAGGATTAAGTACAAACATTTTCTATTTTTTCAACTTCATGTTTCACAGTTAAAAATATGACATGACAAATGTTAAATACCTATTCGATTTAGATGTTTTAAATAAGTATACCTAGGTATGTATAATAATCCTTATGTAATATGGACCCTACTACCTACTTTATGAAATATATGGTTTTTAGGTTTTAAAGGAGGATATTTATTATCTATTGTTGGACTTATTATCGTGGATGCTTTTGTTCATGTCATTGATAAAATCATGACCCCACTTGATCTCGCACGTAATGAAATTTTACATATACATATTTGTGATATGTCAAGGTTAATAAAATAAGCAACTTATGTTGTTGTGTTCAATAAACTGATTCAGTTGGCATTCAATATCCAAAATAAGGACAATTCAACAAATTTTAAAAAGTATTTATGTTTAATGCATATATTATAAAATTATTAATGTTTTATTATATCTTCCACAATGTGTAAAACTAATGTTGTTTCAAATAGAGTTCAATTCATTTCATTCCCAGATGATGCGATCGGATTATTTTCATTAGGCTCAAGCAATTTTTTCATTTAAAATTTTCTTTATGCCTTTTTAACCAAAAATGACGCATACGCAAACAATTGTTGAACAGGCCTATACATATAGATAGTAAATGTAAACATTTAGTCTAATATTTTTTTATAACGTACGCTATTCTCGAAACATTAGTTGCTTTCATAATCATATAAGTATACTAAACCCCTATTTCTTTCACTTTATTTATTGAGTCACTTCTGTTATTCTCTTTTTTTGATTGGTTAACATAGTTGCAAAATTGCTATAAGACTTCCCAAACTAACCAAAAAACTGACCTAATCGAAAATAGAACGTGAAAGAAATACGACTAAGTAAATTAATATTGTCTAAAAGTTGTTTGTGGCATTGTTCATTTTCTTTCTTTTGCTATTTGTATTTGGGAATTATTTTCACATTCTTGAATATTTCCCAGACAAGCTCGAAAATATCTGGATTTAAAAAAATAACCTTTACGCCTGTGACTACCCTTTGTAGTACACGCAAATTAGGAAAAATAGAAGGAAAAATTTATAACCAAATTATAATTTCAGAATCGATTGTTTATAGGAATAACATTAAAATATCAAAAAAGTTCCCACCACCCAGAGGTGTGCTTCACCCCCATTTTCACCACTTATAGTGGACACGGCGCTGGTTTTTTGCCAATATCTCTTAAACGTGTTATTCTACCACAAATTTGTTAAGAAAATGTCGTTATAAAATTGTCTATAAAAAATGTCAAATGAGTTGTAAACGAATTTCTATTAGTTTCCAAGTTATTAACGCGTAAAGTAAAAGGGTAGAATAGAAGGGCATAGAAATGGCTAAAAACTGAATAATAGAAAGCAGACTCTCGACTTTTATTATATTATTTTAATATACCTAATACTTGAAAAGAATGTTGCTGCGAAGCCGCAAATGTTGGTGCAAATATTGATAAAATTACTGTCTGATATTGTCTTAGCCTAGTGTTTTTCCACCGGAATTAGGGTTAAAATCAAGGTAAAGGAGATCGACATCTTGTCCCTCGATTTACAATTTTCAAATGTTTTGAAAGACATTTAAAAACAGTGCTCTTTGCACATGCTTTTAGCGGTAGTGATACATCACAATTTTTTGGCATAGGTAAACTTAACACAATAAGTTTAATAAACACGAGAAAGGATTTAGAAGAAGTTATTAAAATGTTTAACAATTCAGGATCTACAAAAGAGGATATTACAAATGCTGGCTAAAAATTTAGGGCATTATAAATCAAACACTTGCTTCATTTAATAATATAGATAATTTTTATCAAGACTTCCACTAACTTTTACAGCTTTTTCTTTTCGAGTTTTCTATCTAATTCAAAAGTGGCAAGAAAACAGTTTGCAGCCTGAGGAATGGGGATGGAAGAAAACAAACAACATGTTGGTACCAATTTTGACAAGTGAAGCACCAGCTCCTCCCTCTATTTTAAAATTAATGTCATGCAGTTGCAAAATGGGTTGTGGAAAACGATGCGGGTGTGTCCAAGTCCAAGTTGGTTTAAAAGACTTTAAGATGCTCAGTTATGTGTAAAAACTGTCACGAGCAAGGGCCGTTTTAATTCCGAAAATAGTGATGAAATCGATATTGAATAATACTGAAATTTTTATTGGTAGGCCTACATCGGAGACCATGGCACTTAAAAAAAAACATGCCACGAACTCTACCTCTTAGGTGGTGGTAGATATAAAGATCTTTATAGAAAATACAACTAAAATAAATAAAATCACTATATTGAAATAAGTCGAGAGTCTGCTTTTGACTACTCAGTTTTTAGCCATTTCTATGCGTGTCTCGAAAAGTAATAGAAATTCGTTTACAACTCATTTGACATTTTTTATAGAAAATTTTATGAGGAACGTTTTCTAACATTTAAATTTGTCGTAGAATAACGCGTTTAAGAGATATTGGCAAAAAACCAGCGCCGTGTCAATAATAGGGGTGAAAATGGGGTGAAGCACACTTCTGGGTGGTGGGAACTCTTTAGATATTTAATGTTTCTCCTATAAACAGTCGATCCTGAAAATATAATTTGGTTATACATTTTTTCTTCTATATGGCCTTTTTTGTCTAATTTCCGTGTCAAAGGAACAGTAAAAGGTTTTTTTTTTGACATAAAATATAGATAAATTAAAATAAAAACCGATGTTTCGCAGACGTTTCGGAAACTCAATCTGTTTCCTTTTTCAACCCTAAGAATCTTTTGGTTTATATAATTCGTGAAAATTACACAATTTTCACATTATATTACACAAACCAAAAGATTCTTAGTATATTAAAAAAGGAAACAGGAAATATATTGAGTTTCTGAAACATCTGCGAAAGATCATTGTTTTTATTTTAATTTATTTATATTTTATGTCAAAAAAAAAACAACCTTTAACTGTTCCTTTGACAAAGGGTAAAGTCACAGGCGTAAAGGTCATTTAAAAAAAAAACAGATTTTTTTTAGATTGTCTGGGAAACATTCAAGAATATGGTAATAAATCCCGGATCAGGAAAGAAAGAAAATACTGCTCAGGTTTTATATAATCAAAAGACACTCATGTTTCGCAAATCCTTCTATAATATTTAATACGGTACCTACAATTATTGTATGTATGATAGACATATGAAAGACTTATTACGAATGATACACACAAAACAAAATTTTTTGAAAATGTTTTATCCACAGACCATCAAATATGGAAATGTATAATTCAATTATTTTGAAATTGAAATACATACATGATTTTACTATTTTTAATTTATTTGCAAAGAAGTACCTGAGGTGACTTTTTGTGGAGCTACCAATAATAATAATAATAATAATATGTTTGTTTATGTTTATTTATCCTCAGAAGTTGAGGTATGTATTACATATCACTCGTAAACAAATAAGAACAGTGTTCTATAGTCGACATTTTTGTTAAATTTGATGGAATAAAACACTTATCTTACTTTAATATACAAAAATTTTTTATAGAAAACGTCAAATCAACAATCTTCCTTGATGCGTTTGTTTTGCCATAGGAATTAGATCTTTTTAATCTAAAATTGTTTGGAGTTAAATATCTCAAAAACGGCTGTTCCAAATACCAGCATTTGATATATTTTTGAAATCAGGTAAAAAAGATCTTTTTTATAAGTCGATAATATACGGGGGTGTCCCAATCGTAAATTTCTTAAGAAAAATTGTCATTCCTGCCGGTAACGATTACACATTACGTTTGGTACCGTTTAACCCCTACTAAATAGAGCTTTCTGAATATCCGGGTGGCCCATATAATATTAAAAAAATTAGTTATTTTGTAAAATGTGATTTTATAGCTATTAACATATCTAGGAATGTTGACTATCATAACTGCCGCAGATGTCGGTTTAAAATCCGAGCTCGTAGAGCGAGGATTTTAAGACATCTAAGGCTGTTACGATTCATAACATCCGTGATTTGTTCAATAGTTTATCGGTTTCAGAAAATAAAGACATTATTAATAGATATTACCTTTTGATATTCTCTTATTAATAACGTTTTCATTTCATTAGTTGGTCTAGTCTGTATGGGTTGATTTGTCGCCATGGTTACAGTTATATTTTGTTTGTTTTTATTTGTTATCTTTTTTCATATTACATAAATGTTTACACATTTTTAATGTCACAACGGCTACATAAAAATGGACCTTGGATTGCCTGAAAATACATTTCAGTTGGATTTCAGTATTTAATTATTATTGTTTGGAGTTTTCTGTCTGTTTGTATTAATAAATAGCCCTATATATAGTTTCATTATTTATTATTTCATCTGTTGACAGTTATTGACAGATCTGTATTGTAATATTACCGTACAAGCAATAAATATTACTGTACAACTTTAGTTATGACTTATTTACCAGCCTACTTTTGCATATGTAAACAAAGGATTAATATCCTGAAACCGATAAATGAGTTTAGAGCACCCTGTATGATGTATTATTGGACATATTGACGTTTTCGTATTTTTTATATGAAGTAGTTTGGAACAAAAATAATTTTAACATATTCGCAGCCATCTAGATTGACAAATAAAATTCGAATTATTTTTCGTGCGACACTGTATAAATTGTTCAAAATAGCATAAATGTATCCAAAATGTGATCTTTATTTAAAAAATGTAAAAACATACAGAGTGATCCATTTAGAAAGACTATTGGGGTCATTTCCGATTAAACCGGAAGTGACAAATATGGCGGATAAGTCTCAAAAAGTTGGAAATTTTACCTATTTTCACCATACAAAATTTTATCCCGATATCTTAAAAAACGAGGAAGTTACAGGGGTGGCCCACTATTCGTTTACACCCGGTATACCGGGTGACCACGAAATGACGCTCGCCCTTATATCTTCTTTGTTTTACAAGATATAAATTTCAAATTTGGGCACGTCAAATAACGGTTAAATATGCATTATTTCAAGCATTTTATCACTTTCTGTCGCTTCCGGTTTCACCGGAAATGATACTAACTTTCGTTTTTTAAATGGAACACCCTGTATATTTTTACATTTTTGGATTCAGGAGGTCATTTTGAATACAGTTAAGGCATATTGAGATAAAAATATTATTGACAGACATTTTTATGAGCAAATTTAATTTTTGATCTAGGCGGCCGTGACCCCAAAAAAATGTTTTGTTTTGCTTCAATAATTAATCAAAAAATATAATTATGATATTATGTCGTATGACATTTGTGTTATAAGATCTTAAACATTTCGGAAATCGTTTTTCCAGAATAACTAATTTTTTTTAAATGGCACCATGGTGACTCACTATGTTATTTTAATAAAGCATTTCATTACCGATAATTTGGTACCAAACACTTCATTATTTGTTCATATTGTAATACATAAAAATTACATTCAACAAGATATAAATGAAAATAAAGTCATAAAGCTTTGTCCACACCAAAAAACATTGTTGAAAACATTGTTGATAACAAAACTGTTTTTAACAAATGTTTTTAGACAATGTTACCAGATTTGTCCACACAAAAATAATGTTGTAAAAACATTGTTAGATATCAAGAAAATATGAACTGTTTGCACAACAAAGTTTTTAAAACATCACGTCTACACATAAATTAAAAGTTGAACACATTTATTAACATTTCATTCAGTTAGCAGCATCGTACTGTAATAATTTTAGATTTAGCAATGTCACATATATATAGAAAATGAGAATAATAAAAATTATTATAAAATGGTCAGATCACTTCTTAATTATTGGATATTCCAGTATATGATTTTAAAATGGGAATTTTTCGGTAAATTTAATTAAACTACATACCTATGGTAATAAACTTTGGGTAAATGAGGGTTCGTATTTACGCAAGGTTTAGTATGCCCTATATATAACTAATATCGGAAATACCTAAAATTGCGTCCACATTGAAGTTAAGAACATTTGTCACTAACATTCCTTTGATCTTTACCGACCACTGGTGGGAAACTAATTTATGTTAATAACACTGTTGAAAACATGTTATAAACATTTTTAAAACTTTTCAAGACATTTATGTTATTAACAATGTTACTCAACAAAAGTTATCAACACACGTTATTAACATTTTTTTGGGTTTTGCTTAACTTTGTGGATAACATTGTTAGTAACACGTGTTTCTAACAATGTTATCTTTGGTCTGGACAAGGCTTAATATTTAACATTGAATTTCTATGAAATAGGTGCCTTTGAAATGTAAGGAAAGAAACAAATGAATAGTTTGACAGCTCAAATGATATTTAAATCTATGAGAATCAGGTATTATTTTACTGTGTATTAAAAAATTATGGTTTATTCACAAAGTGACAAAGTGGATATAATAATAATAATAATAATAATAATAATAAACGTCTTTATTGTTTCCAGTAACAGAAAAAAAAAAAAATTAAAAATACAGCTCTATATTACATATATATCATACACATTACTATTATTGGAAGCAAAAGGCGAAGTTCAACTTATTTAGTGACCAGGAGTAACACTAAAAAGTTGCTCTTCCACTTAACCCAAAAAATTATTCCTTAATCTAAATTACAATGGAATAGGCGTGCTATATGAAATACTTACTAGACATAATAATCTGTATAAAATGAAACAAAATAAGTTAGACTAAATCAATAATTAATTTCATTGCTGTGTATCGAGAAGAAACTTTTTAATTTTAATTTTGAATTGATGAATACTTTTAGTTTTTAATAACTGTGGAATGAAGTTATATATTTTGTAAATTTGATAGGTGAAGGATCTCTTAAAAAATTCCGTTCTAAATTTCGGTGGGCTTAATAAAGATTTAAACCCAACATTAATGTTGTGAACATCAGTACGATATTTTATTTTTCTGTGTAGATAGGATGGCATTTTATTAACAATAATTTTATGAAAAAATGTGGCAGCATGCATAATTCTACGATTTTCCATATTTAACCAGCCAATATCTTTAAGCTTATGCGATATTCTTTGTCGTCTTCTTACTCCGAATATAAGTCGTAAACATGAATTCTGGACAGTTTGAATTTTCCGTTTATATTGACTGGTTAAATTTGGACCGTAAATAGTATCCGCATAGTTAAATTTTGATAACACCAATGTTTCACAAAGCATTACTTTTATTTTCATTGTCAAATAATGTCGATTGCCGTAAATCAGTTTTAAAGAGGAGTATGAGCGATATATAATGGTATTAATATATTTTTCAAATCTTAAGTTATAATCCATTAGCAACCCTAAATTTTTTACCTCATTGACAATTTCAAGCGAGGAATTATTAACTTTAATATTAACTGCGTTATTTACAATTTGACGATTTATTTTTGTTCCAAATGTTATTACATTAGATTTAATAGGATTTATAATTAAGCAATGCTCCGTGGCTGCTTTAACGAATGCTTCAAGATCATTATTTATTGACCTACACGCCTCATGCACCATCTGATGAGGAAAGCTGTAATAAATTTGTGTGTCATCTGCGTAAAAGTGAGTTTTGCAATGCTGTAAGCTATTTATTAGATTAAATGTATAAATTGAAAAGAGTAAGGGGCCTAAAATTGATCCTTGTGGGACTCCTGAGTGAAGAGTTAGATAACGAGAGCTTACTCCATCTATACAGACCTTTTGTTGCCTATTTTTGAGATAATTTTCTATGAGGTTAGTTGAATTATTGGAAAGACCCAAGTAATGGAGTATAGTTAGTAACAAATCATAATTAATTGTGTCAAAAGCCCGGCTAAAATCTAATAATACCAAAACTGTACAGTCTCCCCGATCAGTGGCTTTAATTATATCATCTACAACATGTGTTAATGCTGTTGTACAGCTATAACCCATTCTAAAACCTGATTGTACTGGTGGTAGCAAATTAAATTTAGTCAAATGATTTCTCAATTGAACCTCCATTGCTCGTTCGATTATTTTAGAAAGTGTTGGCAATACACTGATAGCCCTAAGATCCTTATATTCAGAAGGATTAGATTTTTTAGGCAAGACTCTAACTACCGCATTTTTCCATGCTGCAGGGTAAACATTTTCTTGAAAACAAAAATTCACTATATGTGTAATATATTGTACTATAAATGGACAACACAGTTTAATAAGTTTTATATTTAATTCATCACAGCCCGTAGCATTACTTTTTATATTACATATAGTTTCATACACAAATAAATCATTTACATCTGTAAAACTGAATTCGTCATTTACAATACACGTATTCCTATAAAAATCTAAAAGCTGTTTAGGTGCCTCCATGGCAGGAACTGAGTTAATGAAGAAATTATTAATTTCGTTCACATTTTTTATGTTTTTAGGGATATCCCTTGACTTCTCGGGTAACATGCAGTTATTTTTTAAAATTTTCCATACCTCACTTGGTTTACAGTTATTAAATTGAGAAGTGAGAAATGCTCGCTTTTCTCGTTTTATAGTTTTGTTAACATAATTTCTCATTTCCTTATAAAACTGAAAATGCGTATCTGATTTTGTATTTTTATACCTTCGGAGGGCTTTATCTCGTAAAGACATCATTTCTTTAAGAGTGTTTGTAAGCCAAGGAGCTTTTGGTTTTGTCATTCTTGATGTAGTTATGGGTGCATGATTTTCAAATAAGTGAATTAGACAGTCTACTAAACATTGAATTTTTTCATCTACAGTTTCAAGATAAAAAATCCGGAAAAATGGAGTATTAAATAAATCTCTTTGAAAATTGTTTTCATTAAAATTTTTAAAATTACGATACGTATGCATTTTCGGTCCCCTCTCTTTTTCATTTAAATTTATCTTACAATATACTAATTGATGATCAGATATATGATTTGTATCAATAACCCCTTTTTCTATTACAACTTCCTCGTGACAAATTATTAAATCTAGAAGGCTAGAGGTACTACTGGTAATTCTTGTCGGAACATCAATAACTTGACTGAGCCCAAATGACTCCACCACTGAAAATAATCTATCCACATTAATACTACCATAATTAAATAAATTGATATTAAAATCGCCACAACATATAACCTCATCCACAGTTGGAAATATAATACTAAGAGTCTCTTCAAATGCAACCAAGCAACTATTTATTTCCAGATTAGGGGGCTTATAGACAATTCCTAAAGCAATATTTTTTCTTTCCAAATGTATTTTTATCCACAGTTGTTCATACAAATTTTGCCGTGTGTTAATTAACTCACAACGATATTTATTCTTTATAAAAATCAATACGCCTCCGCCTCTGGTACTTCTATCGCACCTATATATTTTAAACCCATTGATGTTTAAAAATTCATTACTAATAGTATTTTTTAACCAAGTTTCACAAATTGTGAATGCATCAAAATTTTTACTTAATATAATTTCTTTTATATTCTGATAAGAAGGTAATAATGATCTAGCATTTAAACTACCTATAAGCATTCTAGTATCTAGACACTTTTTATAGATGCACTTAAAAAAAAAAAAAATATGAAAAAATAAAACCAAATAAATTTATGCTATTGGAAGATTGTAAAAAACCTTCAATAGAAAAGAAATACTATATGCTGTTGATATACGGGGAATGTCGCAGAAATAGTCTGGCAGCCCGTGATTTATAAATGCAGAACGCTATCCAATAAAAAATCATCCTGGCAGACACTACTTTCTTAGAATAGAACGGGACCTGAGACAAGAGAGAGTAGATCAATAACACCACTTTGTCACTTTGTGAATAAACCATAATTTTTTAATACGCAGCATAATAATACCTGATTCTCATAGATTTAAATATCATTTGACATTTGAGCTATGAAACTATTCATTTGTTTCTTTCGTTACATTTCAAAGACACCTATTTGATAGAGATTCAGTGTTAAATATTATGAGTTTATTTTCATTTATATCTTGTTGAATGTAATTTTTATGTATTATAATATGAACAAATAATGAAGTGTTTGGTACCAAATTATCGGTAATGAAATGCTTTATTAAAATAACGTAGTGAGCCACCATGGTGCCATTTAAAAAAAAATAGTTATTGCTGAAAAACGATTTCCGAAATGTTTAAGATCTTATAACACAAATGTCATACGACATAATATCATAATTATATTTTTTGATTAATTATTGAAGCAAAACAAAACATTTTTTTGGGGTCACGGCCGCCTAGATCAAAAATTAATTTTGTTCATAAAAATGTTTGTCAATAATATTTTTATCCATATGCCATAACTGTATCCAAAATGACCTCCTGAATCCAAAAATGTAAAAATATACAGGGTGTTCCATTTAAAAAACGAAAGTTAGTGTCATTTCCGGCGAAACAGGAAGCGACAGAAAGTGATAAAATAGTTGAAATAATGCATATTTAACCGTTATTTGACGTGCCCAAATTTGAAATTTATATCTTGTAAAACAAAGAAGATATAAGGGCGAGCGTCATTTCGTGGTCACCCGGTATATAAAAATACAAAAAAATCGTACAAACACGAGGTTGTTTTCATGAAAAAATACATTTTCCACCCCTTCGGAGGGGGTGGAAATCGGAGGGTGGGGGTGGTTTGGACCATCTGCCTGGAAGACCGAACCTCTGTACTCGAGGAAGTCTTAACCAGGCAAAAAATGGGATTCGAAAATCATTTGTAAGCGGGAGGGCGATTTGGAGGGTGGTTTTTTGCCAATTTGAAGGGGTTGCCGAGGAAAAAAATTTTGGTACCCCCACCATCGTGTTTAGCTACCTCGAAAACGGGGGGAGGGTCTCTAGATTGGCGCTCTGGCAAAAAATAGGTACCCCTTCCGACTCCTGACCTCGACTAGATGTGTTGTGTAACTATTTAATTCCTTTAAAATTAATCTTTAGAGGTTTTAGAGCGAAAAATGAAAAATTACGAGAGATACAAAATATAAAGTTATTTGAACACTAAACATGAAACACTAAAGTTATCAGATCACTTAGAGCATTAGAGCTTTTATTATCCTAATAATTCTTATATCTTATCTGTCTAACAATAATATTAAATGTAATGGCAAATAACAGAAGTACCTATTGCTCTAAGTTGAAATGAAGCTTCAGTTGAAATCTATTTACAACCGATGAAACAACTCTGACCATTTGTGTATCATGATCATCTATGTTCACGCTTAATGCGTAACAGCCATTAAACTGTATGGCAGGATCTTAAGAAAAAGAATGAAGACTTGAAGATTAGTTTACAGAAAAAAAAGCAAAGTGTATTTATTTAGCTCTGGAAGGCTCTGCTTTAAAACATCAAATATTCTGTTTAAAATAATTAGTGAGAAGATTAGTTATATGACAGTTAACTACATCTTGCTTTCGTAAATCTGCCAAAAAAGGCTTATGATAATATCACAGTATATTATAAGTACTGTGTTATTGTTATCGGTACATGCATCGGCATAGGTTGGCAAAAGTTTTAAATTTAAAATAGGTAAGCTCACAATGTCAGGACATGAAATTTAAAATTGCAACAGAAAGTACAAAATGTTACAACATTTTTTAAAATATACCTACATATACACGTGACGATACGTGTTTACAAATAAATACACATGAAATTAAATTAAAAATGCAGTTAAAACAAATTCATCGCGCCATTTGCGATATGTTTTTTAATTTTAACGACGCGACGGCCCCATACTGACGCGACAACACATTTTAGAATTTTCATTTAGAAAATACCGACATTAAGGGCGGCCGCAGATGTTCGTTTTCCCTATTCGGTTTTCGAATTCGTTTTCCAAATCGGACTACCCCGTATGTACAAATTACATGTAAACGGTGACGCACACGTTCAGTTTTTTTTACTATTATTGACATACATATTATGCGTGCGATAACACCTCTACATGCAGTGTTATCAAATTAAAATTCAACAAATGTCAGATTGACAATCAATTTACAAATATGTCACAAACCCAGCAAACACAAAATGTCTGGCAAAACAATGGGCCATTACAGTTATTGCTGGTAGAGTGCTGGCAATTTTTGCCAATACTTGGAAAGTGAATATAGAGTACAGTCTAACCATTATAACCTCCGTGTTGTAATGGTGAATTGATGGTTTTGTGTGTTAAATATGCCCTTCCTGTTACTGGGTAGTTGGAATCACTTTAACGTTGCTGGTACATTAAACAAGTTGAAGCACTTTTTTGTCTGTGACAAACCAACGTTTTTTAAGTGATGTAAAAAATCGTTTATTATATCGTTATTTGCCATCAATAATTCATTGTTGGCCGGATACATAGTAACCAATATACAGTAAATGTATCAATGGGCCATTATTCTATTCTTGAGACTGTAATTGTAATATTTTCTTAATACAAAAAAAGCGAATTATAAGTGCATTACAATTTACAAAACGTGTTGTAACCTTACTTTTAAAATTCCCGCGATGAGAACAGCGAAACTTTTGACGTTTGACAGCTAGACGAGAACCGAGAAGGTGAAGGCACGCTTAAATAATTTATGGCTGATTTCTTATAATATTCATATAAATCATATAAGTTTTGTGGTTATTTTAGTTCCAGTTTGAATTCCTCATTTATTGTGCGTTTGTGTTTTGTGGAATCTCTTGTGGAAGAGTGCAGATGTAATTGAAAAGAAAAGTTTTACATGTCTTCTACTCAAAAAAAATGGCATATAGGTAGGTAATAAAAGTCGCCTTATATTTTATTAAGATAATTCATCAAACACAAAAATAATATGGATTTTTCATTTCTTTGTCATAATATTTAACATCCCAATTAAAAAAAACATTCGTTTAACTAGTTTATTTATAAAACATTAGGAATGTTTACCTAATAAGCCCATATTTTTACGTTTTTATTTTGAGATAATACCTTGTAATACTTTTCTTTGAAAAATTCTTAGGTATATTAACGTTAATCTTGATTTTTTTTGTCTTTCGCGTTCTATTAGAGAATGATTGTTGCCTGTTGGGTGTTATGTGAAGGTATAGACCTTCTTTCATTGTGATTTGAAGCCTATTTGCACCACCTTAACTGTCACATAATTTTTTTTTTAGATTCCGTAAGAATAAATAAATCCTTTGTGTAAAGATTCATCCAAATAAAAATATTAAAGATATTATAAAAACTTGGTTACGGGGTTCAATGGACCGCGAAGGAGGATGTACAAATAGGACCACTAATTTAAGAAGACGAGATGGATAATTAGAATTAATTTATGGTTTCATTACTATTTATTTAATAATAAGTAAGTCTATTGGCAGTTATACTTCTGTTGTTAATAAAAAATATATATATTTTATCTTTCAGTACCTATATGAGTTTTATATACCGACAATTTAGCGTTATTCATTAGTCGTCACCTAATAGGTTTATATATTAAATACCTATATTATGCTTTTCTTCAAGTTTGTTTGTATAGACTTTTTGAAAAATATTTTAATTAGTACATTATACCTTTCACTTGAAGAATTAAAATAATAAACTATTAAAACAAATTATGAAAATAAAAAAACCGTCAATGTTTTGAAAAAATAACTTTCTATTATGAAGACTGACTGTAATTATTCTTTCTTTTATGAAAGTTGAGAAGAATAATACAGTTTTGAAAATGGAAATAGTATAGGTGTTTCTTTGAAATCGTATGTTGAACTATTTTAAGCTAAATCCAGAACTCCAACTAACTTGTAAAAAAATAATAATAGGTAACCATTAACTTTTTACTAAAAGATGTATCCTTTATTAATACTACCTACGTTTGGTGGTGATGAGCATTAATAAGAAATAGCCTGCATAGAATGATAGAAGATCAGCTGTCAAGTTGTTACAGAAAAACAAGCACTGTTTCAAGGTAGGTATGAAAATTACGTATGTTGCAAAAGTTTTGGGGATTTTTATATTTATTTACTTATCCCTACTTAAATACTGTGCAACTATCAAATCAAATTAGCTAATTTATCTCAATTAAACAGAAAAAAAAACAATAAGACTACTGCTAAGGGTCCGTTGGGGTCCATAGTATGTAGTGTCTCTTTAGGCGCCCAATCATTGCTGTTTAAAATTTATTGGTATTTCTTTGACGATAAAAAAATCTTCCAAAACTTTTGCACGTTATTGTCACAACAGTCCTTTGGTTAAAAAAAGGTAGGTATGTATATGCAGTATAGTGACTATCGGAGTTTGAGAGGCCTTGCACCTGCACGTACTGTCCCAAAATACAGGAATTGTAGATATAACTGAGGTTGACATTTACTTGAAAGAGAAAATAGCATTAAAATTTCAATTTATGGTAATCAATGATAAACCATCCATGGTATCTTAATAAAATTATGAGTTTTTCATTAATTACGATGGTGTAATGTTAATAAATGTCAGCCTTAATTATATTTGCTATTTCCTTATTATGGAACAGCATGGGTGGAGGTCTCTCTAATTCCAGTAGCCACAACTGCATATATTGTAATGGCAAAACATTGATAGTATTCACTTTCTCATCACATAAATGTTAAATATTCGATACAGTGCCAACAATGGTCCCCACTGCATATATTGTAATGGCAAAACAATCGTACTTTTCATTAATGTCGTGTAAAGAATAAGTGTAAAAAAAGCACTGCACAGCCATCATTGGCAAAGTGTTCCGTGGCCGAGCGCTGGCCGGTGTTTCACTTTATTCATTAATTTAGCATTTCTTGCCAGTACTCTGCCAATGATGCAGTAAAGGCATGTATGCAGTTTATTAACAATGGGCCAATCATTGGTGTTTGCTGGGAAGGTTTGGCAATGTATGTGTGTATCTTACCGAATACACCTCGACCATTGATAAATACTCAAAATTTTGTCGTAGAGAATACTTCAAGTGTGTTGTTTAAAGGTAATAGCTACTACACTTACTAAACAACACGCTTTCAACGTCGTTTGTCATAGAGACTAAATTATCTCGGTATTATCAATGTTCTAGGAGGTGATAAGATATATTAATAGCTATTTATCATAGACTTATTATAATAGACTCCAAGATAACTCATATCCTTGGGGCCAGAATAGTTACGACGATATGTTCTCGCTCCGTCTCTTTTTATAATGTAAGATGCGTATAAAGCTATCTTTCTTTGGGTAACTGCGAGCCACAGATAGTTGACTCTCAACATAAGTATGTATAGTTGGTTGTATAAATATAACAGAATGTATTGTTAGTTGCATAAAATTACAGTAAGCTACGTAGTTGATTAGAGAAATCTAAAAGGCATTTATGTATGTACAGGAAAGGAAATAAATTTTATGTTCGTTCTTTTCTAATATCCAGTGTTTTGTAAAAGGAATATCAGCTATTACCCATAGACAATAAGTATGCTAATACCGAATACACAGAGGCGTCGTACGTCGTAGCACATACCTGAAACAATAACCCGAAAGAGAGATGGAAGATACGAATTACATTGTAGAGAAAAGCGATAAGGCTAAAAAGTCATGTGGATACTCTGAAGACAGGTTTTTAAGTAAACGTATATAGCATCTTGTGGTCTATTATATTACGTCTATGCTATTTATATTGTAAGTGCCATATGAGGTATTTTATAGCACGCGTCTGAATTTTACAGAACGAACCGAAGGTGAGTTCTGTAAACAGACGAGTGCTATAAAATACAGATATGGCACGCATAATATGTTATTAGTAACGGTCGGGTCGTTCCGAATGTCACCATGTGCGTTCGTAATATCGATTCGGCAAAAAATCGAATTAATTTGCGAGAGTGCAAGATTGCTGTATCATTTATATAGATCGACGCACACGTGTGATTGTTTCCGTCAGTGTCGGTGATGTGAGCCTACATGTACTCACAATTTTGCTCTTAAAATATAGAATTGACTATGCGTTACTCGCCGAATAATCAAAGGATGTACCCAGTAACGACGTTTCTTCTTTTCTTGCGACAAGAGGAATGCAATGGCTGATAGAAATCCGTCATCCTTATCGTCCATTTTGCGTCGTACGTGATGTTACTTTCTACAGTAATGCACTCATTGCAGATCAGCACTCTTTGCTGCAGACAATGCGAATGCTACCGAATACAGCTATAAAAAATTCCGAATGTCTGTGGAATTCCGTTTTCGTTCGTTCATTTGAATTCGCAAACCGAATAAGGAAAGTGAACGTCTGCGGCCGCCCTAAAATATTTTAAAATTTATATGACCTAAAGCTATAATCAAATCAGGCACCACCTAAAAATCTTGTATTCCTTTTCAGGAATGCATCGAAAATCGATAGAAGCAGCTGAACACCTCAAAGACGACAACACCAACAGTGACCATGAAGAAACCACCTCCATGCGAACCGATGTAAGTGACACTAGCGCCACCTCCAGCCAACCACCTCAAGCACAGCCAAACCACGTAACTTCCGGCGAAAAGGATCAGCAGCCGCTTCCCTCGATAAACGGCCAACAAGCGTATTCTGAAGACCCCGAAGCGTTTAGAAATAATTCCATCGCATGTCTTAGGGCAAAGGCACAAGAACACAGTGCGAAATTACTTAATCATAATTTAATGTTACATGTAAGGCCTAACCCTCAAAGCTGTGATGCAAACGCGAATAACCTCCACCACCAGGAGGTTGTCAATTCGGAGTCGAACCAAGCTATTTTTTGACAAAATGCAGAACGTTCTGCCTAAGGTTTTGTACTGTTGTAGATTTTCTTCGTGGTTACTGAAGCTGAAGATTATTCGATGTTACTCTTTTGTTAAGAGATCTGAAGGTCACCCTTACTAATGTTACTTTAATTGACTAAAAATTATTCTTTATATGTTGTATTTATTTTGTGGAAGAAGCTGCAATGCATAAAAAAACGAAATAGTTGCTCTTCCTTTACTATTAATTTAGGTACACATTCTATATTGCTGTGTATTTTCGAGAAAGTAATGAAAACATTTTATGGACGAGAATAAAAATATTTAAAATATAAAATTTCAAATATGGGTAAACCAAATTACTTTGATAATAAATAAATACTATGAAGGCGTGGAAAGATAATGTAACTATTCAACAAATGTATAAAATCTTTCAATATTTAATCAGTAGTACAAGCGAAGAAAGATCAAGAGAACAACATCATCTTCTGGTGGTGACCATCATCATACATTTTCTAGCTTCAATTACAATCATGTTTTTCCATGTCTTTCTAGTTTATATACCTACCTATGTCATTGACTATTGAATGGAATAAAGAATTTGTGAACAATATTCGTGTAACATTGCACAGTGACAGTTTACTGATAAGAAGTGGATAAGGCATTTAACATTGTTTAAAATTTATTTTTGTAAATTGTCTTACCAGAATATTATTGTTTTCACTTCGTTTCCTGAAAGCAACTTTTGAAACCCACACATTAGGTACGCCTGACAAAAGTAAAAAATCGGGTTGTTTGGCAAGCCAATTTTTAGAATGGTTTGAAATAGTTTTAATCCTATTGCCATATGCCAGGTATTCTTAGGGACGTCATTTAGAGTAGAAGAAGGGTTTTTAAAAAAGATTCTGTATTTTGGTGTGCTGACAGGTGCCACTTTACATTTGTTGAAAAATTTAAGATAAGAAATCATCGTATTTTATGCGTATTTATTTTAAAATATAAAGATTTACTAAGTGGTTTATCATGTTTTTGACTTGGTGAATCCAAATATGAAAACTTGCCATTTTTGTCACAAAAAGACCAAAAGTAATACTTGATCAATTCTGGCGGAAATATAGGTAGGTAATGATAACACGCATTTATTTTATATGGTGTTAAGAGGCTGATGTTTCTGGTGTTCGATTCATTGTTAGGTGAGAAAACTAAATAGTAGAATGCGAAAAGCATGAGTTATTGGTTATTGCCTCTCCAACACCTTGAGACACAAACAACAAGCCTGGATTAGCAAATCATCCATCAAATTTAGATCCAACCGACTTTGAGAGAAAGCATGATGAAAATCATCTTTTACTGTTATACACAATTTTTTGTGAAGACAATTTCGGATGACGAAACGAGACTGAAAAACTGGAAACATCGAAAGATGATAGTGATGATCAATTTTATTTTCAGTTTAATTGTATTTAAAAATTATTAAACTTTCAAATTCATGTAACGACAGTTTCACCTTTTTCTTCATTTTTAACTTTTTCATGAACTTAAATATTTATTACATTTTTACTATTTGAAATTATTTATAATTTGTATTGATACGAGGTGACATCCGTCAGATAGATATTTAATGTGGTATCAAAATCATACATAAACTATTCAAAAAGAAGAAAAATTCTACGTTACTATTCAAAAACTTTCGTTTTCCTCCAAAACATATTTCCGGATCACGCTGCTGGATTATCGGCAATCGAAAAGTATTGATATATTATAAAAAAAAAAGTGAACGGTATCAAATCGGTAGGATAAAAAAAATGAATAACAAAGTTCCCGTTGAATATAGAAAAGAGAGTTAAATGTTTAAATCATCATAAAATTCACTTCAATATGTGGTATTAAAAAAAATTAATTAATTTATTGAAATATGAAGGATCCTTTTATTTTATAGTTTCAGTGTCAAATTAGATAAGAATCTCAGCAAAAACAATGGTGGTGAGGGCGTATATCAACAATATTAAAATCACTATTAGTGTTAAGAAAATGTAACCTTACAGAAAAAAGCATATAAGTAGATACATATATTTTTTTCAATAAGAGAGTTTTACAAATGTTCATAAAAGAAGTTATGCTGCTATTTATGCCGCCATCTTGAATTTGAGGCATAAAGACTAAAAATTTGAACTGTTAACACACCTAGGCGTGTTCAGCGACCCCAAAAACCCAAGGATTCACCTGTTAATCAATTGTTATACGATTTGCCGTTAGAACCTAATTTTTAGAATTCTTAGCCTTGTCTAATACAGAAATATAATGATCAAGGGTCGCAAAATATGGTCTGTTTCTAATGTTTGTAATAGATCTATATAGGATTGCGGATATCAAAGTTGTTTATTAAATCAGTACGATTACAGATCAGATAATTGTGACTCGAGAAAATTTTTTTATTCTAATTTTGACATAGTCTGAGAAATGTGGGGAAGAAACTGAGCAACACATTTATTGCCAACACGCCTCTTCTTTTATATTCCACTTCTGCAAAGAATACGTACTCTTTTTTTGGTTTTTGATCTCATTTGATATACAAAAATCAGGTTCAATATATGCATTTCTTGAATATCAACCCACATATTGATTCCTTGGGAAAATTAAGAATGATAGCCAAAGACTTGCATTTTTATTGTCCCAAAAATATATTGATTAATTTATTCTTACCCTTTATACATCTAAAATGCAGTTACATAATTAATATTTATTAGTGTTAACAGTATGATTAGCGGCAAATGATTTTTTTTGTTTTATACTTTAGCAGAAAAAATATAATTTTAATTTACTCGCTAAAAGTGTTTAGGCCCGGCGTTAAACCGCTCGTCTTTTCAATGAGAAACATCTCAAAAAATGTAGACGACAGACTATATTTAATACAGAAATTCACAGAATCTGATTCTACATGTAATAAAGAATAAAACTATACAGCATGATGCAAATGTATGGAATAAATTTATTATTTCAACAATAGACGACTTTTGAAAAAAATCCTTAACACGTCAATTTTAATTTTTGAAGAGCCATGTCATGCCATGATATACATGTAAGAGACGTTAGGTCACCAGTGTTGGCGTAATGACGTAATCGACGAATTTTTTAAATACAAACAGGGGTCATGAGACACCTCATTTGAAAGGTCTCCTAATCGTCTGTTCAATGGTATAATTATTCGAATATTTATTTCTACAGGGTCAACCAAAATAATGTATTTACTCAAGTAGAATGGAATTACAATAAATGCTCATTCATTGAACTAAATTATGCTAAGGGCCTCCACTGGGAATAAAACATCGTAGTGTTTTCTACTATTTTTATTGGTTCAGAAAAAATAATACATTAACTGATAAAAAATGTGAAAATCCACATTGGATGGAGGGATATGGCACACAATATCTAGAAAAGGTGAATGTTTGAGCCGGAATTATAAACTAGATTATAGGGCCATATTTTTTTGAGGAAAACTCGATATATACAATTTCTTCAGAGTTATCTGTTGCCTCAACTGAATCAGCTATTTCCAAATAGAAATGATTTGTGGTTCCAGCAGAATGGAGCGCCTCCACACTACGCCGTTGATGTACGAACCTACTTAAATAACGTTTTCCGAGGTAGGTGGATATGGAGGAGAGGATCGATCGAATGACCACCAAGGTCTCCAGTTTTTGATTCTGTTCTACTTTTTTTTATGGGAATACTTGAAGAGCAAAGTGTATCAAAGTCGACAAAATAATCTGGAAAAGTTGAAGGACCGCATCAGCACGGAGATTGCACAAATAACCTCTGAAGTTCTCGAAAACGTTAGAGAAAAATTTACTGCCCGGCTTTCTCATTGCATCATTGTTGGAGGTCATCAGTTTAAATATTTCTTATCATTTCATTGTATTTTACTAAATAAACAGTTTTGGTTGATCCTGTATAGACCTTTCAAATAAGGTGTCTCATGACCCCTGTTTGTATGCTATGACATCGCCCTTCAAAAACTAAAATTGACGTGTTTTAGGATATTTTTCAAAAGTCGTCTAGTTTTGAAATAATGAATTTATGCTATACATTTGCATCATGCTTATAAATCAAGAATTTTGCTCTGGATTCCACCATCTTATACGCAAAATAGTTAAGTTGGATTCTTGACACAACGCCGAAATTAAACATTTTAAATTCTTTACCAGCTTACCGAAAACGAAGAGAATTTACAATTACAGAAATTACTAAAAGAATTATAAATGACACAAATTTTTCAATCAATATATTTAGTTTGTTTTAAACGGGTTTATGAACAAACATAATTTCAAATACTGAGACAATAAACAATAAGAATTCGCGGCTTTCGTTATCATTCTTAATTTTCCCAAAGAATAAATATCTATTGATATTATTTTTTAAGAAACGCATCTATTGAACCTGATTTTCGTCTTCCGAACGTCTGTACTAATTTCAATGCCGTTGCTGGTTAACATTGCAATTTTTATACCATTTTGTACCATTTGAACATTTCAAGTTGGAGAAGGTATAGGAGAGAAATTGGATCGTATTACTTTTTAACAGTGTATTCCAATTTCCCTCTGGATAACTAAATTGCAGTGATTTTATTCGAAATGATATTTGTTTCAGGTCGAAGTACTTATTTATTTTAACATTCGGCTACATGAGTTGCGTATGACCCTTAAAAATGATAGATCCCAGCAACATAGAATTTGTACCAAATAATTTAAGACAATTAAATGTTTTTATTAAAAAAGATGGAATAATAATAATAACACGAGTGTTGTAATGTTTTTTTGTGAATTCCAAGTTCTTAGAAGTGCAACTCAGGTTTACTATTTAAATTAAAAACAAACATGTACAAATACAACATCGAATTATTCAGTAAACCAAAAAATATTAATTCGTCAAATGTATTTTAAAATTAAGAGATGTACAGGGTGGGAAAATGTTTATATTATTTTGTTCTAAAAACATTTTAATGTAAAGAAAATTAACTCTTGGTGGTTTTTTATGGCTTGATTTATGCAGGGTGAAAATATGTTTCCATTTTTGATAAAATTAAAAAAAATATGTATTTTATTATTTAAAATTGGTTTTTTTAAATGTATAACCACTCCTCAACATAAACATTAATGGATCAAAGAATAATAATAAGTTTTCTTACTAAGCATGAACTACGATTCAAATATCTGATTGGGCATGTGTAAAATATAGAATTTCAAGGTCATATGGAGCTATTGCAAAAAATGAGTTGAAATAAATTTTTGATTTTCAGGCATGATGACGTGTTTTTAATAGAAGGCAAATTTTCAGCAATAAGTTTGTCAATAACATGGCACCATTACCAGTTCATCACTATTCGAGAAAACAAATATGAATTTCAAAACAGAAATATCAAAATTGAAACCACTTACCAAATGTATGACTTCAAATGATAGCAGTCAGCACATAGAATTCTATATGTACTACCCTATTTCCACGTAGGTGTAAGTAACATAATGAAAAAGCTAGTTAGTAGCTAAATAACAACAAAAAATATGAACGAAAAAAAAACATAATGTGAGGTGGGTGAGGTGAGATGGGCAGATTCCCCAAAGTTTCCGTCACGATACAAAAACCGCTTGGGTATCAAAGTATTGTGTGGTACAATTTGATGTAGGTATTAAATTTTTCTTGATTTTGACCCAAAGGAAAGTAAGGTGGAAAATTCATATATAGATAATACTATAGTGTAAAATTTACAAGAAAAACAAAGTTAAAGGATTTATAACAAATCAAAATCCTTGCAAATTTTGTGTGAAATATTTTACGATCAATAAAAATTACAACAATAATTAATTTCAAATAGGTACCTTACGTAAACCATACTTCAAGGAAAAATTGTTAACGAACAAAAATTAATTTACCATTTTACTATTAACTATAATCATTATTATATCCTTTGAACCTTTTTTTTTAAATAGGGACGTACTAAAATCTGATTCTAATAAGATACTGGCTTCGCAGATAAATAAGAAAACCTTTAGATACAAGATAAGATAAATGAATACATACTGGGTTGAAAACATAAAATTTTATAAATAACAAGTATTATAAAAAAAAGGAAACACACAAAATAATAAAGGAACTAAAGAAATAAAAATAAATTCATAAATTAGCATATTTTGCCTTAGTAGCTGTAATGGTATCAAAATTAGCCTCTTCGTGTTCAACAGAGAAAATTCCTAATCCTTCGAGTGTTTCCTGTGTGGTAATAGGTACCTAATTTTATTATTAATTTTAGTTTTATTGTTTCGGATGATGCAATGCGCAGTCACTGATATGATTAATGTTATTCAAATTAGAATATACCTACAGGGTATATTAAGTATACCTACCTAAGTACCTTACTTTAACAGATGATACATCAGTATGTATGTGTCGAAAATTGAACGGTTTTCCAAAAAATAAATAATATAACTTTGATTTTCGAAAGTTAATTACATGGAAAATAATAGAAAATAAGTTAAGAAAATTTACGAGAATATGCAGGTCGAATATGCAAATAGATAATTGTAATGAGAATTTTTTGTCCGATGGAGGGTCTTGGTGAAATAATTTAGTGTATTTAATACATTTTTAAAGTGTGATTTTTAAAAATTTAACTTATTTTCTATTATTTTCCATGTTATTAACTTTCGAAATTCAAAGTTACATTTTTTTTTCGGAAATCCGTTCAATTTTCAACATACAAGACTTTTTTGTTCCTTTTAGGGCAATGTATCACCTGTTAAAACTTATACTTAATACTTCCTGTATACAGTGTGATTATAATAGTGCACCTCAACTTTTTATTATTAATTTCTTCGAAAAAAGTATTGATTTATAAAAATTGATGCTCTCCTCTAAAACTAATGCAATTAACAAGAAAATTTCGAATAACTCAACTAGTACATATATGGGGAAAATGCAAAACTATTGCTTATGAATGTTCTAAAATAAACTAGGCATTTTTTATACATTTTTGGTTTTAGAAGAAGCATTAACTTTTATGGACTAACAAAATGGATAATAAAAAAGTTTGCCAAACGATACATACTATTGTTGTATATTTGGATGACCAGATTAAATTTTGTTGTGGAAAAGGCTATGTTAATAATTAGATGGGAATGCAGGCAGTTCCGAACGAAAGCTCACAAGCAATTTAATTTAACACAGGACTGTGGATTCGAAGTGCGTGGTTCACATGCCCAGGAGCCGAGTTGTATACCACCTACACACTATACATATGTATATAAAATACTTTTTACAATTTCAAGGCCATTATGCACATTAAAAAATATAGCAGCTATTAGACTCTTTCTCACTGCACGTTTACAGTATTTGACACTCATGGATAAAACAATATCAAACGATAAAAAATCGGTATACAGTAATATTTCTCTTTTCTAACGTAAACTACCACGCATTAATCTTATGGAAATTGGATCCCGGTCAAATCGACTGAAAATATAGTATGTCATGCTTCAAGCCATTCTGATCAAAATTCTCCGTTCTCACAAAATCCAAAAATAAATAGATTGGAAGTCATCTCAGCGAGGGGTCATTAAAAAAAAAACGCTGAAAATATGTTTGCGTTTCTTTAAAGACTTATTTTAACTAAAACATGTTACGAAAAATTCCAACGGGATTATATATTTCCTTGGAAACGTTGAAAATAAAGTTTAGTATAAAGTTTTAACTTTCATACGTTTTAATCAAATTACATCCAGAAAAGGCCCAAAAATCGGCCAAAGTAAGCGCTATTCGAAAGTGGGATCAAATTGATTCAAAATAACTATTATATTCATAATAACCCAAAAAACACATCGTAAAATTATGCTCTAGTCAAAATAAACCTTTAAAAAATGCAAAAATAGCATTTTTTCAGCAGTTCTTTTTCTGATTCCACATTCAATAACTTCTAATCTATTCATTTTTGGACTTTGTGTCCGTGGATACTTTTAATTAGAATGGCTTTAATGAATGAACTACGTTTTCAGTCAATTTGACTGGGATCCATTTTCCACAAGATTAGTGAGGAGTTCTTTGTTTCTAATGCTTTTTCCCACTACTTTTTCTCTATAGGTACTGTCTTTATATTATTATTTTCTGGGCAAGAGTTATTTATATGAAACTGAAACATTTTGTTATTGTTTTTAATTAAAAATGAATCACCCTGCAGAAATGCTTTGTAACTTAAGTTTGTTGTGCAATATTAGAGCATGATGGAAACATTTCTACTGCTGACTTTTGTGCAATTACCTCCAACATTTTTTTAAACAAATGTACTTAAAACGTAAGTTAAAATGTTTCCACCAGATGAAAATATATTTATATCACATTATAAATGAATTTAATTTTGTACATATTTTATACGATATTTTGCATATTTTTGTAGACTTTTTAAATTATTTTGTATAATTATTGTATATTTTGAAAATGTACACACACCTAATTAATTATTAGGTTTATTTACCTACGCATACTACGATCCGTGTTACTTAATTAATACAACCCGAATAAATCGCTGTTTTAAGTGAAACACCCTACTATTGAATACTACGCGATTATTATTGATTAAAACGTATAAAGAATTAACTCTCCCTATATGTAAAAATGAAATATGTTTTAAGAAACCGCATTTATCAGTAGGTACCTACTTAAAAATACTGATTATAATTTATTTTTAACGGAAAATATGCAAGGTTATCTGGCCAGATATTTTTCAAATTAAAACGAGTAAGAAACATGCCAAAATTTATATTTCACTTTTAATTATAATTATTATTGTATTCAGTACAAAGAAAAGTAAAAGTTTTAAAATTTTTCTCAAATAATAGTGATCTAAAATTTATTTTCAGCGTATTTGAGTCAAATATCTAAATGCACCTTCTGTAAAATCCAATAAAAAAAAACTATCGTTATTTACTTTTAAGCGATTTATTCGGTGTAAGAAAAACTAAGTATCTACCTATGTAATTATATGTTCATATTGAATTGTTTCTTATTAATATGTTCAAAACAATATCTTACGTACTTAAGAGTTTTATTAAAGTGCAAAGTGTTAAATAA
The DNA here is from genome assembly GCA_963680705.1 of Rhagium mordax. Classification (NCBI taxonomy): domain Eukaryota; kingdom Metazoa; phylum Arthropoda; class Insecta; order Coleoptera; family Cerambycidae; genus Rhagium; species Rhagium mordax. The sequence goes on from OY796660.1 coordinate 31,046,106, forward strand.
TTTTTAGTTAGTAGTATAGTACACAGTGAGTGTAGATATCGTACTTATGTATAAAAATATTACATGTAGGTATATAATATGCAATTCTTAATATTGCAGTCATAATATGTGTACCGCAAAAATATGTATAATAAAAGTATTCAAGTCAGTGTATGTTTTTATTTCATTTCTGTAGGTTGCATCTTACCTACTTCACAGAGTCATTATTTCCTACTAAACGTTTTGAGATTCCGCTATCTTAAGAAATTATAAATGTAAAATTCTTTAAGAATGTGCTTTTATAGAAATATTACACTAGATCGGAAGCTTGTGGCTTTATTTCCCAGTAACTCGTTAAAAAAATACGATCCTTTTCTTTATTCACTGGCAAGTAGCAATTCATGGGTTGAAAACAATTTAAGGAAAGCCATTATTTCTTTCATTTGAAATGGATTATTATTTTAATAATTTATAACAAAATAAGACAGAATAACTTTATTAATATAGGACAACCTAATTTACATATTATAATATATTTGTTTAAGTAAACACGCGTAATAATTAATGATTATAACAACATCAATAACAGAGAGAGATCTAGGCAAAATATTAAAACTTGATCTTAGTGAAAACCCTACAGTTTTAAAGAAATAGGCTCTCTTTTGAAATTTTGAAATTTCTACTCTAGGATAGCCCCCTCCCGCACAAGGCTCAGCCTTCTGGGATAAAGGGGGTCGTAATTACATGTGGTGTATTTATTTATTATTATTATTATAGTATTTTACATGCCACTGCCACAAGGTAAGAATTTTTACATTCTGTTTTTTGGTGACTATTCTAGAACAGCTATGCTATCAAACGTGTATAGGAGTTTTTAGATAACGTTATTTTCAAAATACAAAACACTATCCTAGAGTAGAAATTTTCAAAATTTCAAAAGAGTGCCCATATCTCGAAAACCGCAGTGTTTTCAATAAGGTCAAGTTGTGATATTCTGATAGGTTATTGCCTGGTCTATTACCATTTTCAGGATTATCCATTATTTACGGGACACCCATATATCTAAATATACTACCATAATATATTTACCTTTATCTATTTTTTCATCCCAATTTGCAATAAATTGTAATGAGATTTTACTTGAGTGGTTAGACCGAAAACCAGATTTATTACCAAGAAAAAATTATTACTATAATATTAAAGTATTCCATTAGTTGTTGATATAAAGACAATTCGAGTACTTTTTCATTGGAGGAAAAGTATTAATGAGTCGAAAATCATTCGTATTCTTATAATTTAGAATTTTAGGTACAGGTACAACCATATTACACTTTAATGAACTTGAAAATTCTCCGTTAGAAAAATGAATTGATTAAATGCAGTAACACTTGTCCAGTCACTTCAAATATCACTTTTAGGAAATTAACATTTAGTGTAATATTTACATTATATTTGTTATCTAAAGATACCACAATTATTTTATGATCATGTAATGACAATAATTTAAACTCTTTAAAACTACTTTCAATTACATTATAAGAAACCAAGGACCAGTGATCAACAATATTTATACTATCTATAATATCATGAGTATAGGTACTAGTAATGAAAAAACGGTTAAACATAAGTATATAGCTATAATTTGTACAGTATTAACAATATTATTATTATTTCCAAATCTAGTTCTGTCTGTTACAAACGTTTAATTAGATTTTTAATGTTTTTCACATAATTTTTTAAACATGCATCAAATGTTTGTACCAAATATTTTGTTTTCTTAAATTTAGATAAATTGACCATTACATTTTTTTTCTGTTTGTAGCAGGATTGGCTTCCCAGTGGATCACCCAATAATACCCAGTGGGTTTTTTTTTTGTAAAACACACTTGGAAAATCCAGCGGGGTTTCTTAAGTTAGGTGTCTATCAATTACAAAATTTTTAATAATTATTACTGTGGATTTAAAAAAGCAAACAGGCAACTTTGTATGTAGGTAGGATAGTTCTTCATAAAATTAAACAAATGCCATTCTTAAACATTTCTTATGTACATAAATGACTGATGACAACTGTAATTTTATTTTTTTTTTCATCTCATTTGTGAATGGCTAGCCGATTAATACAAGAAACCCAAAAAACCCAAAAATCCCATTTATAAAACCCAAAAAAATCCCACTGGGTTGGGTTTTTTATATAAAACCCGGGTTTTTATCAATCCCAGTTTGTAGTTTCCCCATAAAGTTGGTTTATCATCATAATTACAATTTTTAAAGTCACGATATGCCATATCTCTTTCCAGATATTTATTTTTTAATTCAGTCATATACTCGAGTAAACTTTAACTTGGCGTGTGGGTGAGTTGATATTGTGCGTATTATTGTATTTTCTCTTGCACACAAAATTGAAGCAATGACCCAAAACCATTGTTTACGTATAAACATACGTGAACAATGTTTTTGGGTTATTGCTTTAACTTTGTGTGCAAGAGAAAATGAAATAGTAAGTATGCACAATAACAACTCATCCACACGCCAAGTTAAAGTTTACTCGACTATACCACGATACCTACATCTGTATTTTTTTTTGAATGGTCTTTATTGGAGTAGTATTACTTACAATAGCTTCACACTTCGTAAGAAATAAGTCATAGATTACATTACATCTACATCCACCGAATCATGGCCACTTGATTGATCAATCACCTGTAAACAAATATTATGGATATTATTTGAGTTTAAACTTTTGGGTCTTTTGGACCCTTTTTTATACTACAGTTATATTGATTTGAGTGAATGAAGTTTTAATCGTGATAATAGTGTGATCAGTGATTTTCTTCAGCATGTCATGTACTTGATATTTTACATTATTCTATTCGTTATTATAAGATTAACGATAGCATGTATGTACGGGCGGGAGCAAAAAAACTAGTACACCTAAAGTAGTAGCTTGTAATTAGATCTTTTCAAAAATCAAGATAACAGTAATAATGATGACATTACATTTCAAAATATTAATTTTAATTTGTCAAAATGTCAAAATCTCCTGACTAAACGGCCATTTTATAACCTCTTAAATAATAACCATAAAGCCGGGTTCATGCACTCGCGAATTGCGAAAAGCGAAATGCGAAACGTTAACTTAAAATTAAAATAAATGCGCCAAAAATTATGTCTAGTTTTGAAAAATTCGCAAATCGTAAATTTGCTTGGCGGGAAACTATAGACTGAGTCTACTGAATAGCGAATTTCGCAAAAATTATACTTTTTTGTGGAAATCGCATTTCGCTTTTCGCAATTCGCGAGTGCATGAACCCGGCTTAAGCCAAATATAACCTAAAAGCAAAAAGTACTAGGTACTTGCAAAACTAAATATTTCATAGAATCAGTACATGTACTAGTTTTTTTTTTGCTCCCGACCGTACGAGTACTACTCATCTAAACTCCGTTACAATTTGATCACATCCAAATAATGTAATCAAATGTTTCAGTTTATTGCTATAAAGACTCTTTTCATTAACATTAACATTAAAATCACCCACGATATATGTATCAGTTTGTTCAATAATTTCTTGTACTTTCATAGGATCATCTTCAATTCGAGCATTTATCAATATCTTTTATGATTTCTGGTCTTGAAATATAGGATACATTATTAAAATTTCACAAGTAATATTGTCGATATTACACGACGTTGAGTAAAGAAATGTGCAATTTGTTCCTCAACGCTCACACAAGAATATATTGCTCTATCGTGTGACTGTGAGGCCTCTATCGGTCAATAGAGAAACCTGCCCACCAAACAGCCCAAATTTGTTAGCAATAAAGTTTTAGAACGGCGTCCTCTTAACTCCCCTTTATTTCCCAATATTGATCAGAATTCTATACATTAAAAACGTTGATAATGAAAAGTAGTAGATTTTCAAAATTGAAGATTTGGATAATTAAAAATCTGAACGTAAACTAACTATTTTCTTATAAGAATTAGTTGTCTCCCAGCAAACACCAATGATTGGCCCATTGTTAATAAACTGCATACATGCCTTTACTGCATCATTGGCAGAGTACTGGCAAGAAATGCTAAATTAATGAATAAAGTGAAACACCGGCCAGCGCTCGGCCACGGAACACTTTGCCAATGATGGCTGTGCAGTGCTTTTTTTACACTTATTCTTTACACGACATGAATGAAAAGTACGATTGTTTTGCCATTACAATATATGCAGTGGGGACCATTGTTGGCACTGTATCGAATATTTAACATTTATGTGATGAGAAAGTGAATACTATCAATGGTTTGCCATTACAATATATGCAGTTGTGGCTACTGGAATTAGAGAGACCTCCACCCATATGCTGTTCCCTAATACGGAAATAGCAAATATAATTAAGGCTGACATTTATTTACATTACACCATCGTAATTAATGAAAAACTGCTCATAATTTTATTAAGATACCATGGATGGTTTATCATTGATTACCATAAATTGAAATTTTTATTCTATTTTCTCTTTCAAGTAAATGTCAATCTCAGTTATATCTACAATTCCTGTATTTTGGGACAGTACGTGCAGGTGCAAGGCCCCTCAAACTCCGATAGTCACTATACTGCATATACATACCTACCTTTTTTTACTCAAAGGACTGTTGTGACAATAACGTGCAAAAGTTTTGGAAGATTTTTTTATCGTTAAAAAAATACCAATAAATTTTAAACAGCAATGATTGGGCGCCTAAAGAGACACTACATACTATCGAACCCAACGGACCCTTAGCAGTAGTCTTATTGTTTTTTTTTCTGTTTGAGATAAATTAGCTAATTTGATTTGATAGTTGTACAGTATTTCAGTAGGGATAAGTAAATAAATAAAAATCCCTAAAACTTTTGCAACATACGTAATTTTCATACCTACCTTGAAACAGTGCTTGTTTTTCTGTAACGACTTGACAGCTGATCTTCTATCATTCTATGCAGGCTACTTCTTATTAATGCTCATCACCACCAAACGTAGGTAGTATTAATAAAGGATAAAGGATACATCTTTTAGTAAAAATTAATGGTTACCTATTATTATTTTTTTACAATTTAGTTGGAGTTCTGGATTTAGCTTAAAATAGTTCAACATACGATTTCAAAGAAACACCTATACTATTTCCATTTTCAAAACTGTATTATTCTTCTCAACTTTCATAAAAGAAAGAATAATTACAGTCAGTCTTCATAATAGAAAGTTATTTTTTCAAAACATTGACGGTTTTTTTATTTTCATAATTTGTTTTAATAGTATATTATTTTAATTCTTCAAGTGAAAGGTATAATGTTTATTAAAATATTTTTCAAAAAGTCTATACAAACAAAATTGAAGAAAAGCATATATGTAGGTATATTAGGTGATGACTAATGAATAACGCTAAATTGTCGGTATATTAAACTCATATAGGTACTGAAAGATAAAATATATATATTTTTTTTATTAACAACAGAAGTATAACTGCCAATAGACTTACTTATTATTAAATAAATAGTAATGAAACCATAAATTAATTCTAATTATCCATCTCGTCTTCTTAAATTAGTGGTCCTATTTGTACATCCTCCTTCGCGGTCCATTGAACCCCGTAACCACGTTTTTATAATATCTTTAATATTTTTTGTTGGATGAATCTTTACACAAAGGATTTATTCTTACGGAATCTAAAAAAAAAAAATTATGTGACAGTTAAGGTGGTGCATATAGGCTTCAAATCACAATGAAAGAAGGTCTATACCTTCACATAACATCCAACAGGCAACAATCATTCTCTAATAGAACGCGAAAGACAAAAAAAATCAAGATTAACGTTAATATACCTAAGAATTTCTCAAAGAAAAGTATTACAAGGTATTATCTCAAAATAAAAACGTAAAAATATGGGCTTATTAGGTAAACATTCCTAATGTTTTATAAATAAACTAGTTAAACGAATGTTTTTTTTAATTAGGATGTTAAATATTATGACACAAAGAAATGAAGAATCCATATTATTTTTGTGTTTGATGAATTATCTTAATAAAATATAAGGCGACCTTTATATACCTACCTATATGCCATTTTTTTTTTGAGTAGAAGATGACATCCTTCGACATGTAAAACTTTTCTTTTCAATTACATCTGCACTATTCCACAAAACACAAACGCACAATAAATGAGGAATTCAAACTGGAACTAAAATAACCACAAAACTTATATGATTTATATGAATATTATAAGAAATCAACCATAAATTATTTAAGCGTGCCTTCACCTTCTCGGTTCTCGTCTAGCTGCCAAATGTCAAAAGTTTCGCTGTTCTCATCGCGGGAATTTTAAAAGTAAGGTTACAACACGATTTACAAATCGTAATGCACTTTTAATTCGCTTTTTTTGTATTAACAAAATATTACAATTACATTCGCAAGAATAGAATAATGGCCCATTGATACATTTACTGTATATTGGTTACTATGTATCCGGCCAACAATGAATTATTGATGGCAAATAACGATATAATAAACGATTTTTTACATCACTTAAAAAACGTTGGTTTGTCACAGACAAAAAAGTGCTTTAACTTGTTTAATGTACCAGCAACGTTAAAGTGATTCCAACTACCCAGTAACAGGAAGGGCATATTTAACACACAAAACCATCAATTCACCATTACAACACGGAGGTTATAATGGTTAGACTGTACTCTATATTCACTTTCCAAGTATTGGCAAAAATTGCCATCACTCTACCAGCAATAACTGTAATGGCCCATTGTTTTGCCAGACATTTTGTGTTTGCTGGGCTCATACCATAAAATAATGAACATTTCCTTATTTCCATTGATTGCCATTGGTATTAACACAAAAATATTCACTGTTTTCAATAGTTATGTTGTCATAAGATTAAAAAATAAACAAAATGAAATTCTTTAAGCAAAATACCAACGATTATTGATTATTCTATTCAGTAGATAGTCAGAGCTGTTGTTCGTTTCATCGCCCTCTACTCTGTTTAACACATACAAAATTGGATGACAAATATCAGAGAAAGTATTGTAATACGATGAGATGAAAGGAGGTGAGCTTAAGTTGAGATCCATTTATGGGCAATGAAGTTAAACAATAGCAATATGCAATAGTTTTACCATCCAATGTATGCAATGATCTTTGACAAAACGCAAAACGTATCAGATGCTGCATGGCATTGAATTGTTGAACGCAGCCAATTACTACAAATGTCATTACATAGTACTATTAGTAGTATAGTAGTCCCTATTCTCGAAACAAGGGAATTTATTCTCATGAGAAAATGACGTCAATATGACGTAAGTTAACATTTACTATTGATTGACTCACTATTTATAGAGAGAAAATGACGTCATTTTCTCAAGAGAATAAATTCTTTTGTTTCGAGAATAGGGACCCAGAGATTTATGAATCAACTATTTTATTCGTGCGGTATCAAATTGAATGTGGGTTTTTGAATAATTCATATAGTATATTATTACTAAGGCTATGAATATATTGACAATTTTGAAAAACAATTTATTAATATTATTATAAAATAAAATAAAAAAAGTTCTTTTTTTGAATATTATTAAGCATTTGGTAGGTAGGTATTATAAAATAAAATAATGTAAACATACATTTCTATTCTAATGGTGTATCAATTTTTAATTTGTGAATCATCAAGATATTTATTTATTATTTGAAAATAAATGTACCAATTACAGGATAACATGGGTATAATAATAAAATATTTATTTATTTATTTAATTTATTTACAAAAACATCATTTGGTCCTCATTTGTTAATTTTTTTTTAATTAGTAAAGGTTGATAATCTTTTTTTGTTTTGTACGTTCAGTCCTGTCAATATATTTATGGTTGTTAAGAGGATACAATACAAATGTATAGCTGGCGTATTCTAAACGACTCTTTTTTTTAATTAATACTTATGTACTCTTGTCTCTTAGTGACAATACAAGAAAATTTTTTTATAAATGACTTTATTTAGGCTTTATTCAAGCATAATAATAACAAACATATCCAATTTTATATACTTATATTGATGTCTCATCTCTAAACATACAATTATTAAATTTATTGGACTTTCTTTAATACATGATAAAAATTGGAATAACAATTACAAAATCCAAAACGTCTAAAATTAATTATTGGAAAAAAAATTTTTAACTCACCACAAAATTCATTCATTATGGTCACCAATTATAAAGAATGTCCCCAAGAAGATGTACATATCCTTTCGCTATCACACTAGCTCATCAGGAGGACGAGATCTTTCGCTAATAAAGTTATTTACTTGAACTTATATTTTACAATTAATAAACTACCATTTAACAAACAAATTTCATTTCTATTATTAATGCCGCCCACATTTTCATGCTTTCTTATAAAATACTCTACCTCTCTTTATTCGAGACTTGTTGTCTATAGACAACAATAATAACAAAAATATCCAATATATTTATTGATGTTCCATTTCTGAATATGCAAATATAAATTATGTTGAAGAAAATCGTTGAAAACACTCTAGAACGTTATTATTGTTGTCTATAGACAACAATAATAACAAAAATATCCAATATATTTATTGATGTTCCATTTCTGAATATGCAAATATAAATTATGTTGAAGAAAATCGTTGAAAACACTCTAGAACGTTATTATTGATATTAATGATATTATACTTATTATCTAAAGAAGATCGTTATCAAAAGTATTCGTCTCCTTAAAAATGTTTTTTAAAAATGTTTTCTTACCCGCCTCTCAAATCACCGAAGTAACTCCCGGAAAATTCTAGGATTTTGTGTTAGGTTCTAAATTAATCGCATTTTGTTTTTATTATTTAACAAAAACTTTTCTTGAGGAACAGTAGCCGTCATACTCTCATGAAAGAGAACCTCTGCACATTGAACAGGTATCGTCGTTGTTGCTCAGCTTTTTTAGTACACCCAGTCAATTTCGTAATCGTCAAATACGATTACCGAATTTTACCCAAATTTGTTTTTCATGTAGTTAACATACGTCGCACTCGCACAAATGTCCTCAAAAGTTTTATTGGTCTGCCATATTACTAGAGTTAATAAATATCCACTATCAATTACATAAATTTTGTTAGAGCCCAGCAAACTTTTATCAATGAGTTGAAATATCTCAAAAATAGCAGAATTTGTTCTTCCTCATACCGCTTTTAGGAAGAGGTAATTTTAATATTAGAATATTGGGAATGATTGAGGAATACACCGAGAATCAATCGCTTCAATTCGTTAAACACCAAAATGAAATGTTTACAGATGATAGTGAATGTATAATTACAAAAATATGGCCAACAAAGAAGAATTCACGTCTATATCAAGCAATCATTGTAATTGACGTCCACATTTATTGCAAAGCTGTAGACCAAGGTTATTTATTTAAATAAATAAATAAATATAAATAATACCACAGGTAATACGACCCCCTTGATCTCTGAAGATTCTAAAAGAACCTTGTGCGAGAGGGGTCTACACATTTAGAGAATAAGGGACACACACCCAATATCCGAGTATACTAGGATTAATTTCTTTGTCTGAAAAAATTCCAGTGACACGGCCGGGAATCGAATCCGGGACTCATCCTGGCTGAGAGTCTAGTGTCCTAGCCTCTCAACCAACCAGCCAGATTATGAATTATGATGATATGATGTCTGTCGAGTATATGATGCAATTGACTGAAAATTAGTTTTAAATGTAGCTGTTTATACCAACCTGAAAAACATGTGCAAGTGGTTTTATTTACAAAAACATCATTTGGTCCTCATTTGTTAATTTTTTTTTAATTAGTAAAGGTTGATAATCTTTTTTTGTTTTGTACGTTCAGTCCTGTCAATATATTTATGGTTGTTAAGAGGATACAATACAAATGTATAGCTGGCGTATTCTAAACGACTCTTTTTTTTAATTAATACTTATGTACTCTTGTCTCTTAGTGACAATACAAGAAAATTTTTTTATAAATGACTTTATTTAGGCTTTATTCAAGCATAATAATAACAAACATATCCAATTTTATATACTTATATTGATGTCTCATCTCTAAACATACAATTATTAAATTTATTGGACTTTCTTTAATACATGATAAAAATTGGAATAACAATTACAAAATCCAAAACGTCTAAAATTAATTATTGGAAAAAAAATTTTTAACTCACCACAAAATTCATTCATTATGGTCACCAATTATAAAGAATGTCCCCAAGAAGATGTACATATCCTTTCGCTATCACACTAGCTCATCAGGAGGACGAGATCTTTCGCTAATAAAGTTATTTACTTGAACTTATATTTTACAATTAATAAACTACCATTTAACAAACAAATTTCATTTCTATTATTAATGCCGCCCACATTTTCATGCTTTCTTATAAAATACTCTACCTCTCTTTATTCGAGACTTGTTGTCTATAGACAACAATAATAACAAAAATATCCAATATATTTATTGATGTTCCATTTCTGAATATGCAAATATAAATTATGTTGAAGAAAATCGTTGAAAACACTCTAGAACGTTATTATTGTTGTCTATAGACAACAATAATAACAAAAATATCCAATATATTTATTGATGTTCCATTTCTGAATATGCAAATATAAATTATGTTGAAGAAAATCGTTGAAAACACTCTAGAACGTTATTATTGATATTAATGATATTATACTTATTATCTAAAGAAGATCGTTATCAAAAGTATTCGTCTCCTTAAAAATGTTTTTTAAAAATGTTTTCTTACCCGCCTCTCAAATCACCGAAGTAACTCCCGGAAAATTCTAGGATTTTGTGTTAGGTTCTAAATTAATCGCATTTTGTTTTTATTATTTAACAAAAACTTTTCTTGAGGAACAGTAGCCGTCATACTCTCATGAAAGAGAACCTCTGCACATTGAACAGGTATCGTCGTTGTTGCTCAGCTTTTTTAGTACACCCAGTCAATTTCGTAATCGTCAAATACGATTACCGAATTTTACCCAAATTTGTTTTTCATGTAGTTAACATACGTCGCACTCGCACAAATGTCCTCAAAAGTTTTATTGGTCTGCCATATTACTAGAGTTAATAAATATCCACTATCAATTACATAAATTTTGTTAGAGCCCAGCAAACTTTTATCAATGAGTTGAAATATCTCAAAAATAGCAGAATTTGTTCTTCCTCATACCGCTTTTAGGAAGAGGTAATTTTAATATTAGAATATTGGGAATGATTGAGGAATACACCGAGAATCAATCGCTTCAATTCGTTAAACACCAAAATGAAATGTTTACAGATGATAGTGAATGTATAATTACAAAAATATGGCCAACAAAGAAGAATTCACGTCTATATCAAGCAATCATTGTAATTGACGTCCACATTTATTGCAAAGCTGTAGACCAAGGTTATTTATTTAAATAAATAAATAAATATAAATAATACCACAGGTAATACGACCCCCTTGATCTCTGAAGATTCTAAAAGAACCTTGTGCGAGAGGGGTCTACACATTTAGAGAATAAGGGACACACACCCAATATCCGAGTATACTAGGATTAATTTCTTTGTCTGAAAAAATTCCAGTGACACGGCCGGGAATCGAATCCGGGACTCATCCTGGCTGAGAGTCTAGTGTCCTAGCCTCTCAACCAACCAGCCAGATTATGAATTATGATGATATGATGTCTGTCGAGTATATGATGCAATTGACTGAAAATTAGTTTTAAATGTAGCTGTTTATACCAACCTGAAAAACATGTGCAAGTGGTAAGAGAACATGTCCTCGCTGGTTCATAGCCTCAAGGACTATGGTGCTGTTCCTAAATGTACTTTTCATATTAATGCGAGATAGTAATTAATCATCAAATTATTATGTGGGACAGTGAAAAAGTGGTGTGTATAGATATACTATGGCATATGGTGGCATATAACAACTACTTAACTAATTACAAATATAATCTTTCTACAATTAATGTCTTCTTCTACCGGGTGCCCCATTATATTTTGACCCATTTTAAACCTATAAAAATTTTTAACTACTTGAGATAAATTCTTCTACATATTTTTGAAAAGTTTTTTTCTGAATATCCATCTTTTTTGCTCACTTCCGGTTTAATCGGAAATGAGATCGTATTTTCGGGGATGGGGCAACTTTGTTATTTCAAATGGAATTTTTCACAGTGGGAAAGCCCATTGTTTCCCTATTCCGATAATTCCATGTTTGTCATGGAAATTAGAGTGATGGTTTTATAAGCTTTTAAAGTGAATGCTGCGTTTTATCGAAATGCTATTAAAAAAATAATGATTCACAAAGTAGATCATGGAAATAAAAGACATCACTAGTAAACGTCAAATTAGTTTATTAACAATTGCATGTTACTTCAATTATTGCTAATATTGAAAATGTATAGGGTTAGTTTTATTAATGTAAACCCCTCATTTTTATTTTTATCTTTGACCGATTAAAAAAATTAAAAAAATGGCCTTACACGGTTTTTTATGTACCCACTCCTGCTAAAGGATTTGAGGTAGCGTTTTAAATATACAGGGTAAGCAAAAAGTTAGATTTTTTAAATGGAACACCCCCATTTATTATGACAAATTTCAATTCCCCCAGTCATTCTGATTACAAATGTATTGTATAATCGGTTTACTATACCTCGTAAAGATGCTGATGGATTTGGCACATAAAAGATTCATAATGCTGTTTATGTAGAATATTTTTAACACCCGATGACAATGGCAATTTGCCTTGCAGAATTTGTTGGATCAATCTCAACACAAGCCAAGATGTTTATCTCTGCCTCCTTACTTACAATAAATCTGTTTTCGTGTTTATTATCATTTCTTCCTTTTAAATATTCCAACCAAGGAAAATATGCTGCACAAGGGTGGTCCTGGATGACATTGAACATACAATGATCTGGCTTTCCTTTGGTTTTTTGTTACCTCTCCGTATACTAGACTCCGGCCGCTATCAGAACAAGCCACCAACGTCATTAAAGAATATCTGCGCGGTCGTCCATCGAAGTCCCGCCCTCTAGCATAAGCGTATCATCATAACATTTTTTAAATCTGTTATTCGCAGCGTTGAGTTTGATAAATGCACGTCACTACTTACTTTGTAGAAACATGGTATCGTCAAAGCTAGCGCAGCCGTTGCAACGCCCCTGGCTTGTTCTTATAGTGGCCGGACTCTAACAACAAATCAATTTGACACTCGCGCCTAAACACAGCCATTTGGAACAAACAGATAACACTCACAGCCCTCTTGAATCAAAGTACTGTTTAAAGATCAGTTATTGATTAGCCTTTGTGATATCAAAGTGATATTTACAGTGCAGGTGTGAATGTTCACCTGCACTGTGCCGATATCTCAAAAATTATTAGGTTTAGACAAAATGTAATGGTGCCTACTTATAACGGTTCTCTTTTTCTATATACTTACGTAATCTTTTTATACGGAAAACTCGGGCGCCAGTTCTTTAATTTTTAAGTGCAAAGAACTACACTTTTTGGCGGGTTAATCAGAAATAATTGACAGAAATAATAACTCGTGAATTTTACCTCTTGAAAACAACGAATATCTGGGGTCGTGAACTGAAGATCTGTCTAATGGACTTCGACCATTTGTTCAAACGGGTTAATCAGAAATAATTGACAGAAATAATAACTCGTGAATTTTACCTCTTGAAAACAACGTATTTATTCAGTAATATTAATGAACAAATTAATGTAACTCTAATACCTCCACGGCTGTACAGTCGAGTATGTATAAAACTGTTTAAAACGATTAAAAACAAGTCAAGCTGGCAATCAAGAATCTTTACGCGATTTTATTACGGAATTTGGGATAAGTTTGATTAATAAATTACTGCGTACGACAAGCAAACGGACCTTTCCAATAGGATGTATTATGCACGGCGGGAAATCGGTTAGCTATAGATATTGTAGTCTATACGGAATGTTTAAACATACGGCGAACTACTGCCACAAACGTAGAGCTATTTGTTAATGATTATGCTGATTAACGTAAGTTTACCGAGTCAACTCTATGCATGTCAACTTTATGGATGGCCCAAGTGAACAGATCTAACCAGTTGATGCATATAATGACTATTTGGCTTAACGTAGGTTTTCCGGTAACCTGTTATGCATTGAGGCGTTTAAGATGGCCCAAGTGAACAAATCTCAGCAGCCGATGCATATATTAGAAAACAAGACTAATTAGCTCTGGTTTGATTTAGTAGTATAATACAACGATACTTACGGACAAAAAGATCTCTGAATATCTATACTTAACTGAAGGCAGTACCTACAAATTACAGCGGACTACGGTGTGTTCTTACCAATATTATGTTCAAATAAATTTACTATTAAATTTGGAGCGGCGGTACGGACGGAAATGTTGACGGCTTCGGATTGATCTAGAACTGCTGGCGGTAGATCGGATCTGATTTTGCGGACTATCTCGGAATGAACCTGGACTGCTGTCGACTTTCTCGGAAAAGACGACGAAGTGAGCGCTCCTCTCCCTTTTGTTACCTTTATGACGTATCTAGGTGGCGTGATAGAGGGGCGGTCACCGACTTGAAACGAAGGATTCGGATGCACAACCCGGCGTTACTTGCAGAGGTCAAGCGGATTAGGCAATTAGGAGCATCAATTCGGAACGTCAATAACCGGAAATGAGTTACTTGCAATTTCTATACTATATTCCAAAAAGAAACGGATTAAAACGGACACGGATTAACAGTTTTAGTAACGAATGATTTTTATTTCCGACTCGGCCATTATTTATAATAATTCACGGATGTTACTTATACGAGGGATTGTCGAAAATTAATCAATTAATTACTTGACTGCTTGTTTACCAGCGGATTTTTTAACAACTCATTATTAACTTAACTAAAACAGGACTTACTTACTAAAAACAGCGGCAGGGTGTACCCAAGTTAATATTTAAAGCAAAAATGAACATTCCTTGATTGGAAAAATCACTTTGTTACAAAAGGACACTACAAACAAAAAATATCCAGAAAAGCTAGTAGAATGTAAATTTAAGGTTTAACATAGGGCATTCCTTTAAAAATAGCTAAGTCTGTACCGACTCAGGTTAAACCGGATATGAAAATCAGAAGTTAGAGCAATCAAAATATGCGCCGTATTCAACCAAACAACTTCCCAAAATTTGAAATCGATATTTTTTTTTAGAAGAAAGTTGTAGGCTGGCTAGTAATATCGTAGACATCCGATATAGGTATGCATTTATATGTATTATCAAAATGTCATAGAAGATTAAAAACCAAAACGAAAGAATTATTTAAAATCATAAGCAGGAAATTTGTGTTTAATAATTGCACTAACCAAAACATTGCTTGATTCTAGCGTATTAGATTCATAACTTTTTCTGTTTTCATAAAAGATCGTAATTTTAATTTGACTACTATATTTTAGTGTTATATATTATTCCACCAAATTTGGATGTTCATGTCTATGCATATTTTTTCGAGTTAAATAATAATTCCAGTTAAAATATCAGTTATTTAATAATGATGGGCTACTTTTATTAGGAGATTTTAACATTTCATCTTCTATTAACTACTCAGTGAAATTGGCAATATGTATATTATTGGTTCAATTATTATTAATTTCTGTGAATTTATGGGGCTTAACCAGTATAATAATATAACAAATCTAAATAATTGACCGCTTGACTTAATCTTAAGCAGTTTACCAATTACTATTAGTAAATCCGAAAACTATTTTCATTCAGAAGATGCTCATCACCTACCTTAACTTTTGGCTTCACAAGAGACTGAAAACAAAGGTAAAATTAAACATAATTCTTGTTTCAACTTTCGAAAAGCTGACTTTCATAAAAACCAATGATTTGTGTAATGTAGATTGGTTTTTTAAATCTAATGTTAATGATGTCAACGTAGCCTGTGATGGACTTTATGAAAAACTAAACTCTATGTTTCTTCGAAGTGTTCCAGAAACTATTCCAATAAACATATCATATCCTCCCTGGTTCAGGTATTCCATTATTAAAGATATGAAGCGTAAATCCCGTTTATGGCATTTAATTAAAGTTAAGGGTGAATTACAATATTTAAATTAATTTCGACAGTTGCACTCTAAAATAAAAAAGATATTAGAATCGCACACGAGAAATATATTGAAATGTTGGAGGCGTCTTTGAAAATTAATCCCAGCAATTTTTGGTGATATTTGAATAAAGACACGATCATCGAGATTTTCTAATTCAATGTGCTATAATAACCAACCTCTTGAAGATATGCAAGACATACTCATCGCATTTGCCACTTTTTTTTCTACGGTCTTCCTTTTTAAACTTCTCAACACTTGACGCGACGGAGTTGAGCACAACAAACAACGTCCCTCACTGAAAATGATGCTCTATATTATAGTATCACTAAAGAAGTCGAAAAATAAAAATGACGGCAGGTGCTGATGGCATTCCTGCTTTCTTGCTGAAATGCTGCACATTTCTTCTTGCGTTGTCTCTTTCTATATATTATTTTTAATATATCGCTACGAACTACAATATTCTCCCAACAATGAGCAACTAAAATAATAATAATAATAATAATAATAATAATAATAATAATATTAATAATAATAATAAAACCGGACCGGCAACCTCCACGCGGTGCACCCTGGACAGAGAGGGGTAACCCTCTCTGACAAATGTCGGACGTGGGGTTTCAGGGCTAACCACCCTGAAACCCCCCTATTCTGGTTCCACAGACTCCAGAAATGGCCCCTCACAATCGACCCCAACCGGATGGGGGTCAGAGACAGATGGGAGGGGCCTCACCGGACGGTCTCAACGTTGACGACCCACGCAATGAACATGGACGCTTTAAGTGGACGAGGGAACTAAGGGATGACCTGCTCAACTGCCATGAGAGCAGCGAACCTGCGCGCAGGGGATACATGGCGCGATCACACCGGTTGTGGTGCGATATGCACCCGGAGTATCGCGCCTTCTCTCAACAACATCTGAGAGATCAAGTATCCTTCCTGCGCAGAACAGGTTACGTAAGGGCACCACGTCAGCGTGAGGAAGTGCCTGCCGCACTTCCACCGCGGCAAATAGCAGCTGACGAGGAACATCCTCCTGAGTACACCGATATCGCTTTAAGGACGAGGGTTAACCTTAACACCAGGGTTAACCCAAAGCCACAAGACCTGGCACGAATGGATTCGTTGATTAGTGAGGAGCTTCCAGAAGATGCCAACATCTGGCAGATCAACAGCGCGGTGTACGCTGCCGCCAAGCAACTCGTCCCACAACAGCGCCTGGCAAGCGCAGTTGATAGGGTCGAGAAAGCTAAGCGGCGCGTACAGAAGATCGAAGCTAAAATTCGATTAGCAAGGCAACACGCTTCTCGAATCCAGAGTGTGGTGGATTATATAGTCGCAGGTAGACCATTTACACCGAAGGTCCGGCGAGTGGCAGCCGGACTGAGACGCCAACACCACACTCTAAATCGCACAGTGCTGCAAACCATCAAGCAGCACTGTCTAGATAGGATTCGAGCGCTTATGGCTATTAAGAAAACTTTGGTCAGGCGAATGCGGAGTTTGGAACAAAACAAATTGTTTCAAACAAACCCGTCTCGTCTGTTCCAAGAGCCACAGCGTGTTGTCGAAAATCCGCCAACTGTTGATAATGTCGAAGCCTTCTGGAAAGGAATCTACGAAGTCGCGAGTCCATTCGATAATGACACTCCAGCTATAGCACACTTCGAGGCTCTCTGTCGTAGAGTCTTAGAAGAGCCAGACGAAGTGTGCCCGGCAATCAGTACGGAAGAGGTTCAACAAGCACTTGTTGGAACCAAGAACTTCGCTGCCCCGGGTCCAGATGGTATAAACAACTGGTGGTGGAAGAAGTTTCCTTCCACCCACCGCCATCTGGCCCGAGTTTTCAACTCATGGTTGAACGAGGGGCAGCAAATTCCGGACTGGTTTGTCGAGGGGCGAACTGTGCTAATCCTCAAAAAGGGGGATCTGTCTGACCCAAAAAAAGACCGAGGGATTCATTGTGGCCTGCCAAGATGGTGTTATTAACACTTTGGTCTATCGGAGTCGCGTGATGGGTGTAGAGGTTCCTGATATCAACTGCAGGACCTGCCGTCAGGCGCCGGAGTCGCTCATGCATCTATTATCTGCATGTCCGATTTATGCGACTGCGGCCTACATCCAACGACATAACGGCTTTACGAGTACTATACTACCATCTTCGGCACTCGTACAAGATAGACCAAACACCAGTGCTGCCTTATATCCCCGGAGATATCGAGTCCGTAGTCGAGAACGAGAAATGCCGGATTTACTGGAACTACTCGTTCCCGACCGTCAGGCGAATTCAAGCCAATAAGCCTGACATAGTCCTCCTCGACCATCAGACCAAGGCGATGTATGTCATTGAGTTCTCAGCACCTGCTGAGACAAACATCGCCTTGAAGGACGAGGAGAAACGGACTAAATACAGAGATCTCCGGTACGAGCTCCAAGTGCTATACCCAGGCTACTCTGTCAAGATGGTCGTCCTGATAATCGGTGTACTCGGAGGTATGAAGCCCACGCTGCTCTCCGCATTGAAGACCATGCCTGCCTGCCAAACATCGGCAGAATGGTTGGCTGGTCAAATGCAGAAAGCGGTCATCCTGGGATCCCTTCGTCTACTTAGGGCACACGAGTCTGGAATCTACAGTGACTAACCCTGCGGGATGTGGGGAGTTGCTGTAGATTATTCGCTGGCGCTCACTCTGTGTGGTGTCGGAGGTCACAGAGAGACTGTCCAGCATTAGGTTCGGGAAACCGAATAAAAAATAATAATATGTAATATGTCTTTATTGGATGTTTAAATTACAAAATAAACAGGCAAGGTTAAATTTGGTTGGCACCGTTCGACTTTACGTCGCTCTTCCACGTAACCAACCCAATACCACATTATGACATCTAATAACAAACTTAACATCATAAAAAAAATAATAATAATAATAATACTTACCTATACACAATATGTAATTGTAAAAAAATAGAATAAGGTTAGAATAGGGTTTTGACCTGTTTTTTGTATGATGACAAACTCGTAGCCATTTTAATGTTTTCAGGAATTTCATTAAAAATCTTTACAGCATTATAAGTAAAAGATTTTTGAAAAAGTGCTGTACGATGCCTAGGTACACTATACAAGTTACGATGACGAGTAACAAGATCGTGAGTGTCGCTGCCTTTGACTAATTTATCAAACAAATATTTAGGTGACTGATATGTATTGATTTTGTAAACTAGACATGCCATGTGATATTTATATCTTTCAGATAAATTTAACCACTTAGTTTCCGAAAATTTACCAGAAATATAATAATAATAATAATAATAATAATAATAATAATAAACTTTATTTTCCCATTAAAGACAATACAGTAAATATTGTATAGAAATAGTCATACTTACATGTAAAATACATATATGACAATATGATCATACTTACGTAAGTTAAATATATATCTAACACATGAGTTTTGTACTTTTTGTAGAGATGTTTTGTCTGCGTATAACAAAGCCGGCCAATAAACTACGTCACAATATGCCAGTTGAGACAGTATCAACGAATCACATAACAAAGTTTTGATATCGCAATTAAGTTCATTTTTATACATGTAAAGTAATTTTAATTCACTGTAAGATACCTTAATTAAGTGTTCAGCATGTTTATTAAATTTAAGGTGTACATCCAGAAAAAGTCCTAAATTTTTACAGTAGTCAACAGGCGTCAAAATTTTACCATTTAGTGAAATATTAAAATTTGGGTCCTCGATGATACCTTCTCTGTTTTTTCCAAACACTAAAAGTTCTGTTTTCGACTCATTCGGCCACGGTTAACTAAATGGCACCACTGGTTTTCTAAATATTGGATGGGATCATTTTACCACAAGGGATCATTATACCCCGCTCTCCCCTACTATCTTCTCATGTGCAGTGAGTCTCAAATTTTTTCTAATCAGAATGGTTTTATTTGCGGACTCCACTGCCACGAATCTAATCAGCAATCTCTGCCCAAGAAGAACCAAGAGATTGCTTGTGTGAAGGTTGTTTAGAAACAAGAGAATTCGATATCATAGGAAAAATTTAAATTCATCGCTAAAAAATTGACTTATCCAAAAATTTTTTTGTCAAATTCGGATTCAGCGCGTCAAAATACATAAGAATAATGGGGAATTTTAAATTAAAAGGAAAAGTGCAATTTTAGCGACTAATAGGGGTTAAAAGGGGGTGCTAGCGGTAAATTGCCTAGTTAAAAGAAATTTTTATTGTCAAATTCTGTTTCAGCACCTCAAAATACATAAGGCTAGTGGGGAATTTTAAATTATAAGGAAAAGTGCAATTTCAACTCAAAATAGGAGTTAAAAGAGGTGCTTTTGAAACATCGACCACAATTTTCCCCATGGATCGCATGCCTATAAGCAATATCAAAGTTTTAACTAAAACATATTTAGCCAAAACTAGAATCAACCGAAAATATTTGTTAAATAATTCTAGTTTTACCTAGACAAAACTAGAATTGACCAAAGAGAATAGTTAAAACCCGATTTTCCTAGGAAAAACTAATTTTAACTAAAATTTCGATTTTTCGAGGGATTTTTACGGTACCTACAGAGTTGCAGTCAACGATGTTACAAAACTCAGTGGCTCCTTTATTCTCAATAATACAAAAAACTGTTTTATGTAAAAGTTGTAGGAGATCAAATGTTACACATTTTAACATTAGATTGAAATATACCGGGTAATTTATGAAAGCGGGGCACTATGTAGGTAAATTTTCTTAAATAGAACACCACATTTATTTTCGAATATTTGAATTCTTTATCAAATTTTCAATATTTTATCAAAAATGTACAATTATAGTTTTGGAAATATTTAAGATAAAAGAAAATAAATTGAAATTGTCAGCATTTATTTTACTACTGTTAATTCGCCACTTTTTCAAGATTTGAAAAATTTAATTAAAATAAGCTGTTTTAATTAGTTAGGTACTAGTACAGAATTAATTTATTTCTTCAGAAAAATTTAAATTTAAAAAACATTTAGATCAAAGAGAATTATCTCCCTTATTTTAAATGGAATGTCCTATATTTTTTATAAGATCGTATAGGTCTATTGATTCCCTATAACTTTTGTTAAGTATATCCTATTCTGAGGACTTTAGATCTTTAGAAGATATTCGCTGATTTTTTACAGTTTTTGGAACGGTATTATACATTATGATCACATTAGCCATGGAGAAAACAAGTTAGAGACATAAGATATTTAGTGAGGGATCCAAAGCTCTCAAAAACGGAATGACCCATTCCAACAAGGTAAATAATTTTTGGCAACAAATTTGGAAAGAGGGTCCTAGGGGCATCGGAAATTGCTTGTTGGACTTTTGTTGGCTCTTGCACAACTTCTCAAAAAGAAAAAAAAGATGGCGTAATGGTATTTCAAGAATACGTGTTTTTAAACGTTCACCTTCCGCTAAAAAAATAACTATTAGAGATATTGATCTGATTTTTTTTATTTATATAGTAGAATCATGAGCGCCTCTATCAGTAGCAATGGAATTTAAAAATCACTTGCAGTTTTTT
Source organism: Rhagium mordax (assembly GCA_963680705.1). Lineage (NCBI taxonomy): Eukaryota > Metazoa > Arthropoda > Insecta > Coleoptera > Cerambycidae > Rhagium > Rhagium mordax. Next base: position 31,067,793 of record OY796660.1, read on the forward strand.
TTAAATAAGTCCTAAAGTTACAGCAACGAAATTTGTGTATTGAAAATTTCGGCATATGGGAAACTATATTAAATGTTAAAAATTTGTACACACTATATGTGGACAAAATGTGGTCCTAAGATCGAAAAAGTTTAAAAAAAAAAAATCAGGTCGGTATCTTACACTGTTTGAGAGTTATAGATTTTTTAAAGAGGCAGTTATTTATGTTTGCGGAACTCCTAGTAGTATTAAAGCTGATTTCTGGCGTGCGCGTTGCCATCCAGCTTATTGTAATGTATAAACAATTTGCAGATAGTAGGACAAAACAGCTTTTGGAATTGCGTGATTGTTATTGAAATTTTTACAAATTATGTAAAATAAAAGTCACATTTGACAGATTATGAGGGTGTTGTTGATAGATAAATAAATGATTAGATTATTTACTATCCCATTATTTAGGTATATTATGTACAAATGGTAAGACATTTTACAAAAAATGTAAAAAAATATATAAAACACCTATACATAAGGCATTCAATTACAAGCAAGCACTTACGTATTCCTAGTCAGAATCACTGTCTGATAAGAGCTGCTCCGTATTATTTTTGCCTTTAAAACAATTGTGGGGAAAGGCTGCACATGTACAGTTATTACGTTATTTTTTGAGATAAAAAAAATTTTTGAAATAAAAGTTTTAGGGCATTCTATGATTTTTTTTTTCAACCATATATAATAGTATACAGGGGGTGCCTCATAAAATCGGCACAAAGCAATCTTATGTTTTTTTAACGGAACACCCTGTGTAATTTTGATTGAGATCAATATTTCAGTTTTGCAATAAACAAAAACAGTACGAAATTTTTATTAATAACAAGATTCTATACATGCCAAAGATTAAAAAGTTACTGTAACAATTTTTCAACATGTCCCCAATTTTCATCAATACATTTTCTACAACCTTTTGTTTTTGAAAATCATGGCATACCTACTGTTTCTCATTCTATTTTTATGTACATAGAAGCCGTTGTATACCGAAAATGGCTACAATAAATGTCAACATATTATACATTTTTGAAAGGACTTTCATAATATTCAAAAATATACATAATATTCAAAAATATACAAGACTTTCATAATATTCAAAAATCTACAGGGTGTTTCATTTCAAAAAACGTAAGTAAATGTGGTTTGTCCGGCTATTATGATGCACCCTGTATACTATTGAATATGGTAGCAAGAAAATTCATAGAATGCCCTAAAACTTTTGTTTACATTTTTTTTCTTGTCTCAAAAAATAACGAAGTTAAGAGGGGGTTCCATTTATAACCAATATTCAGATTTACGATTTTTTACGTGAATATTCCATAATTTTAATATTTTCTAAACGCTCTGTAAGATTAAATTAATATCGATATATAGGTATAGTTACCAATACCTATACATAAGAAAGTGACGAATAAAAATATCCCATTAAACACTTGAGTGGAAAGTTACAAGTCAGTAATGAGAAAAATATGATTTTTTCAAAAAAAATCGCTATATTTTTTAAATATTGCAGATTTTGAAAAAGTGACTAAATTGTTTTTTGTAAATAGTTAGTAGATTGCCCCTATAGGTATAACAAAATCAAATTTAAAACCGCTATTGTAAATTCTCGGTGTCAATGACATTTTCCATTTTTGGACGGGTCTTGCATTAGGCACTGTATACGATATTTATTGCAAATGCTCATTCCAACAGACAAAACCGCTTATTGTCAATAAAATTTGCAACAAAATGTTGAAAACCGCAACTCCATAATTGTCTTCCCTGTAGAGATATCTTATTCCAACATTTGAAGAAATAATTCGAATATCCAGTTCAATTGTCCAGAAGTTTATTTTTTTCTTCATATTTTTCATCTAACCTTTTATTGATTTCGTGAATTGCTATATAACCTTTTCTACCATACTCGTATACCCATAATTCTTTAAAATTTTCTATTTTGCACAAATTAAACATACTTAAAAAATTTATATCCGTATCCGTGGCTTCTATTAACGCTCGTTCAATACGCAATTCCTAAACATCAAATTTTAAATGTGTAAATATTCTTGTGTCCGCTTCTTCATGATTGCACTTTAGATTTATTCCGGTAGAGCACTCATTTTTAGATATTTTAACACATTTATATGTCATCAAATGTGCGTCCTAAATATAAGGCTACATTGATATGCAACATACTTATTCCTTGTTTACACCACAATTTGGAAATGTATTTTAAAAGGTTTGCTTTATTTTTATTATACGGCGATGCAATTGATGATTGTGTAATTGAAGATGCTCTTAAGTTCTTTGTAAATCTATAGTGCCGTAGTGACTTTAAATCCTTGGATTTGCTAAGGCAGCATTTCTTTTCTATTAGCAAGGGGGCTTACGTTCGCTACCTCCTAAGATTGAAAACGCTTTCTTCTGCATTTAAAACGCGCGTTATATCAAATTTTAGTCTTCAAGCGGTCCACCAATCCCCTTCCAAATTTACCTTCTCCCATAAATTTTGGATATGTGATGGAGAATAATGAAATAAAACCGCAAATGATGACAAAAAACCACTACCGATTCTAAAAAAAATTAAAAAGTGCAATTGTAAAGTAAAATGTGACAAAAAATGTGCGTGCACTTGGTGTTCTGTTGCGTACATGTGCAGCCTTTCCCTACAATAAAATTGTTTTAAAGGCAAAAATAATACGGAGCAGCTCTTGTCAGACAGTGGTTATGACTAGGAATACGTAAGTGCTGGAATGGGTTACTTGACGATTTTGACGTGTTTTGAAGGCTTGGATCCCTTACTAATTAAATGAAACGTCAAATTTATTATTTATATAGAATTATATTTAAACAGGAACGCCTGATAAATGAGACAATATATTTTTTACTTGTAAATAATGTAAGAGTAAATAACAAGAAAATTTGAAATATACCCAACAAAACATAGACGTAAATGTAGTGTGTGTAGTTGTTGTGGGCGGATCTTAATATACCTTATCTCTAAGGTAATGCCACAGAAAAAAATCGACTGGTCTGAGGTCGAGTGACCTTGTAGGCCATGGGAAAACAAAAGCTAAATCCGCCACGACCAATCTATTTTTCAGGGTAAACTTCGTCAAGGTGTGCACGAACCGCGCCATTTTGTTGATACTATATAGTTTGCTGAGTGCAGTGGCGTAACTAGGGGGGCCCAGGGGGCACGTGCCCCCGCCCTTAGTTGGTCGAGGGTACGGGACCTCTAAGTTTTGAAATTTATTTTATTGGTAAATCAATTCAAAATTCAACCTGATCTTGAACAGTACCGCCCCCAAAATAGTGCTCTGGTTGTCAATGTCTCTCAAAAGTCGATATAACTCTCGTTTCAAAAATTGTAAATATACTGCACCTATCGAATTCCGTTAAAAAAAATAGGGTTAACTAATTTTATTGTTTATAATCCCACACGATACATTTAAAGACCTATTTTGCAACTTACTTCCCGCATCCAAAGAGGATTTTCGTAAAATAATATTGCATATTACGATGATTTACTAAGCCATTAGATTTATGTAATTTATGTAGACTCATCAGTGAATAAAATTAGTGACAAAAATTTAGGGGTAGTACAAATTCGTTGTATCCAATTATTACAATTACAAAACTCATAATAATTTTCTTGAACATGAAGCAAAACTTCCAATTATTTGTCTTATAAATAAATTTTTAATCACTTTGACATCTTTATTGTTTTTGTACATAGTAGGCTAAAACAACAATAATAATTTTTAAATAATTTTTATAACTTCAACACCCTGTATCTCAGTAAGGAGGCACGTTTTATCTAAGTATTTTTGGTTAAATCTTCATATTTTGGTCTAAGGATTCGTCAGTTAGCGTATGACCAATTATTAATGAAACATCAACAATAAGGATTACGAATAAGGATTACACACTTATGAAAGATTAAAAAGAAATAAATAATACATAAATTAGAAAAAAACTTTTTAAAAACAAGTTTTTATTAAAGTGTACTATAAAGAAAGATGTGATCTTTCTCAGGCCTTGTGCCTCAGTTATATACCAGCCCATATAGAAGAATTCCCTCCGAAGAAGGGTATCGGATTATGTTTCCGACTACGTGCTACTTTGTCTTAAATATGGCGGAGGCGAACTACAAAACTTAAACCAGCAATATATGGAACAACAATATATAGTACTCTTTAACAGTAGCGTGCATTTTAGGAAGATCTTAATAACTCAAATTCAAAATTGTCGTAGAAAAATATTCTTTTATGTATGGCTGTTATAGAACATTATATTCTAGAAGCTTTCGAATGCCACATATTCCACACGAGCGAAAAGTTTGTAGTCCGAACCGAAGCGAGGACTATGGTTCGCGAGTGTGGAATATGCCATTCTAAACGTGTTGTAGACTATACTTTCTCTAAAATGATTTTAGAAATTACCACTACATTTTTCTCTTCAAAATATCACGCTTGATTAACTTCAAACTTTGGTGGTAAGAAAAGATCGATAAGGTGATTCTTTATAGTAACTAATATGTAAAGTAATGAGATAAATAATATTCTTATATGACATTTATTATTCCACTGGTTAATCACAGAGATAGTCTTCACAAAGCAAGATAAATCACAATAACCACGATATCCCCACAAAGGGTCACCGACCGCAACAAATGCAACCCAAAGAGTAGTGATCGATTGTTGAAAGAGAATTTAGTTATAACAGAGCAAAAGGGCAATTTAAAGAATTGGGGAATGATAATTTAGGTAAAAACCTTTACTGAGAATTTAGAGTTGTTGCTCCGAAATAACGGTCTTATTCATAGATAAGACTAGTTCTATGAGCACCCATACAACGTCCGTAAAGTCTTTCTGAAAATCTTTCTTATCGAATGATTCTTCACTTTTAGACAAAATGTAACTCATCTGCCACACGTTGCAAGGACCATCCAGTTTCTAATTTGGCGATTGCAATTCCTTTTTCGACGCCTGTAAGCTTGTGGTTCGTCATGTTTTAAAGTTTAGAAAATACTTAATAAGACAATCAATATAAAGTGACACTGTGTAGCAATGTAATTGCCACAGTAACTATAAGTTACATACAAATTCTATATTTTGTAAACTTAAGTAAAATAAAATAACATTCTTTAAAAATAAAAAGTCAGTAATAAGAAAAGTTATAACGAGTCTATCTCTTAGAGTATTGCCCTCTTCTAAGGATATAAATTCAGATCATTTTTGTACAGAGCCACTTTTAAAATGAAATTTACTTGAAACAGATATAAAATTTTCTTAGTACCCAACCATTAATTAAATTAAAGATCAAACTTTTAGTATTATATATAATCTTTAGTTTCTGTGCAGTATGCATAAGAAAATAATTAGTGTTTCACCACTTTGAGGCCACACATCACCAATGGTTAGTAGATACATATATTTTAATTCCTATTTTTAAGTCAATATGGTTTTGTATATAAATTTCTAAACAAGCAGGCCTTTTGCTCCGTTTGATTTTTTTGGATTTAAAATATACACCAAACGTATACAGTGTTTCCTGAGTGACTGACCATGCGCTAGTGGGAAGTAGAGAACTCCGGGGCGGTTTCAGAACGACCCTTATTTTATCCCCTAATGCCCGTGTTTCTGATATACAGCATGTTTTCTACTTTTTGCCAAAATTTTGATCGGCCATATTTCTTTAATGGCTTTACCGAAATGAATCAAATTTGGCAGATATGTTTCATAAATGGATGTCTACATCATTCAGTAAACAAAAGAAAAAATAACAAGATTTGGACAATTTTCAATGACATCTTTAAAAACACACTAATAGTGTACCTAAACCACGTATTTAGTTTTTTTGGCACATATTTAATGGTTCTAGAGAGGTAAGTTTGCGATAAGTCCATTTTAGAAATAATTACGTGTCCTCCTGCAACAAGAACATCAGCAAGTGCATGGGAGACTTTAATAGTGTGTGAAAATATTTTATTTTACTGCTTATTGTCATAATTTAACTTGAAATACTATTATTCATTAAATATCAGTGCCGAATCTTTTTGTTAAATTTATGTAGTATTTTTTATATTTACCTACAAGCAAAAAAGATTAAAAACCACAAATGAATTTTGTTATAATAAGTACACAATATTAGATTATTATTATACAAAAATAAAATAACGCATCTAAAATTAAATTAAACAAATAAAGAAATTTTGAACAAAAACAATTAATACACAAATTACAATAACCATCTAAAATCTAATGGTCAAAAATAATACAAAATAAACTACAACAAATTTTCAAAATATCCACCACCAACCTCAACACATTTTCTTGCACGTAACTGTAAATTTTTGACCATGCGTGGTTTATTCCTCAGTTCAGTACATCCTGTTCTATGCATTCTTAATTCTTCTCTGGTTGCAACTTATAGATAACATTAATGGATTACTAATACTATTCTTTAGCGTATTCGGTTATTAGTTACGATATTGTCATATGGGGACAATCAGTTGAGGCAAGCAGAGTTTTTGTGATGCAAAAAAGAATCCTTAGGATAATATTCAATTTAGATTATAGAGAATCGTGCAGAAATATGTTTAAAACAAAAAAATTATGACAGTCGCGTGTATTTATATATGTATTTAAAATTTCGTGTTTCGTACACAAAAATATAAATAAATTTAATATTAACAATAGTGTACATAATTATCACACCAGAAGTGTACGAGAAATACATATTAAAAGTTTTTTTCTTGTATTAAAAGTTTTAATCTTAGTAAATATAAAAAATCACCCTATTGTGCGGGCAGTTATATACAGGGTGGAACAAATGTATCAAATAATGGCTCTAACTTTGTTATTTGCAAAGTTACCAAAAATGTTCAATATAAAAGTTGTTTGGTTCTTTACCGTGCATGTTTTGAGTTCTTTAGTTTGTTGATATCTTCTTCTGGTTTGTTCCTATGGCAACCAACTTTTTCTTTTTAAATGGCACCCATAATTTTTTTTTGTCAATTTGAAACAAACATATTTTTCTCTATTCAGTCATAAAATTTTGAAATTTTTGGAAAAAAAATAAGAGTGAAAAAAAATATTTATTATGACTCAATAGGAAATAAATTAATTAATTTCACAACATCACAACACTAAAATTTAGTTGTTTGTTTGTAAAAATTTTATTGTCAAACTTCCATGGCATTCTTTACCAAAAGTAATGTTTGTGTTTTATAACTGCATGACTTTTTCCATGGCATTCTTTATTAATAGGCGACGAGTGAGTCGTAATAAATGTTATTTTTCTCGATTATTATTTTTTCGAAAAATTGCAAAATTTTGTGACTGGATAGAGAAAAATATGCTTGTTTCAAATTAACAAAAAAAAAATATGGGTGCCATTTAAAGCGAAAAAGTTGGTTGCCATAGGAACAAACCAGAAGAAGATATCAACAAACTAAAACACTCAAAACATGCATGGCAAAGAACCAAACAACTTTCATATTGAACATTTTTTTGTAACTTTGCAAATAACAAAGTTAAAGCCATTATTTGATACTTTTGTTCCACCCTGTATACAATAAACTGCCATTAGAACTCAAATCTTTAATCTCTTTTAAATCATTTAGAAATAAGTTAAAAATCTTTTTAGCTGATTGTTGTTTCTATAGCGTACCTGAATTTCTGGATAGTAAGGAATCTAGCATCCAAAAAAACGCTTCTAAAATGCCGAACCCTGCACTCGCGAGGTATATGATTTTAAAAATATGGATATTATCCAGAATTTTATGCCGAATCCGATTCCAGAGGGCGCGATGTCGGCCAAGATTGCGAAATTGCAAAAAAAGTAATATTTCCAAAAAAAAATTGGAACTTAAATATTGCATTATCTGTCGTTTACATTGCATTTACGAGCTTATTTATAAAGATTTTTTAATAATTTTTATATCAATCAAAAGCCTAATGTTTGTAGTTTCATACAAGTTGAATAAAGAGACATTATTTTCATTATAAACAACACTATAAATTGTTTAAAGAATATGTGCTCGGAAAATGTAGTGTAATTTTCGGCATTGAGGTACTTTTGTTATTATTGCAGCTAATAGATATGTAGTTATGTGAGACGAAATACGTAGAATAGACCAACGAACATTTTTTATTAAAATAATTTTTTAATTCGTTGAATAATTTAGGAGATATGATTTTCTTTAAATGAAGCGCATTGTCTGGTCTACCGCGCGCGCGGTCTTGTTTCTGCAGGCAGGCCATTTACACATGATTTCGAGGCACTCGAGATGATCAAAGAATTTCGCACACGAGTTGCAAACAATATTTTTTCTACAACGACATAGTTTGTTTTATACACTTGTTTGTTTTATACACTTTATAATTTTTGTTTTATACACCTTTTCATTTTATATACCGTAAACCGGGGTGACTTGACTAACGGCTTTGTATATTTGGCATTTTAACTCCCGAACGGTTTTGTTTTGATCAGAATTAAAAATTGTATACATAACTTTGGATCCTAGGGAACACATTTACACTGCCAAAGAAATTACGTGACCCGACACTTTTCCAAAAAAAATTTTCAAAGGTCATTTTTCAAGTCGCCCCACTATGGGGCGACTTGAAAAACGGCTTTAAATTGCCTAATTTATCAAGTAGAAACGTTCAAAGGGCGACTTGAAAACAAAATATGGTTTTTAAAAATATTTCAGACCATTTGTTTTGCAAGAAAAAGGCCTATTTGTAGGTTTTTATTTAATTGTATATATAACGAAAATAAATCTTTTAAACTGCCATTTCCATTCCTAAATCGTTCTAATGCAATTTCCAACATTTCATCATTGTAGTCTTTATATTTTCGACTCCCTGGCCGCCGAATGTACTTCCTGACCATTTTTTCAAGTAACCCCTGAAATGACATCGAAAAATAAAATGATACGCCACTGGCGGAAATCAATCTCATTGGAAATTTTTAGGTTACGATTTTCTTTACATATAAATGGGCCATAAGAAAAAAAATATAACGTGACTATCACTTTCACTAGAATTGCTACGCAACAAGAAGTATACAGGGTGAAAAAAAATGCAAAATTCTTACCAAAAATTCCGATTAATTAGATCAATAGTAAAGACATTCTTGCCGGTCTACAAATGGTTAAGAGAACTAACTAGGCATATGTTTATTACATCTACCGAGTCTGGTAGTTCGGCTTCCAACAGGTAGATCTCAGGAAATTTTAAAAGTTTTACTTGTCAATTTATTTCATGACGCCCCGCCTTTTCAAGTCACCCCGGTTTACGGTATTGCTATTATGACAAAGCCGATATTGTTCATGTAACAAGATTTATGGTTAATAAATTTATTCTATTCTATTCTATTCTATTCTACACTTTTTACTCTAAATAGGACCATAAAAAATAGTCTATACTAAAGTCAGATCTGGGGACATTACAAGCCATGAAATTGGGGTAATGACCATTTAAATGCTGCCCCCTCCCTCCCTTAGGTTATAAGGAGCTAGGAGCTACACCATCGTGCTGGCCTGCAAGGTCCCCAGATCTAACTCCTATTTTTTATGGGGCTATTTAAAGCAAAAAGTGTATGCTACCGAAGTTGCACCAGAGAAGAATTTAAGAGAACGCATAGAATGCACTGAATTAAGAAATAACGCACGATAGATGCTATAAATAATTTAGTTACATGTAAGAAAATGTGTTGAGGTTGGTGGTGGACATTTTGAAAATTTGTTGTAGTTTGTTTTGTATTATTTTTGCACAATATTACTAATATTGTGTACTTATTCTAACAAAATTCATTTGTGTTTTTTAATCTTTTCTGCTTTTCTGTAGAAATTTTAAAAATGAGTCCGGATTTGATATTTAATGAATAATGGTATTTTAAATTAAATTCTAACAATAGACAGTAAAATAAAATATTTTTACATACTATTAAATTCGCCTATGTACAGGGTCATCACGCGAAAATGTCCTTTTTTGAAATAACTCAGCCAATTTTCATGTTACGACATAGATGTAAAGACATTCTGAACTAGTTTTTTCAACAGAATCTAAATTTTCTGTCAAAAAAACAATAACGAATCGTATTTCAGAAATACGACACAACACTTTCTCTTTTAAATAGAACACTCTGTATATTTTGAAATATTTCGATTCTGCTTCTCTTTCTGAATTAAAAAATGTCAACATATCTTATGTTATCTCAAATGGTATTTGAGATATTTAGATTTGATGATATTAAAATCTGATATATAAAACTGACGATATTAAAATAACGTGACCGATTTTGTTATGTAAATTTTGAAAACAAAGGAAAACATTAACCATAATGAGAAAATTATCTCTGAGAAGCATAGAATGTTGATTTCATACATTTAACAAAGAAAATATTAACAAACATTAAAAAAATAAAAAAATATTAACAAAGAATTAACAATGTTAAATATTACAAGGTTAAATATAATAAATAATTTTAGATACATTAATGCATTTATTCAATTTAATAATTGCTCAATTTTCATAACAAAGTCTATACCGCTGTTTTAAATTGTTTACAGAATGCCTGTTCATATAATTGTAATTGTTTAGGTGATTTATCGACGGCGGTTTAGACTTTGTTATGAAAATAGAGGTAGACATATTGAGCAATTACTAAATTGAATATATGCATTAATGTATCTAAAATTATTCCTGAAGAGGGGTTGGAACCTTTGGTGTAGAACTTACACTTGGAGTAGTTTTCCACACACACCAAAACACTTTTGCACACACTCGACGCGCGTTTCGCCAACCAAGTTGGCATCATCGGGAGATGATTAAAACTAAAACAGTTTTAATCATCTCCCGATGATGCCAACTTGGTTGGCGAAACGCGCGTCGAGTGTGTGCAAAAGTGTTTTGGTGTGTGTGGAAAACTACTCCAAGTGTAAATATCTAAAATTATGTATTATATTTAACCTTGTAATATTTAACATTGTTAATTCTTTGTTAATATTTTTTTATTTTTTAATGTTTATTAATATTTTCTTTGTTAATTAAATGTATGAAATCAACATTCTATGTTTCTCAGAGATCATTTTCTCATTATGGTTAATGTTTTCTTTGTTTTCAAAATTTATTTAACAAAATCGGTCACGTTATTTTAATATCGTCAGATTTATTTATCAGATTTTAATATCATCAAATCTAAATATCTAAAAAACCATTTGAGATAACATAAGATATGTTGACATTTTTGAATTCAGAAAGAGAAGCAGCATCGAAATATTTCAAAATATACAGAGTGTCCTATTTGAAAGAGAAATTATTATGTCGTATTTCTGAAATGCGATTCGTTATTGTTTTTTTGACTGAAAATTTAGATTCTGTGGAAAAAACTAGTTCAGAATGTCTTTACATCTATGTCATAACATGAAAAATGGCTGAGTTATTTCAAAAAAGGACATTTTCGCGTGATGACCCTGTACATATATTGCTGATGTTTTTGTTGCGGGAGGACACGTAATTATTTCTAAAATGGATTTATCGTGAAACTTAGCTACCATGCTACCAATTCTCGAACCATTAAATATGTGCCAAAAAACTAAATACGTGGTAGGTACACTATTAGCGTGCTTTTAAAGTTGCCATTGAAAATTGCCGAAATCCATATAGTACAGGGTGATGTTTTTAGGTAACTTACCCAACTAAAATATTTTGCCCACGGCCATGTTATTTTTTTCTTTTGTTTACTGAATAATGTAGACATCTTTTAGTGAAACATATCTGTCAGATTTGGTTTATTTCGGTGAAGCCTTTGAAATAATATGGTCTCTCGAAAATTTGGCAAAAAATAGAAAACATGCTGTAATCAGAAATGAATGGCTTTAGTGGATAAAATAGGGGTCGTTCTGAAACCGCCTAGGGGTTCTCTACTTTCCACTAGCTTATGGCCGCTGACTCAGGAAACACCCCGCATATTTGTTCATATCAAAGATCATCTCATATCTTAGATAGTCAAAGCCACTGTTTATTTCATCGCCCCATCTGCTCTCTTTAACACATGCAAAATTGAATGCCAAATAACAGAGAAGTATTGCAGTATCATGAATTAAAGTGAGATGAAGCTTAAGTTGAGCTCCATTTATGAGCGATGAAATTAAACAATCAGTGTTATTCTGTAAGCCATTGGAAAGTATTCAATATTGGATATTTCCCAATAATTGGAAAGATTCCAATGACTTTGTCATTTTCGTATTCTGTAACCACAATGAATTCAATTTATTGAATCAATATCTTGAAAATCTTAACAACCGATTTTTGCTCTTGTTATTAAGTTTCCAATAGAACATAACCTCAAACGATTATTTTGAATAACTGATTTGTGCAACGAAAGAAGGCGTTTGTAATTCATAATGAATAGACAATTTATTTTCATTATAAATATGCAGTCGAAAATATAATTGAAGTGTGAGTACCTATTCAAAACAATGTGATAAATTAAAAATAAAATATTTCCAAATTAATCAAACAATAAATACCTACTTCAAATGCATGATAAATTGTAATTATTGTCGCCCCAAATTATTTTTAATTCATCTGAGCCAACCAAAGACGTGAATTTGCCCGTTCGTAGAAGAGGATACTGTTTTAAATAACGAACATAGGTATATGGCAAATTGCTGTGGACTTGTTCTTTTAGCAGGGGCCCATATCACCAAATTTTCGCGACCACAAATCACAATTCAAAATACACCGCAGAATGGCGCAAAAACAACAAAAGTGAAGTTAATCTTGTTCTTCTTTCAAATTTATTACGCACTATTTGTCAATAATTGTACTAACCGTTCTAAATTTAGTGACTAATATTGAATGTTCCCAATATGGTTTACAGAATTGCAAAATTTCTCAATATTGGAAACACCCTTGGAAATGTGATTGAAACATAAATTGGAATCTATTCAATATTGGGAACTTTTCAATGGCTTACAGAATAACACTGAATAGCTCTGACTATCTTGTGTATACATGATCTTTGGTTCATATTGATTATGGTTCAATGAAAGCGGTTCCTGAATCTTATAGAGTAGGTACTGTTAAAATTTAACAGCATGAATTTATTTTGATTGCAAAAAAAATAGAAGTAATTTGTTTTATGGAATTGAACCCCGTTTTGCCTAACCGCCTTTGAAGTCCAAGTATATTTCTAGTGTTACGCATCCAGTCAGTACAGTGTATATAGAACTGGGGAACATCAGATAAGTGAATACCATTCTTTCCGTAAATAATGCAGGTTGTATTCTGATTATTTTCTAAGTGCACATTTTGACTATACCGAACCATTGAGTAAACAAATATTATTTTATTTACTCAATGACCGAACAAAATAAATTCATAAATTTAAATCAATCCATAAAGCTAAGTAAATACGCAGAACCAGAATATGGACATATATATGTTTTATTGTGTAAAATAATTATGCTAATTATTTTTGTTAAAATTAATATTTAACATGTTAGTTATTTAATTTTGTTGTACGTCAAAGTATACATGTATTAAGCGCTTGGTAGACCAATCATATTTTAGTTGTTATTTTCTATTTAAAAGGGTTTAATATGACAATAACTTTATGTTATATATAGGTTGTACATACATATAAATATGCATAAATTAAATACTTGATGTATCTTAAGTATACATCCATATTGTTTTTGCATAAAATTAAGGCAATACATAATTCACTTCTGAAGTGTCTCATAATTCTATAATTCTTGAAAATTATAGTCTCATAAATTTTAATATTGTGTATGCCCTCCACGAGTGAAGAATGGAAAGTAGTCGCCCACGACTTCAAGACTAAATTCAAATTTCAGAACTGCGTTGGCGCGATTGATGGAAAACATTTTTCAAGTTCTTTTATAATCTTACTATTTCCAATTGAAACACATCAGTAAATATCGTCTTATGTATGCCGGTACTCATGTGGTCGACTGCAGTATACATACGTGTATCCTAAGTTATATTCAAGAACGATTTCGATGTTATATCCGCAGAGACAGCGCTTTGTAATAAAATGAGCCTGGTATAAACTAATCAGACTGACTATTTCAATTGGAAATTGAAAGACTATAACTCCCATACCACTTGTTTGGATCTGCTGAAAGCGTATGATGTGACTTTGGCTTGCTGCTATCTACACAACTTCCTTGTAGAAGAAAATTATTTGCCTCTAGTGGACAAACAGTAAACAATTATTCTTTTAGGAAGTTGCAAAAACAAAGTAGAAACATTTCCACAGAGGCCAAAAGTATTAGAGTACATACTACTGCACACAAGCAGGAATTCACTGCAACATCAACAGCCAATCCGATCAAATATGATTTAATATTACTACTATTGTTAGTAGTATAGTAACACAAGCACTAGTAGCACAGAATTTCTGTGTTAATAGCAATAACAAAACTATTAACAATAATAAAATTTAATAAACTCAAATAACATACCTATGAATCCTGTGATTGGTCATTTTCCTGCAAAACGGCTGGACTATGAGTGTCATGCAAAAATGATAGAACGTAAAATAGGGCAAGAAAAATAAACCTAAAAGTATACGAATTTTGAGAAAATTAGTAAAAGTAAGAAATTTGGTGGGGATGTTGCAGTTACCATCTTATTGAATATACTGAAAGTCCCCCAAAAATCGAAGCTGTGCTACTCGTACCATATTGAAAAATGTCGGTTAATTTTCAGATTTTTTTATATAATTCCTTTACCGTTGGAGATAGGGAAAAAAGTTTCAAATAAATAAATAAATAAGGTAGGCAGTAATAAAACAAACAAGTTTTGATATCAACATTTTTTTCTAAATCCAAAGATTTTTGAATTATGAGCTGCAGATGTTATCTATGGATTTTCAGAAATTCCAATTTTGTACAAAATACAATATACACTGTAAAATGTGTGTTGATAGGTTCTAAATAAACAAAAACCATTTTATTAGGTATATTGCCACTTGGTAGAACACTTTAACCCTGCTCATGAGCACTCAACGTTTTGTGCATCCCGATTTGCAACCACAGAATATGAGCTTCTGTTAGGGGCTGTATCCCAAGATGAGATTGCAGGTGCAGGGGAAAAATTTCTACTTACCTTTTATGGGGCAAGAAAGTCCCAGGCGCTCGATTTTTTCCTATACAATAGTTTGATCAGTAAACATCAATAATTACATTCCACATTTAACTTGGCAGTGTTGCCTCCACGGAGTATAATATATATATTATACTCCGTGGTTGCCTCCTACAAGTGCAGCAGCTGCCCAATGACTCATATCTCACATACCTCCAAGTCCGGCAGTGGATGGGTAATAATTTAAAGCCCACTGCCTGGGGTTGCCAGTTAAGCCCGGGACTTTGAACCTAGTTTTAACACGTTTAAATCCAGCCCCTAGCAATTTACTGAAGCTCATATCCTGTTGTTGCAAATTGGGATGCACAAAACGTTGTGAGTGCTCATCAGCAGGGTTAAAGTGTTCTGCCATGTGTGGAGATATTGCCAGGGATTATCTTGCAGCAATTTAGAAGATATGTTACCTGACGACGACATTGATAATGATGAACTAATGTCATAACGTAGGTACCTATTTTCGTATTTTTATTCTATTTGCTATAGGCTTTATAATTACAGTAAGTACATATTTCTTCGGTAACGGTAATATACCTAAAAAAATGTTTTTTGTTTTATTTGGAACCTATCAACACACATTTTACAGTGTATTTTGTATTTTGTACAAAATTGAGATTTTTGAAAATTTAAGAACATTCTGCAGCCCATAATTCAAAAATCGTTCGATTTAGGAAAAAAAATGTCAAAAACTGTTTGTGTGTGCTATTGCCTATATTTTCTATTTGAAACTTATTTACCTCTCTGTAACGGTAAAGGATTTATATATAAAAATCTGAAAATTAACCGCCATTTTGCAATAAGGCGGGCGTAGCACAGCTTCGATTTCAAGGGACTTTTAGTATACATATACCCATACATTTCTTGCTTGTACTAATTTTTTCAAGGTCAAAATGTATTTTTCCTGCACTAAAACTTCCAGGAAGTTGACTTCCCAGCAAACACCGCTTCGAAACTATTAAGGAACATTAACGCTACTTATATTTCGTGTTACACTTTTGTTTCAGTCACAAAAATGCGTGTTTTTGGTGACAAATTGCTTATTTGTCCGCAACATTGCATCGTTAATAAACTGCAACTATTACTTTACACAATTGCGAAACAAAATATTCGTAACAAATGCCAATTTACATTTGTAATAAATTCGTTTTTACCAAAATCTAACTCCGAAAATATCTTGAAACATTTAGGCTTTTACAGTTTCATTCACCAAGTTATTTGTAAATACAAAACTTATATAAATACTTCGCAACCGTTATGCAAATTTAGTTTAAGTACAGATACACAACAGTTGCACGTTATTAGAAACCTTAAGGTTGCTCATTAATTTCAGAAAAGTTGCTTATCATAAGCAATATAAATATTACGATTTACTTTCAAATCAGTTTCTTTTTTGTTTTATACTTATTATGCAAATAGTCCAAATAAAGTCAGGTTTGATATATGTGCACAAATCCACCTCCCACCCTGATCCCTCACCTACCCATTCCCGATCATTGGAGTCTTTTTGTTTTTTAAATGCATATAGCAGCATTTTACAGACGCTAAAAAATATGACAGACCCTATCAATACATGCTGTCCATCTTTGCCGAACCAATTATTACCTATTCACTGTTGAATAACTCGAAAACCAAAAAGTGTTTTTTTGGTTCTCGCGAGTTGATTAACAGTGAATAAATAATTTGTTCGGCAAAGATGGACATGTACTGATAGTATAGAGCCAGTTATATTTTTGAAGCGACTGTAAAATGCTATACTAAATACATTTAAAAACAAAAAAGACTCAATGATCGAGTGCGCAGGTGAGCGATCGGGGGCTGGGGGTGGATATATGCACGTATAGCAAACCTGGCTTAGTTTGTTATTGGACGAGTAATTTTCTTTTCCGAAGACAGCAGTCACATTTTGCCAGTAGTGGGGCTCGTTACTTTTTCAGGACCCATCTTTAAAATCACTTTTTGCAATATTTAACAAAATTCACTTTCTCAATCTCTCATCTTTACAGACCATAAATCCATTTAAGACAAACTCTTTTCTATATCTAGGTGAAATTAATCCTTGATCCTTAATATTCACTGTTAGTGTATTTGGAGGAATCCTTTAAAATATAGGAAAAAGATAAAATATTGACAAATATATGTTCAAAACAATTTATTGTCCATTGTACAATAAAATAATTAATTCATTTTCTCTGTTTTCTTCAATCTCTGGCTGGCCGCTCTAAACCAGTCCTTACACGCACCTTCAAAATTGGCATCAGCTGTCATAAATGGAAAGCATTTCCTGCATGAATCTACAAATAAAAATCAGTTCTTAATCAAACTAGCAATGTACAGAGTGAACCCCAATTTATTTATTTCCTTAAGGTGAGTACGCTAACCCCACCCTATATCTAGTTTAAAATAAAAATAAGAAGAGGAGGCGGGGGATTGTCAAGAATTTGACACGGGTTTATTTTTGTCATGAAATGAGAAAAACATTTCAATTATGAAACCTGTGTATATGTAACTCTAGGCCACTCAATAAAATAAATGAAGTTAAACAATTACATATATTATTATTCCTGAGAGAAAGAAGCTTGTTGCAAAGGGATGGTAAATCCATATAAAAAAAATGAAAGAAATACACGCGGTAGTTTTTGAGAAAAAGAAATAAAATACGTCAACATTTTGAATTTAACTGACCTATCTCATTTCAAGGAAAAATAGGATAGGTCAGGTTGATTTTGTTTTTTACATTCGTTCATTAGCTTTTACCGGACCACTATAAATGCTGTGAAGTCATATTTTTTATACCAGTGTTTACACATTTTAAACGCGTCAACTTTATTAGCGGCCTTTTTGTGAAGTTTTTTTGGATAATTTATCCTTCGAAGTACATAAGAAACAGACAGACAATATACTTTGTCGATAATTTAACTATCTGGTGTTTTTTTATATCTTTGGCAAAGAGGAAGAATATAGTGGACGGCCGACGGAATGTCTTTGATCTATTAGCGCTCACAGCTGTGACCTATACGTTTATATCGGAAGTGTTGAATGTTACGAAACTTAAAAAAGTTCCCCAGGAGCAATGTTGCCTTTTACCTCCTTTTAGATATTTTTATAAAATGAAAATATTGGACGTTTTAAAATCTATAAATACATGGTGTCTCATAGGTAATGGTACACAGAGCAATGGCAGATTCCTTATGTGAAAATATTACGATTTAAACAAACTTACCTTAGTGAGTCCAAAAGTTGATATTAGCAGAGATATAGGGTGTCAAAGTAAAATTTTTGTTTCGATTTAATTTTAATAATTTCTTTAAATTCTCTTTTTCAGATTTTTAAAATTTATTACATAGCAACACTAGCAAATAAAGTACGAATAACAATGACTTTTAAATAAATAAACCTAAAATTTAATTATACTTTAAAAGTGGTTAAATTGCTTACTTTAAAATCAATTACCCTGAAAACGGTTACTCGTAGCGACATTTAGAAGGTATATCTTTTTGACATAAAAATAACGGGAAAGCAGGAATTTTTATTAAAAAAAAATAATAAAAAATCCCCCAAAAACATAACGTATGAACGATACGCAGAGGTGCCCCCTACAAATAACAGCAAAACTATAATTACTGAGATTTGAATCCCTCGATTTGAATCACCAAATTTTGTTAAAATATTTAAATTTTTAAAGATAGGTATTATTTAATAAAAAACGAAAACATTTTGTCCAATTACAAACCGAAGTGAAATATTGAAAAAGACAATCGGTAAGATAAATGGCTACTTGAAGAGCAAGACGATCCATAAAATTCAGTTTCATATGTTACAAATTGTAGAAAATCAAATAAAATCAGAAGTGAAATAAAATATTCAACGCCCGCTATCTCAGAAACAAAAATCTTTAGAACATAATATGTTCATATAAACTTTTCTTCACTTCAAATCACCTGAAGAATTACTTCTTTAAATATTTTGTTATTTAGGAAGCATCCTGTATATCAAAACTATTTTATTCATTACGGCAAACCAGTAGTTTATAAAAAAATTAAGAATCATGTTTTTAGTCACTTTAACGTTAAAATTGCTATGTTAATCCCTGAACTTCATTCCCTTTTGATTGAAACAATTTAAAAGAAAAACATGCGTTTCTTGCTCATCGGAGAATCACTTCAAAAAGAAATACAAAATAATATATTCCTAAGCAAAAAAAAAGAACACTCAACGATTCAATTTTGCAAATAAATACGTACTGTGCAAGTAAAGTAGATATAATAATCTAAGTGTAGATTATTATAGTTAGTAGCAAAGTTTTGTACATATTCTTTATTATTATTTATAGTTATCCATTTAAATAAGCACGAAATTTAAAGAAAAGCGTTTGTTTTATTCTATTTATAGGTAATAGTAAAAAGATCCGCTACTCACGCTGTTAATGTGCCCACGCCATGTTAGGTATTGTCCAGGAAATTAACGCTTTTTACAATACATACAATTAAAACTTATCTAATTTTAAATCTATTAGTACTTATTACTTACCTAATACTCTAAACGTGTATATATTGTGCAATTGTTTTTCACAATAGTATTTTTTGCACCAGAAATACCAGGCACTTGTTTACACCACACGTGTAAGTACACATTACTACACATTTAGACTAACTTGTGTTGAAGCCGGAAACAGTTCTTCGCGCTGGCGCGGCGCAGCTTCCCAAGATTCTATTGGTCGTTTGAATTTTATCTCTCTCTCAGAAATAATTCTAGCCTATAGAAACGACGCATTTGTTTGAAAATGTATAGCGAAAATGTAACGTATTACTAATTATGTAAATTTTTCAACGCTTCACAACTGAAAATGAATTGTTTCAATAATTCCGTAATTGTTTCTGTTTATAGCTACTGAAGGAATACCGCATCAACAATTGCGTAATATTCTCAAATTTTAACAATTGAAAGTATGGCGTTTTGTAAGTTACGAAATATTTACGTTTGTGGAATTAAGAATAACATTTGTTAGGTAACAGTTTCGAATT
This sequence comes from Rhagium mordax, assembly GCA_963680705.1. Taxonomy (NCBI): domain Eukaryota; kingdom Metazoa; phylum Arthropoda; class Insecta; order Coleoptera; family Cerambycidae; genus Rhagium; species Rhagium mordax. The sequence goes on from OY796660.1 coordinate 31,088,008, forward strand.
TTTCCAAACCCACCAAAGATGTTTTGTATTATATTAAACAATTTCAAAACAAATCTTTCAGGTACAGATATATTGCCATAATTACGAATCTGTTTCACACTTTGAAATATGCTTCTAGAGTTACTTATTTGTGACTTAACGTTACGAAACAGTCACACTCTGCGTTTGCTGGGTTGTATACATTGTCTGCTCCAGTTCCTGTTCACTTTGACGCCTTAATATATTGTTTAGCTCTTGTCGGAAATTAGACCTCAATGTTTTTTCACATTGGCTTCTTTGGCTCGAATTTTATTTTCTTATAAACATCATTTTCTTATACCCATCAGGTTTTTTAATATTTGTTGGCTTATAATGGGTTAGACTATTCCACAGTTGTGTTTCGTATATAACTGTATACATTTTTTTAACACGTGGTCATTGTTATTATTATCACCGATATCAGGAGACTCTGATTTCAAAATTTCCGGAAATCCATCAATCTCATTCATCAATCCATCAATTTATACCTTACACGGTCAATCATACTGGCAATCCTTAGCCGGACTGTCAATCCGATTGATCGTGTAAGGGGCCCTGAAAGGTACATCTTTAAACTTTGATATAAGTATGAAATTATTCAAAATTACTTGTTACATATATACATTAATAAATGAGAAAATATATGTTGAAGCAAGGAACGGTCTAGTTTAAAATAAAACAACAAAATAGCCATATATTTCAAAATTGGTTTTACTTAGCATCGTTTAAAAAACATGATCTAAAAGGTAGATCACAAATAATTAAAATAGTTTTTTCTACGATCGTGCAAAAAGTATTAACTTTTTGCGCTATTTACAGTGCAAAAAGTAACTTACTTTTTGCACTAGTGCAAAAAGTAGTTTTGTTGCTAGGCAACGAACGTTTATGCATAGTAATTTGTGGATAGCGTTGAATAGTGACAATTTATTTAGTCAGTTTGACTTTGACATTTGAATATTTTGTGTTAATGTAATATTCTGTTCAATAAAATTTAAAAAAAAATCTATTTAATTCGATCGTAGAAAAAAGTTGTGTGTAGCACTTGCAAAAAGTGTATTTGTTGCACTCGGCATAGACCGATCCAGGCGAGATGTGGTAAATACGTCACACAGAGTGGTGCGTGCGCAACAGAAGGGCAATTGCGTGGACGAGAGAATAAATAGATTTTTATGCACGTTCTTATATTTTTTCCATTTTCATGAAAACGGTTAACTTTATAAAAAAATCATAGAATGACTTTTTTATAGCAGACAAAATTTCCTTTCCAACGATGTATAACGCAACCTATATTCTTTTTGTATAACGACCCGGATACGTTTCAATTAAGGGGCTAATTTAAAAATTAATTCATTTTTTTACGACTCTTTAACCTTTGAACCGCTCTCACGTATAAACTATTGAATATAGATATATGCAATCACGGACTCTTTTATAGGAAATTTGATTCTCTATAAAATTGTTTATATGCATTTTGCCATAACTGTAATGGTAACTGTAGCTGTAATGGCAGCGTTTCGAGTCCAATTCTCAGCTGCAAGTCTTGGTAACTTTTGTCGGACAGTCCACCCATTTTTTTTTAAAAATGACTGCCATTTCAAAATTAAATTCTTTAAAGCTACCTAAACTTTTCCCCCACATCTTACTACGTTGAAATCACACGTAAATGTAATCATAATAGTTATGGACCATTGTATTTCAATAGAATCAGGCAGCCACGGTAAGCGCCGTGTCTCTTCAGGTACTTAGAACGAACCACGAATCGATTTAACCACGCATCGATTTACTGCGGCATGTTTGACTCGAAACGCTGCCAAAACCGTTACAAATATGATGAAAATGTATATAAACAAATTTATAGAGAATTAAATTTTCTATAAGAAAGTCAGTGATGGCATATATCTATCTTTAATAGTTTAGACGTAAGAGTGGTTCAAAATTTAAGAAATCTTAAGAAACTCATTCATTTTTTAATTTGTCCGTAATTGAAACGTATCTGGGGCAGTTATACAAAAAGCATATGGTTTGTGCTATACATTGTTCGAAAGGAAATTTTGTCTGCTATAAAAAAGTCGTTCTATGATTTTTTAATAAAGTTAACCGTTTCCATGAAAATGGATTAGATATAAAAACATGCACAAATACATGGAAGGGTTCTGGGCCGCACAGTTGCCCTTGTATTGCGCAGAACGAACTACGCACGGCTCTACTGCTGTACTTAACACATAGTACGCTGTATTTATCTTTTTCGCTTGCACTACCTGGATAGGTCTATTGCAGCTCTCGCTTCGCCCGTTCTACAAATATACACTTTTTGCACTAGTTATACAAATAACTATTAAAGCATAGTACACATAACAGTGTTCTGAATGTAGAACACCACGCTCAGTACTTAATTTGAGCTTTCGTGTTAAAACAGTGAATTTTGTTTTTTATTTTGAGGGGTGTGACAAAAATCTATTCTTGTTTTATAATAATTTATCCTCAAAAAACTGATTTCTATTGTTTACCTTGTAGTCAGGGTGCCAAATTAGGATTTTTACCCTAACATGGAAGTAGGGTATAACCGTAAATGTTTTTTGGCTGTTTTTGGTTCTTTAGGGGGTCAACATTACGATTCCGATTGAGTAAGGTATTCAAGATGGCGACTGGCTTAGAGTGAAAAAACAGATTTTTCCAAATATTTCATTTTAAGGGTGTGTGATAAGTCGTTTTATGTTTTTAAGGTCTGTGAATTAGTATTTGAGGTTAAAAATCGTGTAGGACGTAATCTTTACGTGTTGCTAATTTGCTTTATTAAGAGAGCGGCTGATTCGGAGAATAAATAAATTTTTTAAGCAAAAAAACTAGCACCTATTTTTGTTGCATAATCAAGTTAGGATTTGGGAATACGGATAACACCATATCCTTAAAAGTGATATGCGTGAGCAAGTTGAATGACCTTTTAGAATCATTGGTTAAAAGGTCCTGTTAGTTCAAAACAAATAAGGTTTTAAAAAAATTAAACAAACGTAAACTTAATTTCTGTATTTTTTTAGAGTGGAAAGGCTTGATCATCCTTTTTTTATTTTATATTTATTCATGATTTACTTAGTTTTCTGTTTTTTTGTAATTTTTATTTTTTTATTTCTGTTTTTTTTTTAATTCTTATTGTAAAAACTGTAAACAACGAAACGTCAAAATCAACATTTAATTTGTTCCGGAATCTTCACTGTTAGAAGTTATATTTTCAGAAATTCTCGTATAAAGTTTCTAGCAAGAGTGTTCTGTGCTTAGTTGCAGACAATTGCACATTAAACTCTATGACAAACCATTAGCCATGCAGCTGCATCGTATTGAATTACACGGATTTATTGATTTGCATGGGCATTTGCATGTAATCTGGGACAATTTGAATCTTTTTTTGGCAAGGCGATCGGATATAATTCCATTTTATCCTCGTCAGCATGGCACCCGCATTGAGTGGCATCTATATTTGGCCAAGAAAAATCCACTACAGACAACCACAAAAATGTTTGGAAATGTGCCCTTCGTACGTTTTCTTGAAAACATTCAGTAGTTGGTAGAAGATCAGAGAATAGCGGAGCTTTTAGTTCGGCTTGTCCGACTATTTTAGTCCATAGAGAAGTTCTAACATTAGTCATTTTGCTAGCATTGTTTACTCCATAACATGAAGCTACAAAAATTGTACATTCTAGAAAAACCTTTGCAGTATTGCTGTTTAATCGACCCAAATGCGTTAAAACCCGCAGACGCAGACGTTTCGGAAACTTAATATGTTTTCTTTTTCAATGCTAATAATCTTTCTCTTGTGTAATTCGTGAAATTACACAATTTTAATGTTTATATCATAACCATAGATACTTACTACGCTCATAGAAAAGTTGATCAGATTAGATATTCAAGTTAAGTTCTTCTTTTAGCATCGGTAACCATATTGTACAACAATCTACAGAATAATTTGATACGCATTTGTCTTCATTTAGTAAAATTATTGCAGATTCTTTAAATTTTCTCTTTTTACTGTCCCAATTTATTGGATGTCCGTTTTCGAAAGCGTATTCACAAATGTTTGATTTTTCTATTTCATTTTTTCTAATATAACTTTTGTGTTCACCCAATCTTACATTGAAGGGTCTGGATGACTCACTAACATAATATTTGTCACATTCACAACACGGAATACTCTAAATACAGTTTTTTGAATTTTGATCACTGTTAACCAGTTTTGTTTTTGTAAGTGTACATAAACAATTTTGACAATCTCGATAATGTAAAGTCTTTAGGAATAATTATGGATCCACATCTACGTTGGAATCAACACGTTGATTATCTATCTGGTAAACTATCCAAGGTTGTGTATTTAATAAGAAATTTAATGGCAGAGTTACCTCTAACCGTCATAAAAACAGTTTATTTGTCTCTGTTTCAAAGCATTTTTTCATATGCTCTAATTACCTGGGGGCACTCCTCTCATCTACACAGATTATTTTCACTGCAGGGACGTGTTATGCGAATAATGACAGGATTGTCCTATAGACAAGATGTTAAGCAAAAATTTGTAGAGCTGGGTATCTTGATAGTCCCTAGCTATTACATTCTAACAACGCTCATGTATGTTAAACAAAATCATAACAAATATGTTCCACACAGTGAAATACAAGGCACAGAGATCAGGTTTTTATTTGGATTACACTCGACTTGTTAAAAGCCAGAATGGAATAAATTATTATGGTCCAAAATTTTTTAATAATTTATCGCCCAAAAATCAAGCTGTTGCCAGAGAAAAACTTTCGTATTAGAATTAAACAAATTCTGCTGAATGGCTACTCATTTGACGAGTTTTTATCTGACGTTTCATATTAATATAATGGGGTTATTTCACAATTTATATTTATGTTAAATGTACAATCAGGAACACTTAAAAATACTGTATATTTGGAAAAAAGTATTTTTTTTGCGCCTACGTATTTTTAAACTCGGTTTGTAATTTGAAAATATTAAGTTCCCGCCAACAGTCGTGACGTAAATGTTTACGCATGCGCAGTATAGCGTAGATGAAATATCTCAAGAAAACTAACCTCACATTTTTCACGCTCTTAAACTCGACACTGAAATAGTCCATATTTTTCGCAAAGAATTCCTGAATCATAACTTCAGGTAAATTTTCACTGCTAGCTTTAACGAAATTAGGCTCCATAATAGTAAAAAATGATGAATTAACACAAACTAAAGCAAACTGTCAAAAGTGTCAAATGCTACTGGACTCTTAACAAAAACAAATCTTCCTAGATTTAGTTCTAAACCGTGACGTCAGAAGTTAATAAAATTTGAAATTATTGACGATACTTTTTATTGATTTATGAATAATTAACAAATAATAAAGACATGGTATTTACCAATACATTATTCTTGCATATTCTACTATCCAAATTGATAGGTATATATTTTTAAGTTTTTCTTTAACATAAAACAACCCTATTTTCAGTGTTTTTATTATTGTTAGTTTTTCGTTATATAGTGTGATGTAGTTTACAATGATTGTTCTTTTGACTTATGTAAAACCACTGGTTATTGGCATCAATAAATTTATTATTATTATTATTATTATTAGATCTTAGGGCCGGTCTTTTCATCTCCTAATAAAATTCCCAATAGCTATTTGACAAATAACTTATTAGGAAGATGTTATTTGTCGAATAGCGACCGTGTGTCTTTTCAACCAGTTGGACCTTCCGCTATTTGGCAAATAGTTATTTGACAAATAAAATTTAAAATTTAACGTTGGTACCGTTAGCATCTATATTCAAGAAGGTTTTGTGTACAACAAAGACAAAAGTATGCATCTAAACCATTGAGATAGAAAGAGATGAATAACAGGAGGTATGGTAAAAACCGAAAAGCGGGCGATGTAAACAAACGTAGACCAGATGTTTCATGATGTCCGCAATAAAAGTTAAGGTTAAACTGTTTCTGTCAATCGTTTCTTGTATATTTGGATTTTGGCTGTGTTAACAAGTACTCAGTTTCTCTAATTTTTATTATTAAGGTTCTGTGCTATTATTTATTAATTAATAATGGATAACAAACAGAAACGTGACCGCGTCACGAATTTTAGTGCCGGTGAAATTAAATTGTTAAACACAATCGTAAAATATGTCAAAATCATAGAAAAAAAGCATACCGACACTGTTTCATGAATCAGGATAAACAGCCTTAATTAGTTCTTCCAAATCGCTATTACATACCATCAACATCCTCAAATAGGTATAGACTATCTGCGAAATGTCTACTAGCGCCATGCGTGGAATTTTTCCGCATTTTTGTACTGTGACTTTCGTATTGTTACATGCGTCAAATTGGGTTTTTATTTTTTCTGGAATAAATATATTGTTTTCTTCGAGGTTTTCTTCTTCCAACGGTTTTTAATCGTGAGTACATACAATTTTTCACAAAGTAAATATAATTTTCATTAGCATTGTATTTATTTTTTGTATTAAAACTGTTAAAATGATTTTATTTGCATGTCATTTTGAAAACCAGATTTTTTCGAAATAGAGTTTAATTTTGATTTTTACCTGTCAACGAAGAGGAAAGTTGAAAAATTAATAAAATCTAATCACCTCATGCATGTGAGGGAAACCAAAAAAAGACAACGACAATAATTGAAGATTTCTGACATCATTAAGACGAGAATATCACGTCGATTTCGAAACTAGGTGTAGGCAAGACTTAAAAAACGTAAACGCATCCTGTGTCTCTTTGAGAGATCTGGAACGCTAATCCTTAACGGAACATTGTCATCTTCGGCTGTATCGTCGACTGCGAATAGGCCGAATGAAGGAACCGCGACGCGATACACGTGTAGTAGTAGTAGTAGTAATTACATTTTGGCTTTGATTTTGGTAAAAATCATTAGCTCAGCGCCATGTGGAAGGGTACTTTATTATTATTATTATTTTTAATATATATATATTTTTTTTTATTTAATTTTTTATAAAACAGCTGATAACCTCTAATTCTAAAATCCAGAGCGTACAACATAAATTACCGACAATTTAATGTGACCAATTCGCTTTCCCATCTATCTTCCTTAATTAATAAATTTAATCTCATAATAATGTATATGTGTACTTTTTTTTTTCTTTATTCTTTTTTCTTTTTTTTTTTCTTTTCTCTTATTTCCTTTTTCTCTCTTTTTTTTTTTTTTTTTAATGGGGTAATTAAACAAGGACACTGGTACGCCAAGGGGTCTTTCATGACGATTTTATAACACAACAGACTAGACCTCGGTGAGTATGGGAAAACATTTAGGTTAAAAACAAAGGATGCTTATGTCACTAATCAAAATACAACTCTTATTTAATTTATTATTTATCTTTCTTAAAGTTAAGTAACCATTTTTATTCTAATTTTATACCTCTATTTTCTCTATTCTAATGTAATTATAAATAGCATGATAAACATTTTCATTATTTAATGTTAATAAGTTTTTAAGATTAAATGGTTTTGTTATGTTCATATCATACAACATATCTAATAAGGTTTTTATTGAATCCTTTTTTTGATTACATTCCAAAATTAAATGCTGCATTGTACCCAACTCTCCGCAAGAGCAATTAGGGTCATTAATAATTTTTATTTTATTTAGATGATATGGAAATTTACCGTGATTGATTCGTATTCTACAAATTGTTTTAATAAAATTTTTATTTGTTGTGTGAAATGAACAAAACCATGATTTTTGGTTAGTATTCTTATTTATACTTTTATAATATAGTCCTTTTTGTTCGTTGGTATACTCATTGTTCCATTCTATTCTGATTTGTTTCGATAATTTGGCTAATATGTCCTCATATGGTATAAGATATTGTTCGGTGGATTCTAAATTATTGTTTATTGAATTTTTAGCCAATTGGTCTACAATTTCATTATTTTCTATGCCACAGTGCCCCTTAATCCATGCTATTGCAATATTTATCCCTCTGCGTTGTAAGTGATTTAATCTGTTAATAATTTCACTTAATATATAATTAATTTTTGTAGTGTTTTTTATAATATTTTTAATTTTATCTACAGCACTTTTACTATCTGTTACTATAAGGAATTTATTATGTGTGTTTATGCAGGTGATATATTTAAGTGACTCCAATATTGCTGTTAGTTCAGCATTATATATGCTGAAATCGTTTGGTAATTTTAATAATTTACTGATTTTGTTTTGTGGATCATAAAATGCGCATCCAGTGCCGTGCTCTGATTTTGATCCGTCAGTAAATATTTGAAAAGCGCCTTGATCTGAGATTGTCACATCATAATTAAATATTGCATTTCTAATTTTAGCGGGAAATGTTTCATAATTTCTGAAATACCTTATTTGTATATCCTCCTGAAGATTTAGCTTTGTCTTATAAATCGGGATTATATTAGTTGTATACATTTTTTCTGAAGTCATTAAGATCTCGTTATAGCAATTCACCATAAGGATAGAATTTTTTTTCTTCCAATAATTGTTCGTTAAGTCCAATAAAAACATATTATGTATTTTGTTTATGATGAGGCTTTCTTTAGAATATAATTTAATAACATATCTCATACACAATATTTTTCTTCTGTATTTTAAAGGCATTTCTGCACTTTCTACTAATATATTGTTAGTGGGGGTACTTCTAAATAATCCTAAACAAAGTCTTAAACATTTGTATTGAACTCTGTTCAGTTTATCCAAATGGCATTTTGCTGCTTGATCGTAAAAAATTGAACCGTAGTCCATGATTGCTCTGATATACGATCTATATATTAACATACTAGTGTTAGAGTCTGCTCCCCAAGATGTGTGTGTTACCATTTTCAATATATTACTTATTTTTTCTATTTTCGCTGTTGTATTGTGAATATGTTGTTTCCATAAAAGTTTTTTATCTAAGGTAATACCCAGAAAACATATAAATTCTTTGACGTCATATTTTTTATTATTTATTTTAATTTGTGCTGGTATTAATTCATGTTTTCTAGTGAATATGCATAATTTAGTTTTATTTTCGTTGATATTAAGTCCGTTATTATTTGACCAAGTATTTAATTTTTGCATGGTTTGTTCTATAGCTCTAATACCTGCCTGGATGCTGACGTTTTCCCTATAAATGCATATATCATCCGCATATTGTATTATATTAGCATTATTTTTTACTAGTGATTCAATCTCATAAGAGTAGATTATATACAATAATGGACTAAGTATTCCTCCCTGAGGTAATCCTATGTTACATGTTCTAGGACCTTCTATTACATTATTAATTCTTATGTAAATTTCTCGATTAGTGTATAAATTTATTATGTGATATGCCATCCTAGGTGGGATGTTTATTTGTATCATTTTTTTATATAAAATATTTAAATTTACATTATCGTATGCCCCTTCAATATCAATAAAAATGGCACATAATGAGTTTCTATTGGTAAATGATAGATTAATATCCATTATTAAATTGGATATATTATCATACGTGGAACATTGTTTTCTAAAACCATATTGAGATGCTGGAAATTTTCCGTTCAGTTCTAGCCATGTTTCTAATCTGTTTTTAATAATGCGTTCATAAGTTTTGAGAATACATGACGCTAGAGCTATTGCTCTATATGAATTTAAGTTGTTTGGATCCTTTTGTGGTTTTAATATTGGAATCACTAAGTATTTCCTCCAATCTTTAGGAATATTGTCTGACGTCCATATGTAATTATATATTGATAATAATAATCTTTTACCATTTTCAGATAAGTTATTTAACATTATATAGTGGACATTATCCAATCCTGGAGCAGTATTTTTTGTCGTCTTTAAACATCTTTCTAATTCAGACATAGAAAATTCCTTTAATAGATGATTATCAGAATCTAGATCGTCGGTTTTGTCTATCCTTTCTAAGGGCATTGGAGGAGTAATTTTACAAAAGAATTCATTCAACACACAATTTTCGAAAGGAATTAGTCTGGGTTCTATTGTACTATTTTTTATAGTTTTTATTTTTTTCCACACATCACTGATTTTGGTATTTTTATTTAGACTATTGCAAAATTTTATCCAAGCTTGTTTCTTACTTTGTTTTATTTTTTTTTTTTGTTATTGCACTTTGCTTATTATAGTTAATTAAATTTTCTTGTGTAGGATTTGCTTTATATTTTTTTAAAGACTCCTTCTGTTCGAAAATTGCAGTTTGACAATCATTGTTCCACCAGGATTTATTGAATTTTTTATTGAATCTTTTTTTCTTCTCCGGGATACTTGCTTCATTAGCATTATTAAGATTGATCATAAATAAATCATAATCTGTTTCATTTGTGTTTGAACAATTATCCATTAAAGAAGAAAAAAGGTTCCAATCTGCTTTATTAATGTTCCATTTTTTATTTGAGCTATTTACAAAATGATTATCATTGGAGCTATTGGTCTCATTAAATATTATCGCATAATGGTCCGATCCTATAGACTCATCCAATACCTGCCATTCAAAATTGCTAGTTATCTCTGAATTACATAATGTAAGGTCTACCGCTGAATTATTATATTGATTATTTTTTTTTACGATTGTTTCATTTCCATTGTTTAGGAAACTAATATAACATTCATCCATTGCATTCAGTAAATTTTCCCCTTCCGCATCCGTCCATGAGCAACCCCATGCAAGATGGTGCATATTGAAATCACCTCCTATAATAAATGGTTTCTTTAAACTATTAAAAAATCTTTGCCAATTTGCATTACTTATTCTGGAACTAGGTTTAATATAAACAGAATAAAAGGTTATATTTTTTTCTTTGATTTTAATGGTAGCCGCAACGCACATTATGTTATTTATCCTGTAAAATGTTTTATCTTCTATAAATCTAATGTTATTCTTAATTAAAATTGCTACTCCTCCTTTTCCATCATCCCTATCCTCCCTCAATACTTTATAACCGTTAAAAGAAACTTGGTTATCTTTTTTGAACCAAGTCTCCGAAAGTAAGGCAATATTAATATTTTTTTCAAACAAAAAATACTCTAAATAACCTTTATTTGATAATACTGATCTTCCGTTCCATTGTAGTATGTTGTTATTATTCATTATTATTGATAATTTGACAAATATTAAGTTTTATAGTATTTTCCAATTCATTATTATTAATATTTTTGTTTGCTATTAAACCTACTACCATTTTGTATATTTGAGAACTTATTCTTGTAACTAAATTTTTATCTGGTATATTATTATATTGGGGAGTATTTCTGTAATCCTCGTAATTTGTTGATTCCACCCTGGGAATCTCTAGTATAGCTTTATGCGCCTGAATGAGAGGGTTACCTCCCTCAGATCTTTTCCTTTTATTTTGTACATTTGTTGGCCCGCTATTGTTTAAATTTACTTTTGTAATATTAGCATAACTTATATCGTATTTTTTTTTTGCCTCGCTATAAGTTACGTTTTCCCTACCCATGATATTTTTAATATTTTTTTGTTTTGAAAATTCCGGACATTTTTTATAATCATTTGCATGATGCTCTCCTTCACACATAGCACAACAATAGACTCTAGTTTGACATTCTGCTGTTTGGTGTTCGCCGCTGCATTTTGCGCAACGTTCTTTGCCTTTACATTGAGCACTAAAGTGGCCGTAACGTAAGCATTTTAAACATTGTACTACCCGTTGTATATAGGGTTCTACTTCACAAATAATTTTATGTATGGATACTTTGTTAGGTAGTTTTTGACCATTAAATGTTATTACTATTGTAGTAGTTGGTACTAATTCTGTTTGTCCATTACTATTTACTATCTTACGTTTTATTCTGCGTATATTATTTATTTTAAAGATATCTCCTATTGTAGGCTTTATATTTACTTTTAATTCCTCTTCCGTTAATTCGGTGTCTACATATTTAACTACTCCTTGTCTAAATTTGTACAGTCTTGGAAGAAACGCTTCCAATTTATTTTCCTTCAAATAAGTACTATTTATTAATAAATTTGCACTAGTGTGTGTAGATAATTCTACTTTTACTCGATTTATTCCAATACTATTTATAGATATAATATTATTTTCATATTTCGGAATGCTTTTATTAATAATTTTACCTACTGTAATTAAATGAGCTCTTCCTATATTCCCCGCTTTACTTTGTACATATACAATATATGGCCCGCTATCTGTAGGTTCATAATAAAAAACCTGCTTTTTATAAATGTTTTGTGTATCTGTGTTAATTTTTTCTATTTCTTGTACGTTCTTCCTTATATTTGAATTATCACTTACCTGATCTTTATCTATATCTAATATTTTATTTTTTAAATTACTTAAGCTAGCTGGTACTCCCTTATCTTTATTGTTTCGTAAATCCGTCTCTACCACCGTATCCATTGCCAAATCGTCATCCTTTTTCCCTCGATCAGGAGGAATGTTTTCACTATCCATATTCGTTAATTTAATAACTCTCTCACTCTAATTTGTAGGCACGTCCACTCGATATCACTAACAGTAAACTATCCGATACACGTGTAAAAACAGATGCACTGAAGACCGCGCGGCCAGTATGGACACGCTGATTCCTTCAGTGTAGCGTCAGAGAAGAACGATCACAGAGAAGCGACAGTGCCGGCGGAACGTTTGAAGTTCTATGGCCCAGCCGATTTGAAGTAAACACACACGTTTACACTGAGAGAAGTTATCCTTTTGGTACATGTACACCAAGATGTACACTGAGCGAACTGCATGACAGTGTATTATATAATTATTGTTCATCGCAATTAGAGCGCATGGGTAAATGTTATAAAATGTAGACCAATTAATATTTATAATCTCTATTGCAAAACTTTGGCATTACTTATAATAAAATATAAATTAGTTTGATTCACATATAAACTAATATTAGAGATGTTTAATGCATTTCTTAAAATACATTTTAGAAGGATTTTGTGCCACATTCACACACTTATATTTATTATTAATAATATGTGTTAATAGTATGTATATAAAAATAAAACAAGATGTTTCACAACAAATATTTTTATTTATATATGGGTTAAAATTTTTCAATTTTCTATCTACTTTATTTATTTTGAAATCCCTATTAGTATATTTAACAGAATAAAATATTTTAATACTTTTTCCTGATGTAATGTGTTCGCATATACCTACCTATTTCAATTTACTTCATAGCGTTAAATGAAATAGATTTAATAGTCGTTATTTTACTGCTTGAATATATATTTTTAATATAGGTATAACCTAAAAAAAATATTGAAATATAAGCAAAAATAATAATAATTACCTTTCGTAATCCTTGGGGAATCTAAAAAGGCTAAGTCCTTCCCCAGTTTTTGTTGAACACCCACGATATGCACAATAATATCCAGACATCTTAAAAACCCGAACTAGATAGCACGCGAAACGCGTGGCAACTACCTTTATGTTCTGTGGTGGCAACTGACAAGTGACAACAACACACCATAGTTGGCGCATGTGCATACGAAAACTGTTCACGCTGAAAGCCTTTATGTCGCTTCTCTGTGATCGTTCTTCTCTGGTAGCGTCGTGCGGTCTAGAACATCTAAGGGCATCACGCGGCTAGAAGCCGCCTGTCTCTTTAAGAAGAAAATTTTGAACGCCAACAGTAAAAACAGCACGCAGAAAGAGACCAGAGCCCCAAACCGGCACGGCGGGCTTTTGGGATATGGAAATACGCCTAGTTAACATGGCTTGAGTCTCGTTCATTATCGGAATTAACCAGACAAATCGCTCCACCAACTAAGAACGGCCGTGCATCACCACCCACCGAATCAAGAAAGAACTCTCAATCTGTCGATCATTCCGGGTCTAGTGAGATTTCTCGTGTTGCGTCGAATTAAGTCGCAAGCTCCATTCCTGGTGGTGCCCTTCCGTCAATTACTTTTAGCTTCAGCTTTGCATCCATACTTCCCCGGAACCCAAAAGCTTTGGTTTCTCGAAAGCTTCCCACCAAGTTTTTGGAGGAACGCCGACTGGTCCGCGGGCATCGTTCGTCTCACTTGCATCCGTACAAATATCCATTATATCGTTTTATATAGAACCGGATCGACTGCGGAATGTTCGTTCGTTCGTTCCTTCTTATTGAAAGAAACAACACAATACCGAACTTCGCCAATCGGCGAAGGCGAAGAAATTCGAATATTCTGTCGACCTTTCGCTGGATTGAACGCGACGGTGTTTCTCGAAAAAATCGAGGATACATTTTAAATGTTCTCGCTCAGAGAGATGAGACTTGTCGCAAAAATTACTTCGTGGTTTTGTGGAAAATTAATAAAACCGTATGTTTTCGGTATTGTTCTGCTTATTTGCACAATTGACCACAAACATTTCCATAAGAACGGCGTTTGCTCATATTATGAGCGTGGGGTTATGTCGCACAACACAAAACACTGTACCGCTAATACGCCCGACGATAAATCAAGATGTGTCGTCTACAACACTTCTCATTTACCTTACAGTTAATAATATTCATGAATTTAAAAACTTACAAAACGATTATAATAAAATAATGAATAAAAGCAAATATTTCGCATATTAGCTACGTTGAAAGGTCCAGTACAAAACTTATTGAACAGGCCGCCGCGAGCGCTAGTAGTCACGAATAGGTAAGCTCCGCCTTTCTGCAAATAGTCTATATTCATAATTTAATAATTATATGAAACAGTATTTAACAAAATTTTCACAAATAAATTACCAGATGAATGATTTTCGAGGTTATGGCGCGTGTTTTCTCTTGAGTTGTCAACCAAACGTTCACCGTTCGTCCTACGTCGTTTATATTCGGCTTATTCCGTTCGTAGTTATTCGACGATTAACTTGCTATTTGCCAGTGGGACTGGCTAATAACTTATTTACCAAATAACTCACTTTATTTGCCGAATAACTATATTTGGAGGTGGAAAGACGCTGAATAGGCTTATTTGCCAAATAAATGTTATTAGATAGTTTATTAGGAGGTAAAAAGACCGGCCCTAAAAGTGTTAGTAGTTTGAAAAGCCGTTCTAACATTAAATTTATCACCGTCACCGATAGTGCGTAGCTGTACATAAGAAGTCATTTTGCTAATGTTGTGTATTGCCGTTCGGGTACTTGTTGAGGCTGATTATTAACGCTATTTTCAATATTTGTCAATGCTCTATCCACAAATACTTCTGGGTACTGATTGTTAATTAGTACGTTTCTAATAAATATTTTTTCTTTATTTAATACTTAGCCTTGTATTTCTAAGATTCTCCAATTTGTTAAATAACAAAATTTAAAAAATAATATAAACGTCTATTTTTAAACTTTGTTAGCTTAACAAGATTAAGACGTAACCTAAAAAAAAAACAGATCATACTATTCAAGAGTGTCTCGTATCCATAATTTGAATGAGAGCCACTCTCAAAAAACATAGGCCTAAATTATGTCCTTTAACTTTCTTCCTTAAGAAATTAAAAATAACTTTTTAATTCCTTACGGAAGAAAGTTTGATATTAAGTTATTAAATAAAGCGAGAATTATTTGTTGTAAAACATAATTACATCTTATTTCTGAGGTATGTTACTTTTTGCATCAAATTTGTTTTTAACACCCACAATCGGCACCTATATTTTATATTTTGTAGGGCAACACAGAAGGAATTGTCCCAAGTCTCTTTAGGCCTCAGATTTGTGTTCTAGAACCTGAAAAACATAGAAAATGATGTATCATATGCCCACAATTGGTAAATTAAAATTTAAAAAGATTACACCTTACATAAGCACCTTGAATATCTCAAAATGCCCAAGGGTGCCAGAACGGCATTAACCAGATTCTTAAACTAGACCTGCTAAAATTCCGATAACCGTAAAAAAACCTCTACTATACCTTACTTCCATCTTTTTTTATTGACACCCTACTATTGCCAGGTTGAAATGGGCAGTGCACATAGATGTAGACTGTTCTGGTTCTGATGATGTTCAGGAACCAATTTGAAACTGGCAAGACGAATAGTTTTCTGAAAATTAATTAACGATTTGAAAGATTGAAAAACAATTAATCTTTTTCCAGAATTTGAGGTTGGCAAGATAAGTATAATTTTCTCAAAATTAATTAAGGAATTTTAATTTGATAAACAGTAAATGTTTTCCAAAATTTTAAACTGGCAGGATGAGTAATTTTTTGAAAAAATTGGTTTCGAATTCTGAGTACAATACCTATTTCTCTAACGCTATTTCAGAAACTAAGCATGCATTCTACAACTAAACGTTATGTTGGAACAATCGTTCAGAATAATAATTATTGTCTAACGCCTTGCTCCGTTTAGAATGATTCCGTAATGGTTTTCGACGAATCAAAGTTGTTTATCCCAACATATTATCCAATATCAAATAACTTACTTCGGTTATGTCTAACACATAAGGTATTTTTTTCTGGCTTCGCATCTGACGTTTTCAAAGTTTCAAATAATATATTACTTATAAACTGACTGCATTATTATAATGCAGACGAACATAATCGTGAAAATTTTTATCACTTTCTAAAAATTTAAGAATTTATAATTAATTTTTTTATAAGAAATATTTTTCGATAAAAACTTGCTTGTTGTGTCGTATTATCTTGGAGAGGTTATTTTTATTACAAAAGTTATTTTGATTCATAATTATTTTCGCTTTATTGTGGTATATAAATAACTTGTATAATATTCATGTTTTAAATGTCCAAGAATAAGTCAGAAAATTGTAATTGTAATTTTTTTATTTCATCCCGTCCGGAAAGTACGACATTATGGGAGGTACTGAAACCTATAATGTACCGGGAGAATTTGACACATAAAAATTAACCTTAAGTTAAAAAATAGTGTAAAAACTGTTAAATGTCAAATGATCTCAGAAAATAAACAAGTTTCAAATTATACAAATATGCAATAAATGACGGGATGAAATAAAATAAAAAAAATTATTAAATGCTTTATTAAGGAAAATGTTACATAATATGTAAAGCAATCTCTAGATTGAATTTAATTGAGCTCTATTTTCCATTTGTAAATAAAAATTAGTTACAATTGATCCATCCTGCATCTTCAAAACGACATACTTTAGATTATTTTAAGATTTTTTTTACTTCTCTGTAATAGAATCAGGTCCATGTTATATTGATCTTTTATGCCAACCATACTGACCTTGTTCAATAAAAAAATAAAATCAATTAACTTTCATGTTCATTAGGTACCTACCTATATCTATTAAATATTAATTGGATTATTAAATCTGCCCCAGTACACAGTTAAAAGTTGTTTTTGTATAAATGCATTCGCAATTTGTGAAAAGATTTCATACTCATACCAAACAAATTAGGTGTGTTTGGTGACCCAGTCCAGAACGTCCCGAACTAAAAGTTACAACTTCCCACTGTAGTTTTAAAATAAATATCACTTTGACGACAACTATCAAACGTAAAAATCCCGAGTGTACATGTTTGTACACCGAATAAAATAGTTTTAAAGTTCTAGCAATTCGAGTTCAGTTCATATAATTCGCTGACTTTAGTCCAGAACGTTGTGAACTGGGTCACCAAACACAGCTATTGACTAATACAATACTCTAAAAACAGATAAAGCGGAAATGATTCATTTTCCGATTTTAGCTGGCAATATTTACATTTTCAAATATTTTATAAATAAAAAATAATAATCGAGTGCAGTTAGATTTTTACCTTGGAACTCGTCTATAGTGAATGGATTTTCAAGAAACTTCTTTCATCGAGTTTCTAATTGTAAGAACTTTAATCTTTGACATTAAAAATATATTGCCAATAATTACTTAATTATTTAAACAAATAACTCTTAATTATCGAATGAACCTTGATGGTTTTCACAATAAAATTGATTATTTTTTATTTTTCTTTCTTAATTAATCACCGAAACACAAATAAGATACTTTTCCACAAAAGAGACATATACTTTTCACCAAAATAATCTAATAATTTTTCGAAAAAATTGTATGTAATTTTTACAATTCCAATGTGATCGGCAAAAAAATAGCATTCTTATTTTATGGTGTTTGTTCTGCTGAGCATAAATGTCCAAATAAATCACAATTAAAAGTTGCTGATACAAAATGGTGAATATAACTTCATAAAATATATATAACTTTTATAAATAATATATTTATGCATTGTCCACATTCTTTATTTCATTAATTGATATCACTGCTGTTGCAGTCAAGCAGCTATTGCCTTTGCATTGTGAACAACTTGAGATCAATGCGAACCACTTTTCCTGCATCCACAAGCTGATCCGGTCTTACACGAACAAAGATCATTTTCAGGAAATTTTCGGGGGCTGGTGGATGAGTCATTGAATTGGCTGTAACAACTCGCTCTCAATTTTCCATACCCAATTTTTTGGCGAGCTACTTTGTCCTAACGAAAACTGCACCTATATATTTTTCTGTGTTCCAAGGCCGCATTATGTGTAGACAATGATGAAGTTAGATTGACACGGCTTCTTAGATGTAGCTTTAATGAACGATTGGTACCGAAATCGATTTAAATTGTTTATAGTTTGTGGAGCACTATAAAGTGCCAAAATACAATATAAAATACCGGATTCAAAAATATTTATAATATCGGCACGCGAATTTCTAAACACTTTAGCAGCTTCTTGCAAATCTTCGATTTTCAATCAGTTTGGCAAAGTTATTATTGCCGTTGTTGTAAAACTCAGACGTTGTGTTACATTCTATAAATGCATGTAGAAATAAGACGTGTTCTTTAGTGATAGGTATGTAGAGTTTCTTCAAGACTTTTATTTAAATAAACTTGTTGCGATATCTGGCCTCTTGCTGGTTTTAGAAAATATATTTCTCTGTTGGTCGGAGTTAAAGCTGTTAATAGAACTAAAACATCGATATCCTAGGCAACAACCACTACATTTTCCAATTCGATATTAATTGCTGTTTGTACAATTAACGTGTCGGCATCACCTTCTGCTGACAACAAAACATATTTTAATATCAGCAAGGTGTTTCCTTATAGCATTTGAATAAGTTATTCTTATTTTTGCTCTCAAGAAATTCTCCTTGGCGAATTTTCAGAGGCATACATTCTTCGAATATCAAATTATGCCTCTTTTGTGTTTCTGTGACTAATTAAAAAAAATTATAAATAATTATTTTTATTGAGAAAATATGAAGGTTTATTTGATAATTAAGAATTATTTTTTAAATAATTAAGTAATTATAAGCAATATTTTTTTTATGTAAAGTTCTTACGATTAGAAACTCAATGAGAAAAGTTTTATGAAAATCCATTCACTATAGACGGATTCCGAGATTTTACATTTTTCACGGCTAACACTGCACTCAACTGTTATACTCAAATAATATGTACAGGGATATCCAACAAAAATGACCATAACTTCTTTATTTTTGATGCTATAAAAAAATGTTTTCTATAA
The DNA here is from genome assembly GCA_963680705.1 of Rhagium mordax. Taxonomy (NCBI): domain Eukaryota; kingdom Metazoa; phylum Arthropoda; class Insecta; order Coleoptera; family Cerambycidae; genus Rhagium; species Rhagium mordax. Next base: position 31,107,485 of record OY796660.1, read on the forward strand.
AAGTTGTAGGGTTTATTGAAAGCATTTAGAATGTGTATTCAGAAAAATAAATGAAAGTCGTTTAGAGGAGATATGGTATTAAATTGCATTTTTTCAAATGGAGCACCCCATTTTCTTTACATTTTTGAAATCAAGGTACTTTTCTCATTTGAAATATCTGTAGATATATATCATATTATTTTTTAGGGTTTTCTAATTATTGCAATTTTTGTGGCCCGAAAACAATGAGGAAATAAAATAACAGAACAAATTATTTTTAGAATGCATTAGTCTTGGCTAATTTAGATATTAATTACAACTATAAATAAAAGTAATTTTTTTTTTTTTTGAAAATTATTGGCTTTGGGTTCGTAGCCCGTTAGCCACGACACAATGTTTAGTACTAAAAGTAATTAAAACTATCCTACATAAACTGTTCAAAATGACGCCCTTCATGTTAGATACAAAGCCGATACCTTATTCGAAATGAGAAAAGTACTTTGATATCAAAAATGCAAAAAAAATGTATTATAGCATCAAAAATAAAGAAGTTGTTAGAGGTGGTCATTTTCGTTGGATATCCCTGTAAATGTTTATAAAATTTAGCTGTTTATGTAGATATTTTTTGATGTATTAAAATTAAATGTAGCGTAAATGATGTACGTATGTTCTTGCTAAATTTTGCTTCACATCACAAACATTTTTTTTTAATTATAAAGACCTATACAAGGTGTGTCGCAAAAACATTCTATTAGCCGTTTCTAGAGAACTATACGCATATTGGAATTCTGAAAATTTGATTTCAGGGGTTACTCACATACTGTATTCCTTTCATTCAAAGTGTTGCTCAGGTGCTGTTCGAGAGCTTCTCTTACTGCGTCCTTTCGCGTTACGTCACTTGGACAGTCAAAAGAATGCACATTTTGGTGCCCTGGGCACCGGGGCAGCTGAAAAGAATATGACTCACGTTCTATCGACTTCATAGTTTTCAAGATATTTCGACTTTGCAAACATTCTGGGAAACTTAATCGGTTCTGACTCCCTTAGTTCTTAATCTAATGGGCTCAAATTTTAGATGAGTAATACTAAAATGTATTTAAATATCTACAATAATCGAAATTTGTTGAAAATTATACAGGGCGTCGAGAAAAGACCGGCCAATTAGGTCCAATTCAAAGTCCAATAACTCACTTATTTTAAATAAAACACCCTGTGTTTTATAATGCTAATAATTTTCAGCTATAATCACGTTTATCTAGATTAAATTTTAAATCAAATTTCCAGCTATCATAGAACTCGAGATATCGAAATTGAACGTACAGTAATTAAAGAAAATAAATAAATGAATAGTGAAAAAGAAATATGATGCAAAAATGGCAGATGCAAAACTTAATTTTCTAACGCTGTTAAAACTGACATAAGTGATAAATAATAAAAATGAAATACAAAATTGTCTTTTAATTTCAATAAATACGATTGTAGGTAAAGAATAGTACATAATTCGAGTTGTAAAGCAATTACTCACTCATGGAATTGTTGCACTCGCCACTACGAGGCGTCTTGCGTAATTTCTCCATTCGTGCATAATATGCTATTTACAACTCTCATTACGTACTATTACTATTACCTAGGGTCACTAATACAAAGAGCTGAAAACGCACTTTCAGCCATCTACAGCATGATGCAAATGTATGGAATAAATTCATTATTTCAAAAATAGACGACTTTTGAAAAAAATCCTAAAACACACGAATTTTAATTTTTGGACCATGTCATGATATACATCTAAGAGACGTTACGTCATCAGTGTTAGCGTAATGACGTAATCGACGAATTTTTTAAATACAAACGGGGGTCACGAGACTCCTCATTTGAAAGGTCTCCTAATCGTCTGTCCAATGGTATAATTATTCGAATATTTATTTCTACAGGGTCAACCAAAATAATGTATTTACTCAAGTAGAATGAAATTACAATAAATGCTCATTCATTAAACTAAATTATGCTAAGGACCGCCACTGGGAATAAAACATCGTAGTGTTTTCTACTACCTATTTTTATTGGTTCAGAAAAAATAATACATTGGCTGATAAAAAACTTGAAAATCCACATTGGATGGAGGAATATATGGCACACAATATCCAGAAAAGGTGAATGTTTGGGCCAGCATTATAAAAAACTCCGCACTACGCCGTTAATGTACGAACCTACTTAAATAACGTTTACCGAGGTAGGTGGATAGGGAGGAGAGGATCGATCGAATGGCCACCAAGGTCCCCAGATTTGGACTCCGTTAGACTTGAAGAGCAAAGTGTATCAAAGTCAACCAAATAATCTGGAAGAGTTGAAGGAGCGCATCAGAACGGAGATTGCACAAATAACCTCTGAAGTTTTCGAAAACGTTAGAGAAAAATGTTCTGCTCGGCTTTCTCATTGCATCATTGCTGGAGGTCATCAGTTTGAATATTTCTTATAATTTAATTTTATTTTACTAAATAAACAGTTTTGGGTGACCTTATAGAAATAAATATTCGAATTATTATACCGTTGGATAGACGATTAGGAAATCTCTCAAATGAGGTGTTTCATGGCCCCTGTTTGTATTTAAAAAATTCGTCGATTACGTCATTACGCCAACATTGGTGACGTAACGTCTCTTACATCATGACATGGCCCTTCAAAAATTAAAATTGACGTATTTTAGGAATGTTTTCAAAAGTCGTCTATTTTTGAAATAATAAATTTATTCCATACATTGTATCATGCCAGGCCTGTAGCTAGGGGGGTGCCAGGGTAATAAAATTTTTATTTAAAACCGGAGATGACCAGAGAAAATTTTAGTTAACATTCTTTATTTGTTTTCAATAATTAAAATGCGGTGTTATGAAAGACTGACGTAGATGTATTTTTCAGAAAATTTAACAACAGGCGCAACAGGAGATTGCAACTTTATTGATTAATATTGATATTAATTCATACTATATTTTACGTTTCTTTTTTACGAATTCTTGTGTTTTAGACATACCCAAGACAAGGATAGAAATCTATTTCACATTTATTTTTTAATAAGATTTTATAAATACCTTTTTTCACAGCAGGGACTAAAACTAGTACCTTAGTTATCTTAGGGACTAATGTGCCACTTTTACTCCCTCAGGGAGAAAAAAATGTTCAATTCCTGCGGGAATAAAAGTAAAACAATAGAAATAGAATAGATTTTTAGAGAAATGCTTTAAATCTTGCATAATTCACAATATTAACATTATTTTTGATCATTAAATCATTTATTACCTCTACTGCAGCTTGTTCGATATTAAAAACGCTCATTTTTAAATTTGAAGTTGTGACACACAAATTTAAATGGCGTTTTGTACTTTATATTTTTAAGCATTGAGTAAACAAATTTATTTACTCAATGTTTTTAAGTTATATGTCAAAGTCCTAACCTACTAGAATTCCCGTTGGTTTTTAAACTTAATAAAGCCTAGCACGCACATACTGATTTATTTTTTTAAGTAATTGTATTAAAATTTGCGATAAGACGAGGTATTAGTTCCTGCGGTACAAAAAATAGCGTATATAACACGGGACTTAATTGATTGACTAATTATTACCCTCGCTAGCGCTCGGGCAACAAACTTCACACTCAGGATTAAAAGGCATACTTTAGTCCCTTCCCTTGGTATTTGATATACTATTTCACTGCTTGAAAATTTAAACGTTTTAGATAGAAAAATCTGTAAACCTTCTTCAACCGCAAACTTGATATGCAGCGATATCGATAACAGCCACGTTGCCTAATATCATAATGGTTAGTGCTTTGTTTTATTTCTTGACAAATGTATTTAACTACATATCAGAGTCAACAAGATAATTAAATCCTTTCTAAAATTTTAAACAGATCATAATTAATTGAGTAGCAGGGAATACTGGAAACTGGATAGTACACTTATTAGAGAAACTGTCATGGCATGGAGAAGATACAAATTTGATGATATACAATATAACAAACCGTCAAGATTAGTGAAGAACGTTTTGCGATTGCCATTATTAATCAAAACATACGTGAGTGGTTAATGAAACAGTTTGATATTCACAAGCATAAAAATGAGCTATAGTAGGGCCAAAAAGAGTAGTCAGTAAAGCCAGGGGGGACTAGTTGTGGTTTTCATCTCTGGTAGGCGGATAAAACTTGATATATTTCTCTCAATTATATGGGATTATATGGTAAAAAGAGCTACCGCTTCTGTAATCCATAACAGCTAAATACTTTGAAGAATTGCCGGTGAATTTTTTGATCTATTGACTATTCTTTTTGGCCCTATTATAGCAAGTCATAATTTGGTGATGAGACTTTAATGTCATAATTTACAAAATAGCTTAGAAACATTCAAAATTACAGAAGTCAGAAAAGATTACATTTCGGGGAGTTTCGGGTGCGCCATCTACTTTTCGAATGCACAAGGTCCGTATAATATCCATTTGTATTCTAACATTGGGATGGTATATCTTATACTTATTTATTCTAAGCTAGCGGTTTCAAAACAATAGACGTCAAAATTGCACTTTTTCGTTCATTCCTCCTATCCTCCTGAGCCGTAAACAAGAGCGGGACCGTACAATTCACGATGTAGTTCTAAGTTGGACCTTTCTTCTTACCAGAACGGCCTCCCGACGTTTTTAATTTGGAGATAATGTTTGAAATTTTCGTGTTTTTGCATTTTTTCAGTTTTGTCAATTTCTTGCAATTTGAAAAATCATAAGGGTGGTTTTAGAACCGGGGTTGCTGTGCCAGGTTGTCGGTATCTGGTTTGTATGTATATACAGGGTGTTAGAGGTTTGAGTGTAGAGTTAGAGGTTTGAGGTAGATTAAGTATAAGTAAACAAAAAAAACTTAACATCGAGGAGCACGTCGAACAGCTCATTTCTTTTTGTCTCGTCGAAATATAGTCGAAAACCATATGTACTTACCTAAAATTGATAATTATTTATTTAAAATATTAAAAAATTAAAAATCTAGAAAAACTAACATACAAACATTTTAGTACGTAGTGTCTAATAGTTATAATAATAATTCGATAACTGACGAATTGTTTCGGGGTCTAAATCTAACGACCCTCCACTAAAAGGGGTGATTTGAAATAAAATGAAGCAAAATAATATGTATGTATGTTCGATTCCTCTCTCAATGCATGATCCAACGATATGTCACACGGTTACAGTACAGGCAATATGTAGCGAAATTCATAAAATAAGTAAGAAAATGTTTTGTCTTCTTGAAAAATCTTTGTCACTCTATACTTTATAACCGCTTTTTCGGACAATTTCTTACTAAAGCTTATTACACATGCACGGCAGTCATATTTTCGGAAGCTGGGTCGTGGGAAGTGATTATAATATGCCTATTTAGATGTTATAAATAATTGGTTCTTTAAAAATATTATAAAATGAACAATAATAAGCAATGCCAGGGCGCCAGCCGATTAAATCGACAAAGGAAAGGGAGAATTTCAAGACACACAAAAATCAATCACAAAACACCAATTAATGTGACTTAAATATGTATATTAAATAAATAGAAAATGTAACAAACTGATTTTGGTGTTAAAATCACGCTACTCCAACAAGAATATATGCAAAAATATAAATTTTAAGAGAGTACCTACAAGCACGTGTTCAGAACAACAAACAATTATATTATTATTACTAAACTAAGATAATTAATGGAACTTATACCACCTGTGAACAATGTTAGTATGGCTTTATTTGGGTAGCTATTTGCTTATAACAATTTAATAAATAACGAGGCCGGATTTCACTGTATCAAATAATAATTTGGGTACATCACATTCTGATTGATATAATATATATATACTGTACATACTTATATAGTTTTTTTTTTTAATGTCCCAATTAACAGCTGTTAATTAGTGAACAAGTGAACATTGATATAGTAACATAATAATATACACACGCAGCGCAATACGTCAACAAAATAGCTATTGTTAAATATTATTTAATGATTCCTACCACTTGTGGTAATTGATATAAGTGAACAATGATCCTGGCCCTTTTTCCATGGGTATTCTCAAGATGTCGAAGATATTGATAACAAGAATAGTTGTACTCACTCTGTATTTCCACAAAAAAATGTCACCTGAACTTGCTTTTAAGTGTTTATGCTGATAATCTAAGGGATGACCTAAACCTTTTCATTCAACTGTGATTTCCCAATGGTGGGTCAACAATAGTCAAAAAGGTATCCTATATCCCATGAGCTAACATTAGAGGTATGTAGTAACCATCAATATCAGGATAGGCAGAGCAACGTAACCAGTGGTAACTTCGTCTAAGTTACTTTAAAATAACTTGCACAGTACAAGGTAAGTATGATCAGGTAATAATGAAAGACCCTAGATGTTATGAGGTCTTTTAACTAAACTTCACAGATTAGCGGATAACTAGAGAAAAAAGTGAATTACACGAGGTAGGTAATATTAATCGCATTAATGAAAACCTCTTGACTTCTCTCTTTAATTTTTAGGCTCTCCGCGCTACACTAAACCATGACGGCTCGTCTATCTCTCACCCCCACTCCCTTTATTTTTTGCAGCGTGATTTTATCCATTCATTATCTTACATTTTTTTGTATAACTATGTTTTGTTGAAAAATTTATTTACCGAAGGCAATGACATAAAGTTGAAATTTATAAATGTTTGTTTATTCATAAAGCGCCACAATCTGCATATTGTGTTTGAGAAATGTTGGATTCACATATACAGGGTTTTTCAAACGTTACACACCCCCTCTTGCTGGTAAAAAAATTTTGTAGCAAACAGAATTTTTTCATTATTATTTTCACCTACATGCCGCTCTTAAATTTAAAATTTAAATTTACATTTTATTTACAATTAACCTATACTTTAATTAACTACTTAAAAGATAAATAGTCCGGACTATATTTTGGTTAAAATTTCCTATACCAAAAAAATAAATACATTTGCCTAGTTCATTATCTAGGTACGGTATACCATTTTCAAAATCGAGTACTCTTAATTATGGACAAAATCGGGTAATAAACAGAATCCTCTACATTCATCATCATTCGTTCACATTCATTCCACATTCATATCAGGATTCTTCGTCGTCATCATTAAAGGGTTTTAAATCTTTCACGTGCCATTTTCCTAAATTTTTGTGGCGTGCATCATCTACCAATTCATACACCAAATTTGACACAACCCTCTTCACTCTACAAAGGGTATTCTTAGGTGCAAGTTTCGCAGCAAAATTATGAGCTGCATTTGACAAAACATAATTTTTTTTCCATACGCGATCTCCTATTGCATATTGTTCTGAAGGTCTTTTTCTTAAGTTGTAAGTATGAGAATTTTTCTCATAAGCCTTTCTCAGTCTATTTTGCACATCCTTATATATCGAGGGTAATTTTTCAAGTTCTTCGCTATATTTATCTTGGTTAAAAGGGTTTAAGTTGAAATCCCCAACTGAATTTAAATCTCCATAATATTTCCCATCAATCGGAACATATCTCCCAAAATTCAAATATACTGGACTGTAACCCGTAGCTTCATGCACTGCTGTTCTTAAAGCATAAGAAATTTTAGGAATTTCGATGTCCCAATCCTTATGGTTTTCGTCCTCAATGTAAGAGCGTACTGCACATCCAATCACGCGATTAACTCTTTCTACTTGGTTTACCTGTGCATGGTATCTAGCGTTATACCAAATCTTGACTCCATAGTTATTACAAAGTGATTTAAATTCCTTGGATGTAAACTGCGTTCCATTATCACAAGTCAACACTTGCGGACTACCAAACATCAAAAACACTTCATTCTCTAAGAATTTTAGTATGTTTTTCGTATTTGCCTGACGTAAAGGATGTAACAACACAAACTTTGAGAAGTAATCGGACACAGCCAATAAGTAACTAAAACCTCGGGACGATCTTGGAAGTGGTCCCCATATATCTATAGATATAGCTTGCCAAGGAAAGGAAACTTGTTTCTGCTTTCCCATAAATCCTGGTCGAGACAAATTACTAACCTTTTGCGCAGCACATACTCTACAACGCTTAACATAATTTTTTATGTAAATTCGCATTTTTGGCCAGTAATACAATTCTTTGATACGACAATAGGTTTTAAAAATGCCTAGGTGTGCTGATGTGGGGTCATCATGACATGCCAATAACACATCCTTTCGGTAACTCTTAGGAACAACTACTTTCCACTCTGGTACGTTTAAATTCACTTCACTGTTCACAGGAACATGCTTGTACAACAAATTATTTTTAATCATCCAATCTGGATAATTATCAGGAGTGTCTTCTATATTCTTTACCATTTTATGATACCAACTATCCTTGATACATTCTTGTGAGTTTAAAGAGAGAACTGACACCTCTACTACAGGTGCTCTAGATAAAGCGTCCGGGACGATATTTAGTGAACCTTTGCGATGTTCGACGATCATGTCATACTGCTGGAGTTTTACTGCCCAACGAGCAAGTCGACCCGATGGATCTTTTAGACGATTAAGCCAGCATAAACTATAATGATCAGTTATGACCTTGAATGTGGTGCCTTCTACATAGCACCTGAATTTCTCTACGCCAAATAATAATGCCATGAGTTCCTTCTCAGTAGTAGTGTATTTTCTTTCTGCTTGACTCAAAGTACGGCTCGCAAAAGCTATCACTATTTCTTCGTCTTTGTCGTTAACTTGCGTCAATACACAACCCACACCTTTATCTGAAGCGTCGCATTGTATGGTGAACTGTTTAGAAAAGTTAGGGCTGACAAGTATCGGAGCTGAAACTAAGGCTTCTTTAATTTTTCGAAATGATTCTTCTGCCGCTTCGTCCCAAGATATTTTTTGCGATTTTCTTTTTCCTTTTATTAACGCCGTAATTGGAGCAGTCAGATCCGAAAACAAAGGTATAAATCTTCGGTACCATCCAACCATGCCTATAAAGCGTTTTATTTCTGTTGCAGTCTGTGGACGAGGATAAGCTAACATGGCGGCCACTTTATCTGGATCGGTCCTGAGACCTTCACCATCCAAAAGAAAACCAAGGTACTTCAGTGATGATAAACAAAATTTACACTTTTCTAAATTGATAGTCAACTGAGCAGTTTTTAAGCGATTAAGAACCTCTAGCAAAACTTCAACGTGTTTCTCGAATGTAGATGTAACGATAACTATGTCATCGAGGTACACAAAAACGAATGGTTCCAATGAATAACCCAGGATATGGTCCATTAATCTTTGTTGTGTTTGAGCAGCATTACTTAGTCCAAATGGCATGACAACAAATTCAAAAAGACCTCTTGATGGCACGACAAACGCGGTTTTCTCACAAGATCCCTCTTCTAATGGTATTTGCCAAAATGCAGCTTTCAAATCAATACTAGAAAGGTAGCGTGCTCCGGTTAGTTTACTCAAAATGTGGTCAACATGAGGTAGAGGATATGCATCTTTCTTTGTTAGGCTATTCAATTTCCTTCCGTCAAAACAGAGTCTCATTTCACCATTTGCTTTTTTCACAAGGAGCACTGGAGAAGCCCAAGGACTAGAAGAAGGTCGAACTACTCCCAACTCTAACATCTTGTCCAGTTCCTTGTGCAAATAGTTCAACATGTAAGGCGACATGTTGTGATGCCGTTGCTTTACAGGTTCCGCTTCGCCTGTGTCTATTTTATGTACTGTCGCATTCGTTCGTCCCAGTTTTGATCCGGACATCCAGGAAAGTTCTTTATATTTACCAATAACAGATTCCAGTTCTTTCATCTGGTGTTTAGTTAGCTCAGATTTTGATTGTATAGCTTCAGCATTCTTGAGTTCACAGATAGATGGATATTCGTAGAAATGATGCAATGGTGCTCGGTCTTTTCCTATAAAATACGAATTTTCGCCATAATTTATTGTAACGCTAAATATCTTGCAAAAGTCACTACCCAGTATGAGGTTATGAGACAATGATGGGACTATGAGAATTTTGATAACTTGTAATTTGCCCCCAATTTCTATCGGTAGATAAACATAACCAACAATTTTCTGAGGAGAACCATCCGCCGTGTTAATATTGGTTTCTTCTAGGTTGCAAATTTCTATGCCCAGATTATTTATCTCTTTTAATCCTTCTCTTCCGAAGACTGAATGGCTAGCACCTGTATCTAATAATGCTACCATCTCTTTTCCTAAAATTTTAACGGAGACATACGGCCTATTATCATGCTTTTTCTGCACTAGCAACATGTTTGATTCTCTATTTACACAATGGGTAATGACATTAGCACTCTCACACGTCTTATCGTCTTTACGTATCTTTGCAACAGTAGTACTTGAACAGAATGATCTGACAAAGTCTTTCCACGCGCTCCATTCAGTATAAGTTGTTCTACCAAATACAAAGTTATCCATCTTATTAGAGCCACTATTGTATGGTAATGATTTCTTATGATAGACCATTTTATTGTCGAAACTGTTAGGGAAACACCGGTCTACAATGCGTCCCTTCGTCTGGAGTTTTTTGAACATGTGCAGTCAGGACGAATGACTCCTTCTTTTCCACATCCGAAACATTTTGGTACTTTTCTATCACCAGAACTGCCAGAATTGTTTCGTGTACAATTTCTCTTTACGTGGCCAAGTTGTTTACATTTAAAACACCGCAATTCAGACACTTCCCTCACTTCATTGTGATTAGATGGGCTGTTATTACCATAGTTGTTGAAACGTCTTCTACTGCTTGAATGACTAGGTAAGTGTGCCAAGTCTGTCTCTGTATTCGAATAATTTCTCCTCGACAAATAAGTGTTCGGTGATTCCTTCCTAACGATACCAGCTGCTTCTAGGGAACGACATATATCTGCTAGATCATCAACAGAGGCAATATCCCTCAGTGCTAAGTGGACATGATATTCATCCAACAAGTTTTTCTTGATTATTTTCAACTTTTCCGTGTTCTTAGCCTTCGTGATTAATCGATCGAATAAATTCTCCATTGCTGATATGAAAATAATTACACGTTCATCATCCTTCTGTTTACGGTTTCGGATGATATCCCAAAGGTCATCGTCTGAATCTGTTGATAAAAAGTCTTTTCTTAATGCAGAAACCAAATCATCCCAAGAATTTACCTTGCTTCTAATACGTCGGTACCACACTTTTGCTGGACCCTCAAAAAGTTCAATAGCAGATCGGAAAAGTTCATCTTGAGAAACATTGCGGGAAAAACTCAGCTCCTCGAGTTCTTCTAAAAATGAATTGACAGAATATTTAGTAGTATCACCATCAAATGTGAGGCCCAATTTATAAACTGGAAAACACTTGCTAGTTGTTGCGGTGCCAGGAGGTGCATTTAATTGTTGACGAAGGGCTTCTCCTTGTCTATGTTTATCCACGATTTCTTCCACGTCACCTTCCAAACAACTGACTACTATCAAGTTATCACCTCGATATCCGCTAATATCATCACTGATGTCTTCTGGAATTCGTTGAAGTCTGCCCATTACGTGATTTATTCTGGTACGAATTCTCTTATACACATCTTGGTTAATTCCATCAAAGTCATTTACCAAAGTTGTAATTGATTCTATACTGCTATCAATCTCTTTCTGTTCTGTTTAAAATGCAAAGTTGGGAGTCACATAAACATGAACACCTGGTCTTGCCATATCCTTTTGCAATTCTCTGCGCAAAAATCGCCTTTTCTGAGGTATATCTGCATTAGTAGTAACTACACCTCGAATCCTTAATTCATAAGTAATTTCGTATGATCTCAAATAATTTGGATCCATTACATAAGTCGACGCCATTGTTTTCTTTATTAAAAAAATTTTCAAAACGCAAGCACTAATATTTTATAAAAAATTTATAAAATTACTCTACTGATGTCACTAAACACAAGTAAGTATCTAATACATAATAGGCTCTAGCATTAGCACACCCTGTATAAGTAAAATATTTCAATAGCTTCTGTGCGCAAACACTTCTAAAACTCCAAATATTATTTACTATATTCGCCCTGTATACGATTAGAAAGTATTCACCGAACTCACCTTGTATAATCGTATCAGACACTCACTTATTACATATAACATATATATACAATTAGTGCGCACACCCTGTACACACACAAACCCACACACCAAAAATATCTAAACAAATACTTTATTGTACATACCCTGTACAATCGAATCTACAGTGTACATAACATGTATAATCAGTTAATTCGCACTGTATAAGTGTTAATATAAATCAATACATGAAAGTTGACCACCATTGAATTATTTACTTTGATCAAGTTTTTATTTGCTCACCCTGTAAGTATAATTAATTCAACCTATTTTACTAAAAATCATCAAAAATATTCTTTATGCCATTTCTTGCAAAAATAAATCATCGATAATATTAATAATCCATAAACTTGTATCCGTTTATTTTTTTGATACAAAAACTGTTGATACTTTTTGCATTAACTTCTGTTGTGTCTTGATAAGGAAGAAAAAAAGGTAGGTAATAGGAAAAAATTGCTTATTATTTGGATTTTTCCGGCTAACTATAAATTTTATTTCAGATTTAATAATATTTAGGTAAAGGCAAAACTTTCGAAGCCCCACGTTGGGCGCCACTTTTTATAACCGCTTTTTCGGACAATTTCTTACTAAAGCTTATTACACATGCACGGCAGTCATATTTTCGGAAGCTGGGTCGTGGGAAGTGATTATAATATGCCTATTTAGATGTTATAAATAATTGGTTCTTTAAAAATATTATAAAATGAACAATAATAAGCAATGCCAGGGCGCCAGCCGATTAAATCGACAAAGGAAAGGGAGAATTTCAAGACACACAAAAATCAATCACAAAACACCAATTAATGTGACTTAAATATGTATATTAAATAAATAGAAAATGTAACAAACTGATTTTGGTGTTAAAATCACGCTACTCCAACAAGAATATATGCAAAAATATAAATTTTAAGAGAGTACCTACAAGCACGTGTTCAGAACAACAAACAATTATATTATTATTACTAAACTAAGATAATTAATGGAACTTATACCACCTGTGAACAATGTTAGTATGGCTTTATTTGGGTAGCTATTTGCTTATAACAATTTAATAAATAATGAGGCCGGATTTCACTGTATCAAATAATAATTTGGGTACATCACATTCTGATTGATATAATATATATATACTGTACATACTTATATAGTTTTTTTTTTTAATGTCCCAATTAACAGCTGTTAATTAGTGAACAAGTGAACATTGATATAGTAACATAATAATATACACACGCAGCGCAATACGTCAACAAAATAGCTATTGTTAAATATTATTTAATGATTCCTACCACTTGTGGTAATTGATATAAGTGAACAATGATCCTGGCCCTTTTTCCATGGGTATTCTCAAGATGTCGAAGATATTGATAACAAGAATAGTTGTACTCACTCTGTATTTCCACAAAAAAATGTCACCTGAACTTGCTTTTAAGTGTTTATGCTGATAATCTAAGGGATGACCTAAACCTTTTCATTCAACTGTGATTTCCCAATGGTGGGTCAACAATAGTCAAAAAGGTATCCTATATCCCATGAGCTAACATTAGAGGTATGTAGTAACCATCAATATCAGGATAGGCAGAGCAACGTAACCAGTGGTAACTTCGTCTAAGTTACTTTAAAATAACTTGCACAGTACAAGGTAAGTATGATCAGGTAATAATGAAAGACCCTAGATGTTATGAGGTCTTTTAACTAAACTTCACAGATTAGCGGATAACTAGAGAAAAAAGTGAATTACACGAGGTAGGTAATATTAATCGCATTAATGAAAACCTCTTGACTTCTCTCTTTAATTTTTAGGCTCTCCGCGCTACACTAAACCATGACGGCTCGTCTATCTCTCACCCCCACTCCCTTTATTTTTTGCAGCGTGATTTTATCCATTCATTATCTTACATTTTTTTGTATAACTATGTTTTGTTGAAAAATTTATTTACCGAAGGCAATGACATAAAGTTGAAATTTATAAATGTTTGTTTATTCATAAAGCGCCACAATCTGCATATTGTGTTTGAGAAATGTTGGATTCACATATACAGGGTTTTTCAAACGTTACAACTTTTATTACAAAGATATATGTATTCAAGAATCCGAGCATTACAAAGTGTGTCCGACCCTAAAATCCAGGTATAAGGATCCTCGCGCTCCCCTCAGGCGCGAAGGGTGCACAGAGCTCCAAATGCCCGAAAACGTGACCAAAACCCCTAAATGTATTTTGATATTGCGGACTATTGGTATCAAAAAACAAAATGGCCGAATTTATTTAGTGGAATAATGGATTTTCAGCTAAAAATTACTGTATACGGGTATTCAAACTATATCGGCGGTGTCTCCGTGACCGATAGCGGCTTGCCAAGCAAGCACCAAGAGCGGCGACCTCTAGCCCTGATGGACTAAAACATGCTTAATAAATAGGATTATAGGAAACAACTACTGGACGGGCAAAGGCCCCTACTCCCATTGAATTATACCGCTTGGCAAGACGCTATCGGTCACAGAGACACCGTCGATGTCTTGACTGGTAGTAGCAACTGACCACCAGAGGGATTTACTTATCCCTCACTACTTACTATGTGCTGGGTCTGCCATAGGCCAGTTTGGTTTGCGTTTGTTATTTGTCTTTTCAGCTACCTGTGGCACACTGATGAGAACATAAAGAGTTCGAAACCGGTCTGTGTCTGGTATAGAAAAGACAAATAACAAATTTGGGTACCAATTTGGATTTATAGGTATAATTCAATGGGATCAGGGCTAGAGGTCGCCGCCAAGCAAGCCGCTATCGGTCACAGAGACACCGTCGATGTCTTGACTGGTAGTAGCAACTGACCACCAGAGGGATTTACTTATCCCTCACTACTTAACCCTTTTATGGGTAAAACAGGCTGATGAAACTCGTTTCCTCTTATATACGGTGCAAGGAAAATCACAAATCTCTCACTCAACTCATGCAAATTTAATCAATTCAAAAAATTGCTGGAAAAACAAAAATCAAAGTTGGAATTATTACCACCAATTTTAAAGGCAGCCGCTCAACATTCAATATGAGCATTCTACAAAATTCAGAAATGGCTTGGTAAGAAAATCCATAACGCACCCCTTACGGTTTCAACGATTCGCAATGTTCTTGTTTATGTTGGACAGTTTGCCTGTATTATTAGCTGCTTCAATAGTTTGCGATTAATCGACATCTGTATTTGTCAAGGTATTTGTAATTATTAGGAATCACTTTTCATCTTCCCGAAATAATTTTAAATTATTTTATTTTTAAAATTAAAAATGTTTGTTAGGGAAATAAGAAATAAATTAGTATAATACCATTTTAGTTTTAATTTTATTGTCAAAATGTTCTTTGTTAATGAAATATGTAGGTACCTACCTTTTTATTTTTATTTCGAAATAAAAATACCGATAATACAATTTTACTTTTTAAAAATGTTTTGTGTTAATGAAATAATTTTTTTTACAATTTGGCTTTAGATATACTCCTTTAGCCATTATACTCCAGCAAATTATACAAAAACGAACAAAAAAAAAACGAGCGTAAATGTATAAATTCAATTAAAAAAAATGCCATCTCAGTTAGTTTATTACATGCGACTTAAGGAAAGAAAGAGGGGGCACACATTTCACATGAAGAGATCTTGATGACTTTATTCTGAAATAGTTAGATAGATACTATTTATTAGATTTAGGCAGCCAATATACAGTCTAAAAGTTTCACAAGACTATACTTGACACTTACTTTTACTCACCGAAACTTCATCACGAAAAAATAAATTTCATTCCCGACCTAACCACCTCCTTCCGCCAAACACATCCCGTGTTCTTTTAAAAATTACTCGTAAAAAGTCTCAAAACACCGAATTTCACACAAATATCAATTTTCAGCTTTTTCCGATATGTAATTATAACTTCTCCCATTTTTCAACCCCCAAATTCAACGAAGCCATAAATATTTTAAAAACCAACAGATTCGTCTACATACTGCCAAAGAGGCAACTCGACACTTTCTCACCAAAACTTACGAAACAAAATTTTCATCTCCGACCTTTCCCCACTCCATCCCATAAACCGCATCTGGTATTCTCTTAAAAATTACAAACGACCCGTAAAAAGTTTCAAAACACCGAATTTCACACAAATATCTATTATCAGTTTTTTCGATAATTTCCCATTTTTCAACCCCCAAATTCAACTGTGCCAGAAGATTCTTAATAATCCACAGATTCGTCTACATACTGCTAAATACGCTATTCGACACTTTTTGCTCACTAAAATGTCAACAAAAAAAAAAAATACCTCCCGGATTCTCTTAAAAATTCAGTCACAAATATCGATTTTCAGTTTTTTCCGACAATAATTATAACTTTTTCCTATTTTCAACCCCCAAATCCAAATCTGCCAGAAAATTTTGAAAAACTCACAAATTCGTCCACATAATGCTAAAAACCCAGATCGACATTTTTGCTCATCAAAACATCAACAAAAAGAAATTATCCGGTTAAAAACGTACCTCAGTTTTACACCCCTATAACTTCACCCCTGTACATCACAAACTCCAAACCTAGACCGTACGATGAGCGCTGGTTTATCCGTTCTCCAACTAGACCAAAATCAAATTTGGATCATTCAAAACGTATGCGATGTAACAGCACCGAACGCTTTCGTGTCCAAAAAAACATTTCAACCCCCGTATTTTCGCCCCCTCGATTTTTTTATTTTCTAAACTACTTTCAATAGTTTACATTTGACGAGATCTTCAAAATGACACCAAAAACATCCAACTAGCATGCACAAAATTTGCAAAAATTCGCAATAACTGCGAAATTTCCAAGCGCCACAAAAATCGCTACTGGACCCCGTATTACCGTTACACCTTCGATTTGTTAAACATTTTCAATGTTAAAATATTTTTAAAATGTTTCTGTTTGTTCTTGATTATTATATTTCCTTAGTTAATACCACGGTGTAAGACAATTAGGTGGTGAAACGCCTCAATGTATCGTATGGTTAGAATGTCTCCAAACTGTTAACGCAAGAGACGCGAAATCGTAAGACAAAGAGAGAGAGTGGGTGGCCGTGAGGGCCGCGCGGGCTAAGCCCCGCATCGTCCCTAGTTAATTTCCACTTCATTTTACCAGGTCGAAAAATATACCATTCGATGCAGAAAAATATGTAGAACACGATTGTTGAAAAATTATGTGTCTAAATTGTCGGCTACTGTTCAAAAAAAAAATAAAAACCATAAATGAAATTGGACGCCGGCACGTTTAACTCGAAACGCTGCTAAAACCGTTCGAGTTATGAAAAAAATTAACATAAACAATTTTATAGAGAACTAAATTTCCTATAAAAAAGTCAGTGGTGGTATTAGTCTATCTTTAATAGTTTTGGTGTGAGGGCGCCTCAAATTCGCGCATAATTTGCTCTGCCCCCCCCCCCTGGAAATTTTGGAGGCGACGCCCTTGAATTCATATTCGACGATACAAGATGTGCGAAATTAGAAAATATTAGGTACTCTTTTCCATGTATAGTTTATCTAAAGTCAGTTTAAAATTATAAAAGAAGACCGACAAAGGACCGCGGCGGTAATCTGTGTCGGTCTCTTTGTATGCTGTTTAAACTGACTTTGGATAAACATACCAATAAAATTATTTAGTTAAAAGAAAAAGTTTCTTAGGAATTGTTATTCGCAATGTTACTTATTTTTATAAATTTTAAATGTTCATAAACTGACCGGTATTCACTTGTTCTGCACAATTGAACTTAAATGAATTAGAGACCATCATTTATACTGGAAACCGCCAAATTTTTGTTAAATTTTATTTAAAAGTTAAGTTTAATCTATTTACATATACAAGGCTTATACCTTTAAGAGTAAGATAGGTACGTGAATAATTTTTCTATAAGAGAAAGAAGGCAGTGGCGGCTGATAAATTTAGGTTGTTCATATTTTAGTATTGGTGGGTAATACAGACATTCCCAGCATTATTTTTATTTCTACAAGTATACAGGGTGATTAATTGGTAAGTGTACTGTACATACTTTACTTGCATATTTAGGTTACTTGGGCGATTTCATATCACCTATGGTTAGTGGGTTAATAATTCATAGTTATCAAGATACAGGGTGTTTTATTGATTTTTCCTATTTTAGTTTTGGACCGTAATTTTAGAATCACTAGGTATAAAAAAGTGAAATTTAGTGTGTATGTTTTACTTAATTAACCATATCGATTTCTCAATTTAGCTTAATCAAAATACAGGGCCTGACAGAAAAAAAGGCCGAATTGTTAAATCTCAAAGACAACACCCTGTATCGAAAGTTTTAAAAATCTGTTTTAAGATTTGGAAAGAGCAAGGCAAATAAAGTGCATTTTTAAATTATTCTACTCACGTTCTTGGATAAAAGGAAATTTTACAAAACTAAGAACCGACTATTTCATACAACAGCGTTTTTTCTTTATAATTGACTACGAGTTAATAAAAACTTTCATATTCAATAAAAAACCATTCATACAAAGTAAGTTCTGAAAAGTATTCAACCATCCAATTAAAACCAACAGATTTACAAGTTATTTTAAAAATTTTAAATTCTTGTAGGTAGACTTTGACTACAACAATTAAAATTTTAAACAATCAACTAATCAAGTGCGTTGTCAAATTTCTGAGAGTTGTTCATTTCTAAAAGGTTAAGCTAAGCTTTGTTTAAACTTTTCCCACCTAAATAATAATAAACTTTACTTAATAAACCTTTGAGCCTTGTACATATACAAGGGTTTGAGGCATTTTACTTTAAAGTTACTATTATTTAGGCGAGAAGTTTAAACGAAGCTTACTCTTAGCTTAACCTTTTAGGAATGATCAACTGTCAGAAATTTAACAACGCATTTAGTTGTTTAAGAATTTAAAATTTTTAAAATAACTAAATCTGTTTGTTTTATTTGGGTGGTTAAATACTTTTCGGGACTTACGTATGAATGGTTATTTTTTATTGAATATGAAAGTTTTTATTAACTCATAGTCAATTATAAAGAAAAAACGCTATTTTGTATGAGAGTCGGGTCTTGGTTTTGTAAAATTTTCTTTTATCAAAGAAAACAATTATAGAAAAATGAGACGCGCAATTTGAAAATGTACTTTATTTGCCTTATTTTTTTATACTTTTCCAAATCTTAAAACAGATTTTGAAAACTTTAATACAGGATATTGTTTTTGATATTTAACAGTTCGGCCCCTCTTTTCTGTCCGGCCCTGTATTTTGATTCCGTTAAATTGAGAAATCGGTATGGCTAATTGTGTAAAACATACACATCAAATTTTGCTTTTTTATACATAGTGGTTCTAAAATTATGGTTCAAAACAAAAAAACACCCTGTATCTTGTAATTTTAAAGATTATTGACCCACTAACCATAGGTCGCCTAAGTAACCTACATATATTATGCAGGTAAAGTATGTACACTTACCAATGATTCACCCTATACATTTAGTATATACAGGGTGTCCATCCTCCTAAAATCTTTATTTGTTAACCGATTTTCGAAATCTTTTTTTGCTGTATAGGGCTTGGAAAACGGCATTCAAGCTATACCTTACATTTCTTAAAAAGGTACATCATGACCTACTGAGACGAACTTTTTTTAGCAAATTTTCGAGAAAAACTATTAGCGATTGTTTTAGAGAAAAACTAATACCAGAAATAGATTCAGGACCTTTCAAAACCTAAGTGGTGTGAATTTTGTGACATTAGGATACAGGGTGTTAAAGAAAATGGAGAGGAATTTTTAACAACGGCAAACTTTTTTTTGTAAACAAAGGCGGTACTATTATGAAATTATCAGTAATTTAACATTTTTCACAATTCTATGGTTTATTTGAAGACGTATTAAGAAAAAAACGATAGTGGTAACGACTAAAAATGGTATCTAATTTCTGTTGATACGGTTATCGAAAACACATAAAACAATACATTAGTTATTAAAGCTAGTTAAACCATTCACTGGAAAAAAATATTGTAATAATCATTTGAAAAAACAAACGGTATTGAAAAATGCATAAGGGGGAATGGTGGACTCATTGAGAATAGTTCAATTTAGTTATTAGTTGATTAATTTGTTCATTTTTAGGAAACTTGTTATTTTAATAATTTTGTCGTAGTTTTGTTACCAGTAAATAGTGAGGGATCCAAAGCTCTCAAAAACGGAATGACCCATTCCAACAAGGTAAATTATTTTTGGCAACAAATTTGGAAAGAGGGTCCCTAGGGGCATCAGAAATTGTTTGTTGGACTTTTGTTGGCTCTTGCACAACTTCTCAAAACGAAAAAAAAGATGGCGTAATGGTATTTCATGAATACGTGTTTTTAAACGTTCACCTTCCGCTAAAAAAATAACTATTAGCGATATTGATCTGATTTTTTTTATTTATATAGTAAAATCATGAGCACCTCTATCTGTAGCAATGAAATTTAAAAATCACTTGCAGTTTTTTTTTTTAATAAGTCCTAAAGTTACAGCAACGAAATTTGTGTATTGAAAATTTCGACATATGGGAAACTATATTAAATGTTAAAAATTTGTACACACTATATGTTGACAAAATATGGTCCGAAGATCGAAAAAGTATCTTACACTGTTTGAGAGTTATAGATTTTTTAAAGAGGCAGTTATTTATGTTTGCGGAACTCCTAGTAGTACTCAGCTGTTTTCTGGCGCGCGCGTTGCCATCCAGCTTATTGTAATGCATAAAGAATTTGCAGATAGTAGGACAAAACAGCTTTTGGAATTGCGTGATTGTTATTGAAATTTTTACAAATTATGTAAAATAAAAGTCACATTTGTCAGAGGATTATGAGGGTGTTGTTGACAGATAAATAAATGATTAGATTATTTACTATCCCATTATTTAGGTACATTATGTACAAATGGTAAGACATTTTACAAAAAATGTAAAAAAAATATATAAAACACCTATACATAAGGCATTCAATTACAAGCAAGCACTTACTTATTCCTAGTCAGAATCACTGTCTGACAAGAGCTGCTCCGTATTATTTTTGTCTTTAAAACAATTGTAGGGAAAGGCTGCACATGTACAGTTATTACGTTATTTTTTGAGAAAAAAAAAATTTTTAAAACAAAAGTTTTAGGGCATTCTATGATTTTTTTTTTCAACCATATATAATAGTATACAGGGTGCTTCATAAAATCGGCACAAAGAAATTTTTTTTTTTTTAACGGAACACCCTGTGTAATTTTGATAGATCAATATTTCAGTTTTGCAATAAACAAAAACAGTAAGAAATTTTTATTAATAACAAGATTCTATAGGTACATACCAAAGATTAAAAAGTTATTGTAATAATTTTTCAACATGTCCCCAATTTTCATCAATACATTTTCTACAACCTTTTGTTTTTGAAAATCATGGCATACTGTTTCTCATTCGATTTTTATGTAAATAGAAGCCGCTGTATACCGAAAATGGCTACAGTAAATGTCAGCATATTATACATTTTTGTAATTACGAAAACGAGGACTTTCATAATATTTAAAAATATACATAATATTCAAAAATATACAGGACTTTCATAATATTCAAAAATATACAGGGTGTTTCATTTAAAAAAACATAAATTTGGTTTGTCCGGCTTTTATGAGGCACCCTGTATACTATTGAATATGGTAGCAAGAAAATTCATAGAATGCCCTAAAACTTTTGATTAAATTTTTTTTTCTTGTCTCAAAAAATAACGAAGTTAAGAGGGGGTTCCATTTATAACCAATATTCAGATTTAAGATTTTTTTCCGTGAATATTCCATAATTTTAATATTTTTTAAACGCAAGATTAAATCAATATTGATATATGGGTATAGTTACCAATACCTACAGTGTGTCTCACTTTTCACCAGTACACCCCAATATCTAGGCCATTTATTGATCGATTTAGATCAAATTTGGTATACTTCTCTTCTTTCAGATTGTGTTTAAAAAGTTATTAATGAAAAAATTGAAAAATGAAAAAAACTTAAATACGCCCATACACAGTTCGGTGTCCAAATGGAACTCAACTCCTCCCCAAAAATGCCCGCAACATTTGAATGGAACTTCTCTATTGGTCGACCCAAATTACAAAGCAACCACTAAATTTGACGAAGGCCGACTCTACAATAGTCGCGTCATATATTAAATTTTTACGTATTTTGGCAACAGACCAATCAGCATATGTTATCATTGTCGCGAAACGTATAAACGCTAAACATATGGAAAACGCGAATAAATGGAGAGCCAGCCTCACGTCAACTGCTGTATTATTCTCTATCCTTGGTATTATTCTTTGCCTGTGTTTTGAAATTTCTACAGTTAACGATCGTTTTTGTGAAGGTACGTATAAGAATTAAATTAACATTATGTGTTTTGTGTATAAAGTATTAAGTTACGTAATGCAAACGATTAAAATGATCATTGATAAAATGTTAAAAATCTCGTTTTTTTTAAGGTTAAATCGGAAATTGGCTGAAGGGGGCCCGGACCCAACTTCTCCACCGAAAAAACGAACGTCCAGACATTTTTCGGTGGAAGACAAGGAAAGCGTGCTGAACATTTTTAAGGCGTACGATGGGGAAAATCGGGAGGTACCAAAGATGGAAGGCATAAAGTTCACTGCAACGGCAGCAGGTGTGAGTGTTGCAAGTGTTTATAATATTCTTGGTGAATACAAACAAACACACCAACTTCAACCACCAAAAGTGTGTGTTTTGGACAATAATGATGAAGGAACTAAAAGTGCTCTCAAGCGTATAATCCATTATTTTTTTGAAGGCGATGAACAGAAATTGGCTTTCAGTGAGTAAACGGACTTTTTATTTCTTCGTGTTGTAATGTAATTGTGTTTGGCATTATAGGTTTTTAACTAAATAGTGCCCAAGGGAAAAAAATAAGATATCGCTTGGAGGCGAAGATTGCTGCGAGACATCAGAAAATACCGGGAAGAGCATAAGAAGTTGTACTTTTTAGATGAGACTTAGGCACAGATTAACTATACTAATCTGTGACTTAGGTGAACGCTGGCCATACTGTAAGTAAAGTATGGAAGGACACAACAATCCTGATTCCAAGGCAGGTTTTCATCCAATGTTTAACGATGGGGTTAAAAAATACATCGGACAAGGGAAATCATCTTATAGTCCACCACATAGGATCCGAGGACGGTTTCGTTGAGAATTATATTACTTATCGTTGTTATGTTATTTACAAATTTGTTATATGCAATACGTAGGGCTTTGAAAGTCTATTTTTTCTACTGATTTACCAAATGTATTAAAATGATGAATAAAGCATTCTATTTTATATTATATTTAGGTATATCTCTCGTAACTTTCTTAAACGAACTGTAGTAGAACCTTGTGAAAATAAAGACAAAATAGGTAGGTAAACAACACGTTTTATTTATTTGGACATGTGAAAACCGAAAAGTAAACGACTCTTAGCAGATATGACTATTTTTGAGTATTTTGCATTGGGGTTTATCATTGAGTATATTACTTTATACTCAATGGGTTTATCCAGTGAAGTAACCTATGTGAAATTGTTATAGTAAATCACAAACTAAACTTTTTTGAATTAAATAACCACGGACGTTCTTTAAAGTATGGGGAAATAACTCGCGAAAGAACCTAACCTAAAAACGAATACAAACGTAAACAAACCAGGCAATCAGCTGGCCGAGGCCGAGTTAAAAGTGTCTTGAGTTTGCGCAGTGCGCACTAATAAAGGAAACGTCGTTTAAATTTTTGCGGGAATAAAGTATTATTTTTAAAAGTCCAAAATTGAAGATGTATAATAGAAGCTTTAATGGGTATAAACATTATAAAAATATAGTACAGCTGTAGTAGAAAATGTAACACGTATAATAACAAATTTTGTTGAAGCTATCACAACTTTCATTAATTTCCATCGTGTAAAACTGACTATTGCGTACACCGTTCTGCGCTGCCATAAAATTAATGGGGCGGAGTCGATTTCCGTTTGGACGCCGAACCTAGTATAGGACTATGATTAAAAGAAATTGGCAAAAATTAGGAATTTATATTAGCGATTGAGATAGGGTTTTTATTTTTACAGATTCTTGTTCAGCATGACCTAAAACGCCTGTATACCAAATTTCGTTAAAAAATTTTTTTTAAAAAAAAGTAATAAAAATCTAAGATTTCAATAATAAAAAATAATAAAAGTTGAGTTATTTGATATTTTCTAAAAAATAGTGTCCTAATGCTTAATTAGCGTCATTATATCACCCGACTACCAAGTTATGTACCTAAATATCCGACAATAAATAACTGGCGTAGTAGGGTGATTATTATTAAAATCTTAGATTTTTATTAATTTTTTTTTGTGAAGGAATGAATATTTTTTAACGAAATTTGGTATACAGGCGTTTTAGGTCATGCTGAATAAGAATCTGTAAAAACAAAAACCCTATCTCAATCGCTAATATAAATTCCTAATTTTTGGCAATTTCTTTTAATCATAGTAGGCGTATTTAAGTTTGAAAAATTTTTTTATTAATAACTTTTTAAACACAATCTGAAAAAAGAGAAGTATACCAAATTTGATCTAAATCGATCAACAAATGGCCTAGATATTGGGGTGTACTGGTGAAAAGTGAAACACACTGTATACATAAGAAAGTGACGAATAAAAATATCCCATTAAACACTTGAGTGGAAAGTTACAAGTCAGTAATGAGAAAAATATGATTTTTTCAAAAGAAATCGCTATATTTTTTTAAATATTGCAGATTTTGAAAAAGAGACTAAATTATTTTTTGTAAATAGTTAGTAGATTGCCCCTATATAACAAAATCAAATTGAAAACCGCTATTGTAAATTCTCGGTGTCAATGACATTTTCCATTTTTGGACGGGTCTTGCATTAGGCGCTGTATACGATATTTATTGCAAATGCTCATTCCAACAGATAAAACAGCTTATTGTCAATAAAATTTGCAACAAAATGCCGAAAACCGCAACTCCATAATTTTCTTCCCTGTAGAGATATCATATTCCAAAATTTGAAGAAATAATCCGAATATGCAGTTCAATAATAATTATTGTCCAGAAGTTTATTTTTTTCTTCATATTTTTCATCTAACTTTTTATCGATTTCGTGAATTGCTATATAACCTTTTCTACCATACTTGTATACCCATAATTCTTTTAAATTTTCTATTTTGCACAAATTAAACATACTTAAAAAATTTATATCCGTATCAGTGGCTTCTATTAACGCTCGTTCAATACGCAATTCCTAAACATCAAATTTTAAATGTGTAAATATTCTTGTGTCCGCTTCTTCATGATTGCACTTTAGATTTATTACGGTAGAGCACTCATTTTTAGATATTTTAACACATTTATATAAGTCATCAAATGTGCCTCCTAAATATAAGGCTACATTGATATTCAACATATTCCTTGTTTACACCACAATTTGGAAATGTATTTTAAAAGGTTTGCTTTATTTTTATTATACGGCGATGCAATTTTTTTTTATATTGCGTTGCAATTGATGATTGTGTAATTGAAGATGCTCTTAAGTTCTTTGTGAATCTATAGTGCCGTAGTGACTTTAAATCCTTGGATTTGCTAAGGCAGCATTTCTTTTCTATTAGCCAGGGTGACTTACGTTCGCTACCTCCTATTAAAAACGCTTTCTTACTGCATTTAAAACGTGCGTTATTATAACAAATTTTAGTCTTCAAGCGGTCCCACCAATCCCCTTCCAAATTTACCTTCTCCCATAAATTTTGGATATGTGATGGAGAATAATGAAATAAAACCGCAAATGATGACAATAGTAAATAATCTAATCATTTATTTATCTATCAACAACACCCTCATAATCCTCTGTCAAATGTGACTTTAATTTTACATAATTTGTAAAAATTTCAATAACAATCACTCATTTCCAAAAGCTGTTTTATCCTACTATCTGCAAATTATTTATGCATTACAATACTTGGGTTTTAAAAGGTCCTGAATCTAATTCTGGTATTAGTTTTTCTCTAAAAAAATTGCTAATAGTTTTTCCGACTTTTCTCGAAATTTCGCTAAAAAAAAATACGTCTCAGTAGGTCATGATGTACCTTTTTAAGAAATATAAGATATAGCTTAAATGCAGTTTTCCAAGCCCTATCCAACAAAAAAAAGATTTCGAAAATCGGTTCACAAATAAAGATTTTAGGAGGGTGGATACATCTTAAGTGGGACACCCTGTATGTACACAGGGAAACAAATTTGTGTGGAACTTTTTGGGGAGGTAAATATCAATATTATTACACCTCCCTTGAATACGCTCTTGACACACTATGAGAAAATATTGTGGAGCAAAAATTGCAATCGAAATGTATGAAACATGAAACATTTCCTTTCTTTTATTGAAGGAAAAATTGATTTTTAAATTTCATTAAGATTTTAATTTTTTGTTAAGTTCACTTTTTTTTAATTAATTTTTTCTCGCAAATTTTGCGCCTACCTATTTTCTTTTCTGCTAAATTCTTCATCAATTTAAACCGAGGTTATTTTAACATAATTTTGGAGATTTTGCAACCTAATTTTAAAACCATTAGTAAAAATTAATTAATGCACTATAACAACTGAACCTTTTGATTCAAAATCTATCAACGTTTATTGTTAGTGCGATTTTTGAGAAAAAATTAATTACACCGTAACTGGTAATTTTTTTGATACATCAAAGCAGTAATGGTAAATGATGGAGCTATTTGGACATAGACTTTACTTACACAATATCTTTAAATAGCCCCACCCCATGGTTACTTTTACGTGTCTAGAAATACACGTGCAATAATTTTTTTCCCAAAATAAAAAAGAAAAGCAAAAATTATATTTTTATACACTTAGGGCTTTATTTAATCAAATTTTGTATTTTTATAAATATAATTAGCCAAAGACATATATCACGCTGAAGTTTACGCTGTTTATCTCTTTCTTTTTCTTTTCTTTAGAATTACGCTATAAAATCTTCAGTAACAATATATCAAGGGCTATGATTTTGTCGAATAAATTTTTATTTACGAAAGTTTGACGCTTAATAACGTCATGAGCCCGTAGGACGAGGGATTTTGGAACAAAATTAGTCGAAGGGTGTTACCTACTAAATCTTTACATTCACATGGTCCGGAATTCAGCCCGGAGCGGAATGCTAGAATCTCCCTGATAGTAGAGTTTGCCAGCCCGCAAAAGCCTTCTAGAAAAGATTTTCGTTTGCACTTTGTTGCTAAAATGTGAGACCCACTTTTAATCATTCCCCGTCCCTTAACAATGCAAAATCGAGACGTCGTCAAAAAATCGTACTGTACAGGGGGTTGTTAGGGGTGGTTTTTCAACAATTATAAAAAAAGTTTTTTTGCGTTTTCTGCATCCATGCCACCTGGTCCATCATCTGTTGAAGTTTTATGCCAATATTTTAATCAGAAATATTTTCTTTTTAAATTTAAAATCGTCATGCACAATGCTTTTATATGGAGCGCCTTATTATATAAAGTCTCGCCCTGAAATACCACAATTGTAATATCCTTTCTAACGTCCTAACTCGTAAACCTTTTGATTCATCAAAAAAATAGTTTCTATGAACGTTGTAGATCAAAGATCGAGGATTACATTACTTTTTTCAGATTCTAAATCCGATGGATAGTTTCGTTAAAAACTTGCAAATTGTAAAGCCATGTCGTGGCGATCGCGGCCGACAGTGGAGATGCTAAGGTTCACGTTACCCCGGCAAGGCAGTCAAAAAACGACTCTAAGCTTCAGCGCGTTTATAAAGTCGATACTCGCCTGTTATCGTGCAATTACTGTGTTTTAGAAGCATTTTATTAACTTTTAGACTGCATTTTAAGCGTTTAGCGATATTACCTTATTCATAAATATTTTATTAAATTACTTCGATTGATTTTTTTCAATAATGATAAGTAATTGTAAATAAATATACAAAAATATAGGTAGGTAGTAGGTACCTTGCACAAAAATATAGGTAGGTACCTATAATAAATTAAAAGGTTTGTTGAATATATTAAGTCTACAATAACAAAAGTAATGATAAATCATTAATAATAATTGTACTACAAATGTAACAAATTACAAACCCTTAAAAGGGAACCTATTTAAGAAAAAGGGGTCCGATTGGGTAATATTTACTATTTTTGGTCATAAATTTTTTGTTAATTCATATTAACTAATACAAAAGAAAATATAAACTTACCTAAGTTAAACCATAGGGAGAGTATAGTTATGAATTTTTATTAAATAATGTCAACAGTTTGCAAAATAAGTAAGTTCATACGGCTGGTTGGTTGAAGGCAATGACACTTGACTCTCAGCCAGGGGTCCCGGGTTCGATTCCCAGCCGTGACACTGGGATTTTTTCGGACAAAGGAATTAATCCTAGTATACTCGGATATTGGGTGTGTGTCCCTTGTCTCTAAATGTGTAGCCCCCTCCCGCACAAAACTTTCAGAGTTTTCAGGGAGAGAGGGGGTCATATTACCTGTGGTGTTATTTATTATTTATTTTATATTATCTATTTATTTATATACTTATAAGTAGAGTTAAATTTCAATTTGAAGAAAATTTCACTAATTCTTCCTATAGTTTAACTTAGGTAAGCTTATTTTTTGTTGTAATATATGGATTACCAATAAATGGTTAATATTACCCAATCGGATCTTTCTTAAGCGCTGAAAATCGACTTATGTTTCAGAGCCGTTTGGCGCGCATATAAGGTTTTTCCTGCTACTTGGATATATTTTTCACGTAGGTAGTACATTAATTATATTTCCAAGAATCTATCAAATCCAAATCAACGGTCTTTTAGAACAAGCGGTCGGGAACGGAGGTTTGATTAAGTTTTCTTAGCTTACTGTGTCTCTTTGTGTCGTGAATCGTGAAAATTATTATTAAAATTTCGACATCGTATTATTGTGTGTAGAACTAATACAGACTACAACAGTAGTTATTGTGCTATTATTAATAGTGGATTTTGTGTTTAATTACGCATATACTTTGGTAAGACTTTATTATACATACATATATACCATAGTATAATTTCTATGCAACATTAAATTTGTTACAGTAGATATCCATTTTGGCAATGGATATTAAAAGCAGTACGAGTTCCTATAGTGAACTTGAGTCAAAAATTAAACTGAGACCCCTTAAAAGAAAAGCTACTAAAAACCAAAGCAAGCAAATTTTTAATCATGAAGCATGCGTTATTTGTCAACAAACAGGAAAATTCATAATTTCACAAGAAAGATCCAAAAAAAGATTTATTCAATGCACGCAAGTTCGTATGAATATCTGTCAAGGAAAAGATACCAGTTTGTTGCATATATTTTCCAATTTCAATGAATTGAAAGACAGAGATTATTTACAATGGCACAAAAATTGCTACAAAACGTATACCAGTTCCAATAATATTGCCTCATACAAATCAAAATATGCGAAAATAAGTACTGATCCTTTCCAAGCGGAAACATCTCAAAAACGTTGCTTACGGACA
Source organism: Rhagium mordax (assembly GCA_963680705.1). Lineage (NCBI taxonomy): Eukaryota > Metazoa > Arthropoda > Insecta > Coleoptera > Cerambycidae > Rhagium > Rhagium mordax. The sequence continues at coordinate 31,137,146 of OY796660.1, forward strand.
ATTTCATTTGATGTACATAAATGCGTATTTTGCCAAAAACGTATAATAAATCAAAAACTATGCCAGGTAGTACAGCGGATTAGCTAACCTATTGTGCACTTTTTGATAAAAGCACCAAATTGGGCACAGAGGTAGACCCATGCAATATGAACAATTTTGGATGTGGAGCCATCTGCCAACTGCCCTCTGGCGGCCGTGGCGGCCATTTTCCAAGATGGCTGCCAGTGGACACCCGAACGACAACAGCAGTTAGATAAAATTTGCTGCTGAAGGTTTTAGTGAATGTTTATTGAATGTTTTGAATAAGAGATAGTTTGTAAGTTATATACAGGGTGGGTCAATAGTGCGTGCGTGCGGAGATACAGAAGAAATCTGTATCTCCTATTCCGTTAGAGATAGAGGTATGGTTCAAAATTTTAATTAAATTGTGAGAAAAAGTACATTTTTTAAAATTATTACCAATTATACAGGACGATCCGTTAAAGTGGTAGATGAAGGAATATATATTTTTTAAATGGAATGACCCAATTTTTTTTATTATATTTGTATACCACTATGATGGCCTATTCAGCGGTAAAATATTTTTAAAATTTGTTTGATGGTTAATGAATTAAAAAATATTTTTATTGAAAACTGCCGTTTGCAGGGATCATTTTGAAAATTGATTTTGGACTTATTTTTGGAGAGTAATTCTTTGACATGGTAGTAGTGTATGCCTTACTTTAACTATTAGTTGATGTAGAAAATATTTTTTTCATACAAGGTGTTCATAAGCGCACTGCTAAATAAATATTCAAACTACCAAAACGCAACTTTTTCAAATGGAACACCCTATATATTTTTGTAAAAATTGTATATTTTTGTTTCTCTGCAACTTTGATATGATATGTCCCATACCTAAAATGAATAATTTTCTAGATGTTGTTGTTTATGTGTAAATAGGTATGTATTATTCAGAAATGTCAATGTACCTTTGAAATTATTTCATAGAAACAAAGACATTTAATTTCAGTTACTTTCAATTTTGTTGCCTCCAGAACTTACGCTAAAAAGTATTCTCACAGAACCCATCCACAAGAAGCATCTTCCAAAAGTTTAAAAACAGATTTGAAGAAACAGGTGGCATTTCTTATAAAAAAGTCAATCGTAGAAAAAGGACTACAAATGAAGATAATGACAGTTTTCCATAAAAATATTTTTTATTTCATTAACCATCCAAGAAATTTTAAAAATATTTTACCGCCGTATAGGCCATCATAGTGGTATTCAAACATAATAAAAAAAATTGGGTCATTCTATTTAAAAAATATATACTCTTTTATCTACCACTTTAACGGATCGCCCTGTGTAATTGATAATAATTTTAAAAAATGTACTTCTTCTCACAAATTAATTAAAATTTTGAACCATGCCTCTATATCTAACGAGACAGGAGATACAGAAGAAATACGCACTATTGACCCACCCTGTATATAACTTACAAACTATCTCTCATTCAAAACATTCAATAAACATTCACTAAATCCTTCAGCAGCAAATTTTATCTAACTTCTGTTGTCTTTCGGGTGTCCACTGGCAGCCATTTTGGAAAATGGCCGCCACGGCCGCCAGGGGGCAGTTGGCCGATGGCTCCACATCCAAAATTGTTCGTATTACATCGGTCTACCTCTGTGCCAAATTTGGTGCCTTTATCAAAAAGTGCACAATAGGTTGAAATATCCTAGCTAAACTGCCGCACTAAGGTCATGACAACGAACATGGAAAACAAAATTAAAACTGTATCACGAAACAATCCCTTATTTTATTCCAGAATAGGCGAAAATGATTTAATTGCATCAGAAATAAAATATCATCCCTCGTGCATTTCTACACAACTACGCTATACAAAGGGTAAACCTGGAGTAAGTGGTAAAAAAAAATTGAAAATGGAAAATGAAGCGTTACAACAATTATTTAGTGAAATGGAGAAAGGTTTCGAAAAGGGAAAAGGTTATTCCACAACATCAGTTATCAGAAGATATCGTGAAATTAGTGGAAATGTATATTTTAGTGATCGACTTTTAGTTAAAAAAATTAAAGACTATTTCGGCGACGATATTGATTTAGTAAAATCTGTCAGATTTAACGAGCCAAGAACGTTCTTGAAAAAAATTTGCAAGGAACAAGCTATTGAAACAATAGTTCAGCATACTGAAACCGAAGATTCCAATTTATCTTGTGGGTGCGTCTGAACTACAAATTTTAACCAAAATTTGTCAAAGTATAAAAACTGAAATAAATCAAATACCTACACACGCTGAATTCAACAACTTAAACATTAATGAATATAAAAAGTATATTCCAAACAATTTGCATTTTCTTATTAGTCTTCTTGTCTGCGACGAATCAAGTAACGACATAAAAGCAACTCAAATACTTAATATTTGCCAAGACATAATTTTTGCATGTTCAAATGAAAAAAAATATACTCCAAAACATATTGGTCTGGGAATATTACTTCACCAGGAAACACGATCAAAGAAACTCGTTGAAGTAATACACGCTTGCCGTCACTCCATATCTTACATTGATACTCTAAGAGCACGTAATACCATTGCCCAAGAAGAAATAAAATTGTATATGGAAAATGATCAAGTGACAATTTCGAGACAATTGGTTCCTAATAGAGGTTCGTTCAGTTTGCTGCGGACAATATAGATATATTAGAAGAAACTTTAGATAAAGCACCTACATTTCACGGGACTCAAATGGCAGTATTTCAAAGAGGTCCAATTAATGAAATCATACCTGGACACTTTGAATTTTTACCATATAAAATTATACTTACTCTTCCTGATGACCTTCATTCAGTAGAAAACATTTATTTTAATAAATCTAAAAGAAAGGTGGAACCTGAGGAACATCAGATTGTTATAATTGATAAAGGTGAAAATCTCAGCTACGACATAAAATATCAAAATATTGCTTGGAGCATGTGCAGAATGAACGACTCCGAAAAAGAAGACATGGTAATTCCGCAGTGGTCAGGATTTCACAAATTAATTTTTGAAAACAATTCGCATACAACTACATACGGATATTTACCTTTGTTGCCCCATGTTTCCTCAGACTATGATACTGTTTGGACTGTGATTAAAAAATGTAATCAAATTGCTGAGAAATTAAATAATACGCATACAGTCATAACTTTTGACCAAGCAATTTATTATAAGGCGAAAGAGCTACAATGGCATAAGCCCGAGGATACAAAAAATACGATTATCCGTCTAGGTGGATTTCACATTACCATGAACTTCTTAAAAATAATTGGACAGTATATGGCTAACTCGGGCCTTGCTGATGTATGGTTAGAAAGTGGTCTCTATGGTCAGTCCACCGTTGATGGGATTTTAGCAGGAAAAAAATATAATAAATCAATACGAGCTAATAAATTAACGTATGAAAGTTTGATGAGAATATTAATTTCCCTATTTAACAAATGGATTATCGAGTGCAAAACTTCTTCTGTACACACTTTAAATTTAATTCTTCTTTATTATTCGGAAATCCGCGACTGTTTCAAAATGAAAGAGGTCGTATTGCCAAGTTTTAATAAAATATCAAATCTTGCGAAAGAATTATTTAAAGAATTTCCAGAATTCCTTATGACACAAACAGCAACATTTAAATATTGGCATACTTATCTAGAGTTAGTTGAAATTTTACTAGAATTTCAATTCGCTGAAAGACATGGAAAGTGGGAGTTGCATTTAAATAGTTTCAGAAAAATGCTTCCATGGTTTTTTGCTTTCGATCATACCAACTATTCTAGATGGGAATGGGGATGAGGAATTTATGAATGGAAATTTTGTCGTTAAACGACTACATGGAAATTTTAATCAACTGTCAGTGGATCAGGCACTGGAACATATAAACAAGAACTCAAAAGACGCTGGAGGCATAGTAGGATTAACCAAAAATAGTACTAAACTGGACGAGTGGTTCTTGAGCTATAATGTTGTTAGCATGATGTTGGACGAATTTCGTTCTTCCTTGAATATTGCTAATAACTCATCTAGTCAAAATGTGGAATGTGGTACAAAACGAATGAAAGTTGATGAAGATTCTGTGCAGAAATTACAAAATGAATTTTCAAGATTTAATGTATTTTCTAAAAACGAAGATAGACTTCTTGTTATTTCAACTAATGACATTGCCTCTGCGATTGTTCAAACTTCTTTACTTACCACGCAAAAAACTGGAGAAGATGCTCTAGGGAAATTTCTTGACGTCGTTGGTACTTCCGATTTTTATAAACCTTTTAAAAAAATTAATCTGCAAACCTTTCAACTTTCAACACACTGCAGTTAAAGTAGCAGCTGCCGAAAATAAAAAAACATTTCAAAAAGGACAAGAATTTTTGCAGAAAATATTAGCAGCCAAAGAAATGGGAAGAAATATTAATTATGTAGATATATTTAAACAAGAACTGGCAGCTTCCCAATGGCTCTTGCACCTAACGGAGTAATATCCACCCCTTCAAATAAATCTGACTTGGGGAAAATTATAGAAACATTCACAGTTAGTTGTAAAGAATTGCCATTGGCAAATTATAAAACATGTCACATATTTGATGGGATGGCATTGATACAGGGCGTAGGCAAACCTGCCAACGCAAAATCGTTCGGAGACTATGCAAATAATTTAAAATCAATTGTATTTAAAAATGCCTTCAATGCTGAGAGAATAGATTTGGTGATGGATCATTATGAAGAACTTTCAATAAAGAATTGTACACGACAGAAAAGAGGGATGAAGGAAACTATAGAGCGAGCGATTGACAGTCCAGACACATTATTGCCGCAACAATGGCATTTATTTATCCATTCCATCTTTAATAAAAAACAACTCACCAACTTTTTAAGCAATCAGTTATACGAACATTCTTTAAAATTGGGAGTAAATTTTGTTACTAGTGGAGGATTCCTTGACGTATTTCACTATAAATCAAATTATAGTTTAAATAATGACTTGTTAGTAGCATCGCACGAAGAGGCTGATACAAGAATTATACTACACATTTTATCGGCAAAAATGGAAGGGTATACAAGATGTATAGTGGAATGCAGAGATACAGATGTTTTGGTATTATTGGCTTACTTTAAAGATATATTGACTCCAGAAATTTGGATGAAAGTTGGGACCAAAGAAAATCAGCGATTTATTGCGATTCATGAATTAAAAATGCATAGTTCAATGACGAAGTGTCTACCAGCCTTTCATGCATTAACAGGTTCTGATACAACCAGTCAATTTGTGGGACTGGGCAAAAGAACTTGTTGGAAAGTTTTTTTGACGCATTATAGTCTACTTGCTAGAGTCGGAGTTGAACAGCATTTAGATGAAAAAGATTTGAATGATGTTGTTAAATTTGTGATCCGTTTATATACAACGAATGACAATATTAAATGCAAAACGGAGGAATCTTGGCTTCCTCTAAGCCTATCAACAAATTGCCTCCAACTCTGGCTAGTTTAAAACAACACTGTCATCGTGTCCATTATCAGACAAAAATATGGCTGAACAGTACAATACCCAGACCATCTTTACCTAACGTAATAAATTGCGGTTGGAATATTGAAAATGGGAAACTATTAGCTGTATTGACAACTGAAGCAGTATTACCAGAAGATACTTCTGTTCTAAATACTTGCAATTGTAAAAAAGGTATATTAAATTACTCATGGTGGTACGGGTGGGCAACAAGTCCGTTTCCAATCGTAAAAATTCATAACTTTTAAACGAAATGAAGAGAAAAACAAAACAAAAATAATATGATCATTTTCGCTCGCTCTCTGCAATGGTGTATCTTTCCATATTGTAATCTCCCAAGTTTAATGTCTGAAAGAAAAAAAAAGAACAAAATAAAATGTTCACAAACAAAAAAGTGAATGTTTTCGATCGGAAATATACTTGTTGCCCACCCTTTACGCTTTAAATTAACACATTTTTATTTCAGGGTGTACTGGACCGCTGTGTTCTTGTAAAAAAAACAAATTAATTGTATTGGTTCCTGCAAATGCATGGATAATTAACATGTGCCAATAAAGGTGATAAAAATATTCGCCGTAAATTTGCCCCTGAAGACATTATATCTAACGATGAGGCTAGTTCCGATTCTGATTAATCCGCTGCCTTACATACCAAATGTGTCCGAAAATATTGCAAAAGTATTTAAAAACCACAATGTAACAATTGCACATAAACCTTACAACACGACAAAAACATTTTTCACAAACCTTAAACCCAAACTACCAATTGAAGATGAAACTAACACCGTATATAAAATAGACTGCAACAATTGCAATAGTACGTATATAGGTCAATCAAAACAATATCTGCATAAAAGAATGTACACACATAAATATAATATTAAAAATCGAAATACGTCAACAGCGCTAGCGCAACATGCCTTGGATAATAACCATAGCTTTAATTTTAAGAACATTCACATCCTGGAAAAAGAACCCAATTATCACCGTAGAATAGTACATGAAATGCTGCAAATAAAAAGACATTCTAATTCAATAAATAGCCGAACTGACATAGAGAATTTAAGTAACACTTGTTTCGGCTTATTAAAATAAAACAAATGGGGTAAAATATAATTATTGACTAATTTTTACATCTTTCCAATTAATTTTACAAAAATAATGTTAAAATAATATAAACTATAATTGTCATTCATTTTATAAAATACACCCACTTGTAATGTATACCTGCTAGCAGAGCTGGAAGTATTTCAAATAAAAGTAATTGAAAAAAGTATTTCAAATACTTTCAGTATTTGAAGCACTTTGCTTCAAATCCTTTTGATTCTCAGTATTTGGTACTTGGTATTTGAAATACTTTGCTTCGAGTATTTGGATTTGGTATTTGGTTTTCAGAAATACCGATATTTGAATTACTTTGCTTGGTATTTCAAATACTCTCCAGTATTTCAATTACTCTCCTGTATTTCAAATACTCTCCGGTATTTCAAGTAGGTACTGTCCCGGTGTTTGAAATACTAGACGTTATTTGAAATACTGTTAAAGCACTAGAATAACTATTCAAAATAGGTACCTAACCTATCTGTCTTAAGTCATCGACCTATTTCTTTTCTTATTAGTTCTTAATAAGTAGGTAAGAAAGGTTAAAGGTGTGTAACTAATCCTATGATGTATTCGACAGGTACACATATGGCAACACTGAACAGTGACTTGCTTTCGTTTTTTGTTCAAGCCGTGGTCATTCCCGCGCTGCGAATTTCAGCACAGTGCTATTCTATTCTAAGGTTAATTAACAAATTAACCTTCTTATTTGGGCAGCGAGCGGAGGACTGACTTTACTCACTTCATGGCGATATGAGGAGTAAAGCAACATTTACCGCGTTTAGTACTTGGATGGGCTCCACGGAAAGACGCGGTCTCGCTTCCCTTCTTCTAGCGGCATGTATATCAACTATATCGCAGAAACAATACAACTGTAGGCGAGAGGTGTATTGAGGATATACCATCCTTCGGAGGGGATGTAAAGCAGTCGGTCCCTTGTCTATTAAATGTTAGGCAAGTTAAAAATCCCTACTCTTAGTAAGATAAGAGGTTCGGCAAAAATTTCCAGGTTGGGGGTTGCTCGTCTCCTGGCGTCGGTGATTGGCCTCCGTAGCGGAAATAGGCCGACGTTAAATAAGTGATTAAAAAAAAAACCTTCTTATTTTCTATTACCGTTTTTGATTAACAAATCATTTTCATCATTCAAAGAGGAATAGTACCTAATTTTTTTGTTGCAAATTGCAATTAGACTGACAAGTTTTTTATGTTTATTATTTTTACATTATATTTTATTTTTCATATGGGCTATTAATAATAATTAGTTATTGTAAATGTCCCATTTATTTTTGTTGAATGTATATTGTTTATGTTATTATTCTTTTTTCTGAAGAAACGTTATTTTATTTATTTATTTATATATTACAATATTATTTCAGGCGTAAAATTCCAGCAGCTATAAATAAATACCTAATTATTCGAAGTTCGAAGTGACCATTTCAAATGCCAATAAAAGATTTGAAAAACCTTAAATAATTAAAATATTCAAAATAATTTTTAATAATTTTTGGGTATTTGAAATACAACTTGAGGTATTTCAAATATTAGAAAGTATTTGAAATACAACTTGAGGTATTTCAAATATTAGAAAGTATTTGAAATACAACTTGAGGTATTTCAAATATTAGAGAATATTTGAAATACTTTATTTGCTGGAAATTTCAATTACTTTCCTTGAGTATTTGGTATTTCAAATCTTTTCTGTAAAGCAGAGTATTTGGTAATTGAGACTGCAAATACTTTAGATGGTATTTGGTATTTGATATTTGAAATACTTTTGTTGAGTATTTGGAGCAGCTCTGCCTGCTAGTCCTTATCTTGTCTGTAACATAAACAAACGAACTCTCACTTACACATATATTCAGAAAGTAAAATATTTTAGTTGCCTTTAAGACACTCAATACATCACATTAAAAAATGTAGTTTAATTTAAGATCAAGCAAACACAAAATAATAATGTAAGTACTTCATATAGGTTAATTTTAGTATGTGCCCATAACTGATTAAAAATTTTTTTTCTTTTTATTATTATTGTAGTCTCTGATGATGGTTATAAATAAACCGAAACGTTAGAAAAAAAAAAATATATTTGTTTATATATATGACCGATATACCCAAGAAAAATAATACTTGTATTTATCATTATTGAACAAAATCAAAGAGAAATTATATTACCATAAAAAAATCATATCGAAGTCATTTAATAAAATATTTATTAATAGGATAATATCGCAAGTGATTAAAATGCTTCTAAAACACAGTAATTGCACGATAACAGGCGAGTATCGACTTTATAAACGCGCTGAAGCTTAGAGTCGTTTTTTGACTGCCTCGCCGGGGTAACGTGAACCTTCGTAGCATCTCCACTGTCGGCCGCGATCGCTACGCATGGCTTTACAATTTGCAAGTTTTCAACGAAACTATCCATCGGATTTAGAATCTAAAAAAAGTAATGTAATCCTCGATCTTTGATCTACAACGTTTATACAAACTATTTTTTTGATGAATCAAAAGGTTTACGAGTTAGGACGTTAGAAAGGATATTACAATTGTGGTATTTCAGGGCGAGACTTTATATAATAAGGCGCTCCATATAAAAGCATTGTGCATGGCGATTTTAAATTTAAAAAAATATATTTCTGATTAAAATATTGGCATAAAACTTCAACAGATGATGGACCAGGTGGCATGGATGCAAAAAACGCAAAAAAATTTTTTTTTATAATTTTTGAAAAACCACCCCTAGCAACCCCCTGTACAGTACGATTTTTTGACGACCTCTCGATTTTGCATTGTTAAGGGACGGGGAATGATTAAAAGTTAGCATTTTAGCAACAAAGTGCAAACGGGATGACACGATAGAAGCAGTTATATACTCTACTATGATTGGTTAATTTGAAATCCGCCTGTTCTAAAGGACGTTGCGGAAATAGTTGTTTCAACTTCAACTATGGGCGAGTTGCTTTATTCACCGGTTGATCCATCAGATGTGTTTCATTCTAACCTCGGAGATACAATGAGATAAAACACATCTGATGCATCAACCGGTGAATAAAGCGACTCGCCCTATGTCCGTAATCCGGATGAGTGTTTACGTCAAAATAATGGAAATTTCATTGAAATCATTTCAAAATAGAATACTAATCTATAATTGTGCTTGTTTCATTTGACGTTTTAAAGAAGTAATGGAGTTCTGTTTGATTTATTATTGCTATTCATAATTGTGGCATAGAATAAGTATAGAAAATTCACTACATAATAACAAGCTGTTAAAATTAATTATATTTCATTACTATTTGTAACAAAAGTAAGGTAAATAAATTCTTACCAAACAATAAACAAACATTAGTAATCCGTAACGAACGGACCGCAATCATGGGAATGTCCTAACTAAAATGTTCGGAAAGGAACTGTCAATCCCGGACGAGCGTTTACGGGCCATGTGAACGCGTCAGTGTTTTAAAAATTTATTCGTGCAAAATCATAAACGTGGGATATATTTGATCGGACATATAAAGAACATTTATAATTTAACTCGTTTCTAGATTATTTTTGAAACATGTTCCCCCAAAAATTAAACTGGTTTAATAACATGACATGAATATTTTCAAAAAACATGTATTAATACCTAATTGTCCAATAAATCAAAAACAATAAAAAGTCATAAAAAAGCTTGTTTATTAAGATAATCATTTTGATTCTTTCTCTTCTTATTTCGGATTTATAACCACATACATACTTGAATAGTTCCAGATAATCTAAAAAATATCTGGACTATTACGCCTGCGACTTTATGTCAAAGGAACAGTTTTTTTGTTGTACGTATATTTTTTTGGTTAACCTGTCTGACAAGACAAGTATGTTTGAAAATCAAAAGTAACCAGTTTTCGCGTTCGTGCATGAACTAACATTATTTTTCGTTATAAAATCGCATACCGCAAATCACAAATCGCGAGTGCATAAACTTTCTTTTAAAGGTTGTTCTTTTTGACTTTTGTTTCTTTTTTCAAAGTTAAGCTTTTTTATTTGTATAACTCGTGAAATTACACAATTTGAATGTATATTTCATAACCATAGTTACTTACTACATTCACAGAAATGTAGATCAGATTAGATATTCACGTTGCTAAATTCTTCTTTTAGCATCGGTAACCATATTGTACAACAATCTACAAAATAGTTTGATACGCATTTATCTTCATTTAGTAAAATTATTACCGATTCTCTAATCTTTCTCTTTACTGTCCAGCTCTTGTTAAAATTTTTGTCCAATCCCAATTTATTCTATATCCGTTTTCGAAAGCGTGTTTAGAAATTTTGAATTGTTCTACTACATTTATTTCTAATATAACTTTTGTGTTCACCCAATCTTTCATTAAAGGGTCTGGATGACTCACCAACATAATGTTTTTATCATACTCAAAACATGAATTACTGTAAATACAGTTTTTTTAATTATGATCACTGTTTACCGATTTTATTTTTATTAAAGTGTTGGTAGTTTGAAATACCGGTATTTAAATCTATCACCGATATTACGTAGTTGCTCAGATAAACCTTGTATGTACAGAGTGTTCACGCGAGAATTGAACCAGATCATTTCCCTTTAACACAATAAAATTTGAAAAGTAAAAATCGTTCCTTAACGATTTTTTCCGAAGTTTTCAAATATGTCCATTATAATTTTGTGTGCTCCTAATTAAAAGTGATATGTTGGTGAAATTTTGCATGAAAAATTCTCTAACAAGTGCATAACATTGAGTTATAGTATATGAAGTACATTACCTTAAAAAAAAGGAACAGCTAATTAAGAAAAACATCGTGTAAGCAACTTAAAACACTGATGGATGTTGATTTGGTAGAATCTGATGTCAATGATGTATACCGCCTAGGTAGTACAGAGGTGGAATTTCTGAGTTACATAAATAAAACAAGAGTCCTTAAAAATTGTCATAAACTAAAAGGCAAACAAATTAATGTATCTCAAGATCTAACAATCAAGCAACGTCAGGAAAATAAAACTCTCAGAAAGCATCTAAATCTGTCCCGAAAAGATAAGCAAAACAAATGCTACATAAAGAAAAATAAACTGGTGGTTAATGGAAAAGCATATACTGCTCAACAATTGGATAGTGAGGAAGCCTGGGAACAACCTTTAACCAACAGCGCACCAGCAACTCCAACTGTACAACAAGCGGAAAATATTCGAAGGTAACAGAGCAAAGAAGTCACTGAATCAGGTCCGATAGCACAAGGTACACAAACGCCTAAAACCGGCGCAAATAAAAAACAAATAAAATCAATCCCTGCAATAAAAGAAAAACTTAGGAATCGTAGCGTCAAGTGAGGTAGACATTTAGTAAATTTTATTAATAATCATTTTTTCTTTTTAACATATGTGTTTTTATCCTCAAAGTTGATTGTGGTGGTATTTTTTATTTTTTGTGTTTCTTGTACTATTTAAAATTTTAAATCGACCCTTTAGTATTATATTTCTAGATTTTATATATTTTTATCCTTTACAATGGATCAGTACATAAGAGACTTTAAAATAAATAACATAGAAACATTCAGTCTGCATAGTCACAAGGAATGTAAAGAAATCTTAAGTATAAACGATATGGAAAACTTTAAAATAATTCACTGTAACATACGAAGCATAAATAAAAATCTCGATGAGTTCAAAATATTTCTAAAGAGCATAGGTACCAAGTTTGACTGCATTATTTTGACAGAGACATGGAACATAAAAGATATAACTTTTTACAACATAGACGAATATGATATAATATATAACCAGGGAGATATAAATCAGAATGATGGTGTTGTTGCATACATTAAATCTAATTTACAATATACGTACCGTGTTATTCTTACGCAAATGATGAAAATTATAATTTGTTTGTTGGTGACCTAAACATTGATATTCTCCAAAATTATGACTATGCAATTGAGTACTTAAACATCCTTAATGAGTTCGGCTATATATCTACAATAAATAACTTTACTAGAGTACAAGAGAATACCAAAACGTGCCTAGATCATATATTTATTAAATGTAAAGAAATAAGTAACATAGATCTTACTTTACCATTAATAGTAGAAAGTAGAAACAGATATCACTGATCACTATCCTACGATATTAATACTACAAATTGTTTTAAAATCAACTAAGGAGACAGTAAATGTCTATGAATCCACTAGCACTATTAACTGTAAAGATTTGCAGGAATGTTTTCGCAAAATCTCTTGGGAACCAGTTTATAATGAATCAAGTATTGACACTGCAACAAACAAATTTGTCAATATAATAATGGAAACTATTGATAAATGTACTACAGTCAATTAAAATAAAAGAAAATATACCAAAAAATCAACATGGATAACTAATGCTTTAGTAACTTCTATTAACAAAAAAAATGATATGTACAAAACATTATAAAAACAAAATAAACGAAAACCAACTAAACACAAAAAAACTGTGGGATGTAGTACAAGAAATTACCAAAAGCAAAAATAAATCCTATAATGTATCATCATTAAAAAATGAAAATGGAAGCACCTTAAATTGTGCTAAAGAAATTTCAAATGAGTTTAACAAAATATTTTCCAACATGGGCAAAACATTGGCTAACAAAATTTCTAAAAATCCGAATTTTAGTATAAGAAGAAATGTTAGGCCAAATTCATTTGTGTTAGTTCCTACAGATGTTAATGAAATCAAACATATTATAATGTTAGAAATAAAAAATAAAAAATCACCTGGAGTGGACAATATTAAGGCCGAAACTCTGAAGCTAATAAGCCAATACATTTTGACTCCTTTAGTTTCCATCTTCAACCGATGTATGGAGATTGGTCACTGGCCAACAGCTTTTAAGGAATCAGTTATAGTTCCTATCTATAAAAAAGGAGATAAAGAGGATGGAAGTAACTATCGACCCATATCTCTTATACTTAACACATTTAACAAACAAGTTTTTGAAAAAATCATAAAAAAGAGATTAATTGCTTATGTTACAAGATATAACTTAATTTCCGAAAAACAATTTGGATTTAAAGAGAAGGTATCGACCGAAGACGCAATAGTAGCCTTAACAACAAAAATCCACTCTGCACTAAATCAATCAAAACCCTGTCTCTGTACGTTTATTGACTTATCAAAAGCCTTTGATACAGTTAGGCATCCTTTACTTTTACAATCACTTGATGACATTGGTATCAGGCAGAATAGTTTAAAATTATTTCAAAGTTATCTAACCAATAGACGTCAGAGCGTGAGGGTAAATAATGTAATAAGTGATAATTTACCTGTAGAATATGGAGTGCCACAAGGTACGGTGTTGGGTCCGATTTTGTTTTCTATTTATATAAACGACTTATTTTCTTTACGTTTGTGCAGAGCGGACATTATAGGATTCGCGGACGACACTGCAGTGTTTTTCAAAGCCAACTCTTGGGAGGAGCTAAAAATAAATGCTGAAAAAGATTTAACGGACATTAAGAACTGGTTCGATCACAAGCTACTAACAATAAATTTTGAAAAAACTAACTACTTACCGTTTAGCTGCTACGTTGCTGGTCTTCCTCCATTTTCTCAGATAAAAATCGAAACTCATGTGAAAGAATATATCATCAAGCCGAAAACAGAAATTAAATATTTAGGAGTTGTCATTGACAGGCACTTACGATGGGACACCCATATAAAATATATCATAAAGAAGCTGCAGACGATACTCTATAGGTTTAAGTATTTACAAAATATCTTTAACTTACAACAATTAAGAATACTTTATTTTGCCTTAGTAGAAAGCCATCTGCGTTACGGCATATTAGCTTGGGGGAGTGTGCTTAAAACCCACTTATGTCCTCTGGAAATTCTTCAGAAAAGATTCTTGAGAATAATATTGTCAAAAGACTTAACACACCCTAGTAATCTGTTATATAAAGAGGCGCATGTTTTTGATATTAGACAATTGTATAATTACAATTTGAGCATAAAGTATCATCGGGTAAAAAATAACATATCATTACCGGGTCATACTTATAATACTAGGCAAAGACACCTTCATACTACTCCTTTTATGTCAACATCTATTGGACAACGGTCATATGAATATCTAGCTCCTAAGATTTATAACACAGTCCCTGTTGAAATTAAAAGCATAGTGAACATTACAACATACAAAAAAAAACTTAAATACTATATGTTTCAGCAGTCAAGAATCCTATTTCAAAACTACTTTCAAAGTTTTTAGACTTTAGCCATTCATAGTCGAGTGGGCTTTGACTTGGCGTGTGGATGAGTTGATGTTGTGCGTATTGTTGTATTTTCTTTTGCGCGCGGGGTTGGAGCGGTGGTCCGGAGCCATTGTTTACGTATAAACATTAAACATACATGAACAGTGTTTTTTTTTTGGGTTATTGCTTTAGCTTTGTGTGCGGGAGAGAATGGGATAGTATGCGCAATGCGCGGTGTCGGCTCGTCCACGAGCCAAGTTGGAGTTTACACGACTATACATTATATCAAATATATCAAACTATATATCAAATTAATTAATTACCGTGTGCTCATTAGTATATAAAACAACGAGATTTTTATATTACTGAATGTACTAAGTACCATTGTGATTCATGCTGGTTTTCTCTTTTTCTCTTTTCCCTTTTTTTCCTATCATTGTTCTTCTAAACTCAAAACAAGTGTTAAGTCACTTATTGAGTATATTTGTTTATTTGCAGATGTATATTATCACTGTACCTACCTATTACCTGTCAGTGTCATGAATGTTACCCTTTTTTTATGTATACTGTTCATATTTATAGTTAGTCTCTAATTTATCTGTTTTATACCCATATTACTGTTTCTATATTTCCATTTATTAATCTCATATTTATGTCTATTGTTTTTATATTTACCCCTACAGATTTTATAATTATTACTTTTATACACTGAATTATATTGTACTGTATGTTACTTACATTTGATGTTTTTATTTTTATTTTCTGTATGTATTTACTACTTATGCAAATAAACATTATTATTGTTATTATTATAATGCAAAAATGTACAGGGTGTTACGTTTAAAAAAAACATAGGTTTTGTATTTTTCTCTACTTTTTGACCCCATTTTGTTTTACCTTCCTTCACCAACAGATAAAAAACTAAACTAAAAACTACAATTTTTATTTTTAAACTTTTTTCATATCTCCAAAAATAAAGACTGTAGGTACGTGTCAAAATATATGTGGAACTACCCTGTACATAAGTTCTGAAAAACAGAAGATGATAATAATAATTAAAAAAAAAAAAAAAAAAAAAAATAAAAAAAAATAAAAAAAAATTTGTCTATGTCTCATCATATACAGGGTAGGGTGTTGCATACATATATATTTTTTCAACTTATGTGACACCCTGTATATAATTATCGTATTTAGTGCAATTTTTATTTCTAAACACAATATACATAATACTTTTGAGTTTTTTTCATAGATAACCGAACAAAAAATTAATTTAATCTAATGAATTTCCGGATCATAGTTGTTGGTTTTCAAAAAAAAGGTGGCTTTGGTAGCAACAAAATAATGTAAGTAGACGTAACTTAGCAGGTATTTAATTGTGTTTTTTTATTGTTCTCTGTTGCTTCTAAATATGGTATATTATTCAGTTGAAGTAATGATAATTATGTCGCATATACAGGGTGTCCCGATTTTAAACCGACAAACTACGGGTACAGAAACTTCACATGAAATTATGACATACCCCTTCTAACATTTCTTCTCTATCGAGCCTCCTAACGGAGATAAAGAGTGTTGAAAATTCAATTTATTTTTTGTTTTTCTTTAATAACTTCCACAATATTAAAGATATAGGGAAACCAAACTTGGTACACATAGTTAGGTTGTAAGGGTCCATCTTTGCTATGGTTCAGAGTTAAACTGAGGCACGCCAGTGGCGTGCGGTGTGGTCACGTCGACATAATTTTAAGGAAAAAAGTATGTGCACTAATTTTTTTCGCAATTTTGATCAGATTTTCATAATTTACGGTTAATTTTCTAAAAAAACTTGCCCATGTAAAATTTTGACTGAGGCGTTAGTTTTCGAGATATTTGCGTCTGAACAAAACGATGCACCAAAAACACAATTAATTAATTAAGATAGCCCTTTCAAAATTATTTTCAATCTTGATTTTCGAAGGGATATACTGAACTGAACTGTCAATTTAATGCTTTTAATGTTTTTCTTCTTTTGCAATGAGGCGTTTTTAAGGCCTTTTGCAAGTCAATATTATTTCTGTCAAAAGAAAAATTTGTTTGTTACGAAATTGCATGAACAAATTATCAACATCCAAATATCAAAAAAATCAACACCCCGTATTTCCGTTAGGAATGGCTATAGAGAAATTTTAGAAGGGATATATCGTGATTTCATCAGAACTATTCCCGACATGATAATTGTGTTTTTAGTGCATCGTTTTGTTCAGAGGCAAATATCTCGAAAACTAATGCCCCAGTCAAAATTTTACACGAGCAAGTTTTTTTAGAAAATTAACCGTAAATTATGAAAATTAGTGCACATACTTTTTTCCTTAAAATTATGTCAACGGGACCACACCGCACGCCACTGGCGCGCCTCAGTTTTACTCTGAACCATAGCAAAGATGGACCCTCACAACCTAACTATGTGTACCAAGTTTGGTTTCCCTATCTTTAATATTGTGGAAGTTATTAAAGAAAAACAAAAAATAAATTGAATTTTCAACACCCTGTATCTTCGTTAGGAGGCTCGATAGCGAAGAAATGTTAGAAGGGGTATGTCATAATTTCATGTGAACTTTCTGTACCCGAAGTTTGTCGTTTTAAAATCGGGACACCCTGTATATTAACTTGATAAAAATATACACGCCGCGAGACGAAAATATCATTTAGGATTTGCGGAAACTCAGGTTGTGTTCAGAATGAAAAATTGCGACAATTACGATAATTAGATACATTGTGTCAAATAAGTTGAAAAAATATATATGCAACACTCTGTATATTATGAGATATAGGCAATTATGATGGACATATTTGAAAACTGCGGAAAAAATCGTTAAGGAAAGAATTTTTAATTTTCAAATTGTGTTAAAGGGGAAGGATCTGGGGGGGGGGTCAATTCTCGTGTGAACACCCTGTACATAAGGGATCAACGCTAATATAAGAAAAATGAATAGTGCCATATACCCCAAAAAAGAAACATGATGCAGCTACGGACACGTGTTTCGGAGTTATTGCTCCTCATCAGCGTAGCGTAGCTTAATGGATCCGTGTGGATAGGATCAGAAACAATAACTATGAACGGTTAGAAAGTAGCAGCACACAGTACTCAAATTTGTGCTATCGTGCACCATGTGCCAATTTATGGCCTCCAATGATAACAGTCAGCACAGAGAGCTCTATGCGCACTGCTCAATTTCTACCTAGGCAAATATAAATAAAAGAAACTCCGAAACACGTGTCCGTAGCTGCATCATGTTTTTTTTTGGGGGTATATGGCACTATTCATTTTTCTTATATTTATTTAGCCCCGCCAAACATCACTCTTTTATCAACGCTAATGTTATGTATTGTGTATTGACGTTAGGGTACCTACTTGTTGACACTGATTATTAACTCTATTTTCAATATTTACCAAAGTTCTATCAACAAAGGCTTCTGGGTACTGATTGTTAATTAATACATTCCTAATGAATATTTTTTCTTTATTTAACATTTCTTTATTAGAAGAAATTGATTTTGCTCTATCATAAAAACATTTTATATCACCTCTCTTAACACTTTTTGATTATAATTTAGATATATACTTATATGAGTTATTTCTTTATCAGTTCTTTATCATTAACATTTTCCAAAAAAACTGATTAGTAAATCGATTCCGAGGGACCAAACTGCAAAAATATCGTTGACATATATCTACAAGATAACCGGTTTATATATACAACTTTGAACATATCATATTTGCTTTCAAAATATTCCATAAATATGTTAATTAGTGTTGGAGATAATGGAGACCCCTTTGCGATACCTAAATCCTCTTAATAGAAGTCATTTTTCAACTGATAATATGTTTTGTTAATACAACTTGTCAATAATTCGATAATACTATTTATGCTGAGTTTAGTCCTGTCTACCAAATTATTATCGTTCGATAATTTGGTTTTTATTATTGACAACGTTTTATCAACCGAAACGTTAATTGGTAAAGAGACTAACTGCATCAAAACTGACCATCAAATGTGTACTAGGTACTAATATCTTTTTCATGAAGTTTTTCTAAAAAATGTTTATTGTTTAGTTAACGGATTAATAATTTTGGGTAAGAATTTTGCCAAATTACTTAAATCTACTCCTAAACATGCAAAAACTACATACATTAGATATAAAATTACTGAAAACACTCTAAAACGCAATTATTGTTGAATAAATAAAATAACACATAAAGGATTTTCCATTAGGAGGTTTCATTTTAACCTCCGGGGCATCTTTTTTACTGTCAAATGTGGAGCCGTGATTTCTTAATATCCGTCAACTCAAAACTACACGATTTAGGAAAATGGAACGATATAAACTTCAACAATGCATAAAGATAGTGAAAATTCACTATAAATATGTTGAACATTTCGCAGAGTTCGTGGAGTTTTTGATCGCATTCAAACGCCATCTCGAATAATCGTGAGTGAATCTAATCACTAAATTCGTTCAAATGGGCCAAGTTACTGATGTGAAGACATCAGTCCGAAAATATGCCGTTGTAGCTGGGAGTGTTTTAGAAAATTAATATTTGTCCATTTCTCCAGCATAACATGAATCAATTAGAATAAATAAAGTAGTCATGACTCATGGCACATTTAAATGGAAAAATAAAAATTAAATTTGTTACGGGTTAAATTTATTTTAGGTTATTACCCCAAATTACGTTTTTCTTTCCATCAAAAACTAATAGTCTAGGAATGACATTACTCATTTAATAATTAAATAATTGTCGTATACGGATTACTATCAGGTCGTGGTAAGTCTCTTGTCCTCCATTTTAAGTGAGAGATGCTACAGGGATTCTTTTACTTCTCTTCAGAATTCTTTTCAGTTAAGTTTATACACGCAGTGAAGTCCTCTATAGGGTATTGAAGTGAGCAATAATTTTAACTAGTATTTACTCGCTGTTAATTATGAAATTTTATTATTTCCTTTGTTTCAAGGCTTTTCTTTTCCTCCCATTTTATTTTCTTTGTTCATTTTTTTCTCGTGTTTAATTATCATCTTCTCTTGTCTCGTCTACGTAAGGTTCTGCCATTCTGCAACAATCGCTACCGATAAGAGATACAAGAATCTAACCCTTGTGGCTACCATCGAGCACTCACTATAAACTAATTTATTTTATTGGTACCTAACAGCCCTTTACGTTTTAGAAACAATATACAGACCACAGGGTGCACCACTAATAATGGGCTATAGTTCAAGGGTAGATTCTTTGGACCAAAATATGAGGATATAACCAAATATGCCTTATGAATAGGTTTTAAGCAAAAATGTCTTATTATATCTCACAAAAATTTTATTTCTTAAAAAGATATAAAATTTTTGTGAGATTAATAAGACATTTTTGCTTAAAACCTATTCATAACATGACGTCTCACATGGGCTTGTACGTCGATAATTTAAATATGCCTTAGTAAAATGTTGCTGTGAAAAAGATAGAGGGTGTCAAAGTTGAAATTATTTTTTCGTTTTCTTTGCAATAACTCAACAACTTCTTGACCAATCTTCACCAAATTTGGTAGATAAACATTTTTTAATCTAAGAAACAATAACTTTTGTATCCCATCACGTTAGACCATGCAGGAGCTGTATCTGATGATGAATTGTTTCATTTTTTTTTACGAAACGTTGTGGTACTTTTGATTAGAAAATCAGATGATGGCGTCATTTCCACATAAAAAGGGTACACTTGGTAGAACTTGATAACTCCAACCCTTTTCGAGGAAACTGCTGTTAAAGATTTCAATCATGAAATAAATTAAAATTGAATGAAACAAATTGTATTTATTGAAAAGTGTCTCAGTTCTGTCATGTACGTCATTTAGTCATTTTATTTTGTTCTTGTATATTCCTCGTGTTAATTTATCAAATTCTTTAAGTTTTTTTTAAATGCCTTGACATAATAATTTTTATGAAAAGAATTAGGAAGGCATAGAAGTAGGTGGAGACCACATCGAACATTTGCTTTAGGATTTTACTTATGTCTTGTACTTTCTTAAATAAATACAATTTGTTTCATTAAATTTGAATTTGTCTTTCAAAAAATTATTGACATCTTTCAAGGGCAGTTTCCTCGAAAACGATTGGAGTTATCAAGTTCTAGCAGGTGTACCATATTTATGTGGAAGTGACGCCCTCTTCATATTTTCTAGTCAAAAGTACCTCAATATTTCGTCAAAAAAAATATGAAAAAAATTCATCATCAGATACAGTTCCTGCGGTGCCGTCTATTGTTAACGTGATGTGATAGATAAATTATTGTTTCTTAGATTAAAAAAATGTTCATCCACCAAATTTTGGTGAAGATCGGTCAAGAGGTTGTTGAGTTATTGCAAAAAAAAGAAAAAATAATTTCAACTTTGACACCCTGTATCTTTTTCCACAGCAATATTTTTCTGAAGGCATATTGGGTTATATCCTCATATTTTGGTCCAAAGAATATATCCTTGAACTATGGCCCCATTATTAATGGCCCACCCTGTATATCTGGAGAAACTTACTCCCATCCTCAAATAATTAATATTTTCTATTTTTATTTATTGGCGTCAGGGTTTGTTAAGGTAATAATAAACTAAAATAAATATTGACGTTTGAAATGTCACTTATGTGGTATCATTGGATTCAGGAAATATGCAGAATTCAAAGTGTATAAAAACAACATATGCAAATGCCTATATATTATATATTTTTGGAATCAGCTGAAAATGATCTTTCGAAATACACAAAAATATACAGGGTGTTCCATTTAAAAAAGCACAAGTTGTGTCTCTTTCTCTACTTTCCGATGCTATTTTGTTTTATATTTGTTCTACACATGATTTGACACCAAAATCTACAACTTTTGTCTCTATATTTTTTTCATATCTCTAATCATAAAGGCTGTAGGTAGGGGTCAAACTATAGGGAACTACTCTGTACATACAAAAAATGTTCGTTTTTCACTTCTACATCACACTGGCGAAAAGTATACAGGGTATTCCATTTGAAAAAATTGAGAAAATCAGTTCAAAGAGTTTTAAATTGAAAAATCATTTTTGGCCACCTATATTTTTAGGAAGCGAAAATGTCTTAAAAACATTAATTAGATGTCTCGTAACTACTATTTATATATTTTTTTTCTTATAATTTCATAATTGTGACTGTAGTGATTTTTTCAATATGCATCTGTAGATGGCATTATTTCGACAAAAAAATTACATCCAAGAGGTTGGGAGATAGTCAATAACAAACTGGGAGTGAAAGGAATCTAGAAAGAGGTTTCAAAAAATGTACTGATATACGTAACATTCCATTTTAAAAAATGGCACTTGATCCTGTAATATTGTCTTGACTTTTTTATCTAGTTTACTTTTTATTTCTAGCTCATATAACTCGAGCTATCGAAGTCCGATGCGGTATTGCCCCACCCTGTATATTGTGATTAAATTAGTGTACAATCAGTAACTATTCCTAAAAACCTTCTTTTCTTAGATTTTACTTTATGAATTTATTTTTACATATTGGTATCGATTTTCTAAGGGGTCGTATTTAACACACGGTAAATTAGTGCAGTTTGCAGATTAAAAAATACTAAATGCTCGATAAAAAAATTAAAAACGCAGTATAAAATAATAGGAAATGTCTTATATTTTTAATAAAATCGCAATATAAAATATACAATTTGCACGCTACGTTCTGGTCAGTATTTTAATCAAATGTGCACTAAAAAATATATATAAATGCTCGATAATTTACGTTCAGTATTCAATGAAGTTTTGCATATTACAGTAATTCACTAGACAAAATAAAAAAATTCCTTTAATCTAATAAAAAAAATTCCTTTATCAGGGAAATAACACACATATCTAACCTGCCTCCGGCTATCGCCTCCGGCTTCTAACTCGCATAGACCTCTTCATAAAAAAAGAAATTCCTTTAATCTAATAAAAAAAAATTCCTTTATCAGGGGAATAACACACATATCTAACCTGCCTCCGGCTTCTAACTTGTATTATTTTTTTAACGAATATTTATTAATTTAGGAAGCATGTAAATTTGATATCGGAGCCATCGTTTTATACATCGAATGTCTATTATTTTTATCGAATATTTATTATTTTAACAAGCATATAAATGTTATATCGAGCATTCATTACATTTATCGAGCGCCTATTATTTTTATCGAATATTTATTATTTTTACAAGCATATGAATGTTATATCGAGCATTCATTACATTTATCAAACGTCTATTATTTTTATCGAATATTTATTTTCTTGTCATGCATTTGGATAAATTAACTGGAAAATGTAATATGCACTGGGTATAAAATACCGAGCATTTAATTTGTTCCCTTTTCTAAGTATGATTTTATTTGACCTACAAAAGGCTTTTGATACGGTTCATCACGGAACACTTCTTACAACGCTTGAAAGTTATGGTTTTCGAAACAATGCTTACTTACTTAGAAAATATACAGCAACGAGCACTTGTCAATAATACTTATAGCGAGTCAAGAATAATTTAATTCGGAGTGCCACAAGGAACTGTTCTCGGTCCAGTTCTATTTATTTTATATATTAATTCAATTTTTGACATGCCTACAAGTGGTAAAATATTTTCTTATGAGGACGATACAGCTGTATTTTACAAAGACAACTCCTGGGACCTGCTAAAAAACAAAGTAGAAAACGATCTGGTACTATTTAAGAACTGGTTTTATAGTAAGATACTTACCTTAAATATTAAAAAAACAAAATACTTACCTTATGCGCTGTACTTAAGTGAGTTGCCTAAATTCAAATCTTTGAAAATTGGGGATACACAACACATCCAGATTACCGAAAATATCAAGTACTTACTAGGATTAATCATAGATCATCACCTAACATGGGACCATCACATCAAATCTATAATAAATAAACTTAGATGCATATTGTTTAGATATAAGGAAATTAAAAAGTACTTACCATTTTGCCAACTGAGATCAATTTACATAGCCCTTGTTGAATCTCACTTAAATTATGGAATAATTGCATGGGGTGGAGCATTAAACATTCATATGTGTAATTTAGAAACTATGAAGAAAAAAATTTTAAGAATCCTTCTATGTAAAGGCCAACTTTATCCATCTAATCTTCTCTTTGAAGAAAGCAAAGTTCCTAATTTAAGGCAATTATTTTTTGCAAAATGTGTTTTTGAGGCATATCTGATAAATAATAGAGAAACTATTTCCGCCTATAAAACCAGACAAACTGTCAAAATAATTATGCATGTCCCCAAAATGAATACTACTGCAGCACAACGCAGTTGGATTTTTTTAGGCCCACGATGTTTTAATAAACTTCCAGAAAATATTAAGGCCCTACAAAAAGGAAAGTTTAGTATAGAACTAAAAAAGTACTCAATACTAAACAAAAATGCAATAAGTGATCAAATTGACTTAAAAAATCATGATAGGGGAGCTGATTACTGATAAATAAATAAAATTAATTTCTACTTGTTGAAATCGTCTTTTATATATTATCTCTTATGTATAATATATTGCGTTAAATTGTTATAATCGTTTATGTATGATATGTTATGTTATATTTTTAATATTTTTTTATATGATATATTGCGTTATATTATTACTGTTTTATATTGCATATTGCCAAATATTGTTATTAGTTTTTTAATATTTATTTTGTGTTGTTAATGCAATACATATAATAATACCTATCCTATATTCTTTTTGGTCACGATCAGATGAATTTAATTCATCTTATGACTGTATTTCAGTTCATTTACATTCAATGTATTTATGTATGTAGTATGTTCATTATTGTTCAAGTATACTTGGTCTTTTTTAATAAATAAACTATTATTATTATCCACTTTAACTCAGATGATATAGCTCCATATCTCTCAAGTTTATTTATAAATTTTTTTTTAATATCGATGATGATATTATATATTTATTGCCTGAGTTATTTTAAAACGTTTAAAATTTCATCTTCTGTTATTTTGTCAAAAGTAAATGTATTATTTTTTTAAATTGTGTTTGGAAAGTGAATTTTGGGAAGTTGTTTTCTTGTATCAGCAGATGAGTTTATGAAATACTCACTTAATTTCATATTTATGATATTTTATGTGAATTAGTTTGAAAATTTACAATATGGTTTGTTTTTTAAATTACCAAAGCAGACACATTACCAACAATTTTCCATGTTGACTTAAATTTATTTTCTGAGTAAATGATTTGGTTATTATAATAATCTTTCTTAACGTTTTTTCAAAGTGTTTCTAAATCCTCTTTCTACCTTTTCTAATGAGGATTTATCAAAAATATTTGAAAATACACAAATTCTCTCAGTATTTATTATATTTTGTCAACTTTCTGCTTTTAACGAAAAACGAAAGTTATTCATATTTATTTCATTGAAACATATTATTTTAATTTATCTGTAAGTGACAAATTAAGAATAAATTTTTTTTGTCATGTGATTGAATATGGGAGTTCATTATTTCAATATTATAATCAGAACAAATATTAGTTAATACATTATCTAAGCAGGTTTGTGATAACGTATTAACTATAGTCATTGATTAAGGAATCTTAATCAATGCTATAGTACATTCGTTACTTGTGATCTTTTTTTTTTCTTTTATTCACTTATTTAACGTCGGCCTATTTCCGCTACCAGGGCCTATCACCGACGCCAGGAGACGAGCAACCCCCAACCTGGAAATTTTGCCGAACCTCTTATCTTACTAAGAGTAGGGATTTTTTACTTGCCTAACATTTAATAGACAAGGGACCGACTGCTTTACATCCTCTCCGAAGGATGGTATATCCTCAATACACCTCTCGCCTACAGTTGTATTGCTTCTGCAATATAGCTGATATACAACCCGCTAGAAATAGTAGTAGTCACCATCCAAGTACTGAACGCGATAGCTGTTGCTTAACTTCATATCGCTATGAAGTGAGTCAAGTCAGTCCTCCGCTCGCTGCCCGTTACTTGTGATCTGTATATTGGTTTCTAATAATAGTAGAACATTTTTAGTACTTCTATTATTTAAAATTTTTAAGTCAATATTGGAATCTCCTGATATAAGAACTTTCCTTTTTTAGAAAAGGAAATCTAGCAATTAATGAAATTATGAAATTACCCGAACATCCAGTGTACGATGCAAGGCAACTAATACACATTTAGCAATATTAACGTATACATCTGCCTAGCCTTTAGTTTGGAGATATGAAAAAATTCACAGTCCTTCGCAAAGATGCAACCGGAGGAGACATTGAAAATGACGAAGTAGAACGCAAATCTTGTAAAATTTCGGATGTGATAAAAATGAAAATTTGTTGCAAAGTAGTAAATAGTCATTTCATTAACACAAGACATTTTCAAAAAGTAAAATCGTATTATATGTATTTTTATTTGGAAATTAAAATAAAAAGTTATTTTATTAACAAAAACATTTTCACAATTAAAACTAAAATGGTATTATATAATTTTTTTTCACTAACAAACATTTTTAATGTTAAAACTAAAAAAATTTAAAATAATTTCGTGATGATGAAAAGTGATTCCTAACAATTACAAATACCGATATCGATTAATCGCAAACTATTAAACGCAGCTAGTACTGACAAAGTGTGCAAACTAAACAAGAACATAGCGAATTCGTTGAAACTTGACATATACATTTAAAAATACATATATTTCAAGAAACTGAAGAGTCCCGAACCGTAAGGGGTGTGTCGGAGCCGCCTCCTTGAAACACCGTGGGATGAACTAGGTTTTCACATTTATAATAAAAATTGTCAATTGATCCATGAGAAATTTTCAAAAAATAATAATGACTATTATATTTTCATTTATAGAGAAATAATAATTTTTGACTTTTTTATTAAATTATTTTTACCAATTTTGTTTCCTTTATTTTCTGCTTGTTTATCTATAAGTGCATTCTGCAAAATGAAAAAGTACATAATCATTGTATAAGTGCGGATATTCGAGTAGCTTAAAATTTTATATTATATTGAATGAAACACACATTGTATCTAAAGAAAATCGCAGTCGATAGCATATAAATCTTCTGCGTCGTTTAGATCCTCGATATTTTTATCCATGTATGAATTTAGACATTGTACTCCCTGACAATTTCCGTAAATTTGTGAACATCTTAAACCTGCTTCTCTGTTGTGGTTGCAGGAGATAAGCTGCAATATTGATTCTGCTGTTGGCACAAAAAGTGTTGTCACAGGTTGTAAGAACCGTTAATTTTCTTCTATTCATCTTGTGAATTTTTTTCATTGCCAAGCCAGTTTGGATTTCGTTTATATCATTTATCAAAAACTTTTATTGAGGGAGGGTTACGATTACTGAATTTTGCCTAAATTTGGTTTTCACGTAGTTAACATACGTCGCACAAATGTCTTTATAAGTTTTATTTGTCTGCCTTATAACTGGATGCAATAAAACTCCACCTTTAAATTACATAAATAATAAGTATAGAGTTACAAAGACTTCGCAATTTTCTTGCTTATTTTATGAATTTCGGTGCATTTTGACTATACATGAAAACTTCAAACACTATTTGCAAACGAATTTCCGAGAGACTGTTCTGGTAAGAAATCCAAGGTAGAGGATTGAACTTAGAACTACATCGTGAATTGCACGGTCACGCTCTGATTTTAGGCTCAGGAGGAGTGAACGAAAAAGTTTAATTTTGACGTCTATCATTCTGAAACCGCTAAAATCTCACGCGTTACGTCATTCTGCCTAAGTCATGCTTCATAATATGCAACATGAAACTGATTTTCGAGGAAACCAAAAACATTTGTTTATTCCTGCTCTTGAAACAAGCAGTTTCTTACTTGGATACAATACTCGAAACCCTTTGTTTTGTTCACTCAAGTTGTTTATATGGCAACGTGTGGGCAAAAGTAGTGAGTAAAAATACTTTCGCCCACTCTTCTGTCACTTTCGCCCACTCTACTGTCACTTTCGCCCACTCTACTGTCACTTTCGCCTACCCTACTGTCCAATTACCAATTGTCAAACTACAATAAAATTCAGACGAAATTTTTCCATTTCATTTAAATACCTTGTTTTAGGTTTCTCCGGCAATATATGAAACGTAGCAGCATTAGCTTCTTTTGGAATGTCTGCTGGCGCAGTAATATTATTATTTACGTATTTGGTAATGTGTAATAAATAAAATTTAAATAAAAAATAAAAGCCGTGGATATTCGTCTGAGAATCGGATAAGTAACGTCTGAAAGTTGGTTTTATTTACCTGCTTAAGAGACAAACTCGCTCAGAATAATAAAAGAAAAATATTTGGGGAAAATATGTTTTTAAAAAAATTCGAGGAACGGATTAGTAAAATAAAATTTTAAGAAGGAACATTTTTTACTTTTAATATAATTTACTTCCATTATTTCACAATTTTATAAAAAATGTTCACCACGCGTCAGGTCAATAATTTTCGTGACAACTACAAATGTTTATATTTACCCAAACCATAGCAACGCAACCTGCCATTTACGTTGATTTGCACTTCATATATAACCATAAACTAAAGTAGCTTTTACAAAATTTAATAATTCTTTTAACATTTTAATGGCAGGATTAAACAAAACGCTATATAACACTGGTGAAGAAACGAATTCGCTCACTTGTGTGCTTTTGTGCACTCGGCTGACGGCTCTTGTGCAAAATGCACACGTGTGAGCAAAATTCTTACTTTCTTCACTTGTATTGTGATATACTATTCCGATGTTAAATCTTTTGTATTTATATGGTCTCTTCGATTTACCGCAGACAGACGGGAACCTTTTATCGTCCAATTTGCACGCCATTTCCCTTACTAAGAGCAAAGATTAAATATTCATTTAATTATAAAAATAAACTGTAGGTACATAAGATATATCTACCTCACATAAACAAGAATAATCTGTTGGTTTCCAATTATCTCATTTTGATAAACCATGCTTTTCTCCTTACTGGGACTCTGGAGAAACGTTTCATTAAAAAGCCCTTTTTTGCAGAGTTAACTGCAATTTGCTGCTGTACAACCATGCATTTCGTACCTAACTTTTCCAAATTTCAAAGCAATAAATTAGTTTGCATGGTATTTCTCACAAATGCATTAGGTACGATAAGTAACAAAAATGACTAGTTTTCAATTAGATTTAAATTGAATATAATAGGGTATTTTACGGTTTTTCGGGAAGTGTCTTAAATAGTTTATATGGTTAGTAATGATCCGCCCTAATTTTTGTTTTTTTTTAAATGAAATTGCTAAATAGTCTAAAACTGCTTTTTTAATTTAAATTTTTAAATTTCGCTCGAAAACGCTAACCGCCATGATTTGTTTGGGTATGAGGTCACTACGATAGTCAACACATGCATACAGATACGCTTTATACGGTATTATAATTAGTTTTCTGTTTTAATTGTCTAATAATGAGTTATAATCTCTATAATTAGTGTGTAATTTGTGTAGTGCTGAATTGGAAAAGTGCAAGTATAAATACATTAGAAAAGTTGTGTATTTTAATTTAATGTAGTCCTTATAAGTGCCGAATGATATTACAATGAGAAACAATTATATCGAATAGAAGTGTAAGTGCTGTATTTACATCATTTCGATGTAAATACAGTGGCTCTTATATCTTGTATCTTGTATCAACTAAAGAAATAAAAAAAACGAAAAGTAATTATTGTCATAAAATGTCAGTGTTCATAAATTAGAGGTTATATGTTACAGTTTGTAAATAACGTTCCAAAAAAGCTGTAAATCAATGAAAAAGAAGTAAATGTTAAAAGTTGAAAAACAATATGGAGGATTATACTGAATATAAAATAGTAGGTTCGGTTAAAAGAATCCGAATAAAACCAAATTGCAAACCATCCAAATTCAATTGATTGGCAAACTGATATTAAACGTGATAATAAGTTAACCTTTTATAATCTGTGCGTTTCGTTTACTAAAGTTTATTATAATAGTGACGTCACATACGAAACCATCATGGCGGCTAACGTTTCACTTTTTAAAACTTGAATATTAAAATAATCTTGTATTTTTATCAATAAAAACCTATATGTGTAGATTTCTCCATGCACAGACCATTGTATTTTCATTATTCCACAATTAATTTTTTATAGTGTAAAATACCTTATTAAATTTTTGTCGCTTTTCCAAATTTCAAACATTGTTTACATCGAATTACCTGTCAAATGACTTATTCACTAAATGAGCGTATAGTTCTTATATATAGTTTTGAAGCACAAAATTTACTTTGTACACTTAATACAATTAAATGTCAAAGTGAAGGAAGGGCGCTATCGAGAAACTGGGGGTCCTGAAGTCGTCCCGAGTCCGAAACTGTAATCGGTTCCGTCCTAGTAGGCCAGTCTAATTAGATCCAAAAAAAGGGTTTTGCGGAATTAATTTCCAGCAAGCTGGAAATCGTTTTAATACCTTCAGTTGGTCCTAAATGCGTGTAATCTGAGTTTGCACCATCCCAGGAGGTGAGCTTAACTTTTGAAAGCCAAAAAAACCGCGAAATTTTTGTAGCTCGAAAACGGTGCATCGGACGGAAAATGTCATCCCGTTCAATATTGTAGAGGGTTAAATTCTACGTCGAATGAATATCTAAAACTTCAAATTCGGTTCAGTGGAAACCGGGAAAAATTCTCATTTCGGTGCAAACTTACGTTTTGTGACTTACCAAGACCACATATTATATTTGAAACAGATACTCCTATTAAAAAACACCTCAATTTTCAAATTCAGTCATTTTGAAAGACTAAAGTTGGCATCAATTCAAAATCGGGTTTTTCGATATTTTGAGTATATTGCCATTAAATCTTTAATTAGTAAGTATTATTAATATTAATTACTTAATAAGTAATTAATCATAGTTCTTAATAATTTAGGTGCAATGAAGTAACAAAAACATTTATAATTGACATGACATTTAAAATATGAATAAAATATGTTATAGAAAGCAATAGGCAGCACAAAATGAAGCAGCATTCATGTCCGCATTTTCTTAGATGTCGATGGCCCTTCATTTAAGAAGCTCTCAAGCTGCGATGTCATGTCGAGGCCCTCTTCATCGGTATCATCTTGAAAGGGACTATCTTCACCTATTTCTGCTTCTACGGCGATCGGCATGTGGGACACTCCCTCATCCTCGAACGGTGCTGAATTTGAGTATGACAGAATATGTTGGGCGGCGCCGGCGGCTGCATTTGTTGGAGAGAGGCTAGATTGAAAGTTGGCTTTATAAGAGATTTTGGGAATATTCTGCGGGTCTACCTCTAAATCCAGGGCTGGTATGATAGACCAAAGGATCCTCTCAGCTGGGGTTGGAGGAGGATGGACCTTCGCCTGCTCGCCACTATGGACACCAAGAATCCAGCTCCAGCTGAAATCCTCAACACAGTGTTCTGCGGATGTACGAAGGGGTGTACAGTGAAGTGCAGCTGCTGGAAAGTTGGCATGAAATGTTCAATAATTTGCCTCAACTGCTACGCCCAGTCATGCTCGAATTCAGCACCGTTCGAGAATGAGGGAGTGTCCCACATGCCGATCGCCGCGCCGTAGCAGCAGAAATAGGTGAAGATAGTCCCTTTCAAGATGATACCGATGAAGAGGGCCTCGACATGACACCGCAGCTTGAGAGCTTCGCAGATGAAGGGCCATCGACATCTAACAAAGTGCGAACATGAATGCTGCCTCATTTTATGCTGCATGCCTATTGATTTCTGTAACATATTTTATTCATATTTTAAATGCCATGCCAATTTTAAATGTTTTTGTTACTTCATTGCGCCTAAATTATTAACAACTATGATTAATTACTTATTAATTAATTAATATTAGTAATACTTACTAATTAAAGATTTAATGACAATACAACTTTGTTAAAATTAAAAATGTTTTTCATTCATACTAGGGTCCTTGAATCTCCTTAAAATGACCGATTTTGAATTGATGCCAAATTTAGTCTTTCAAAATTACTGAATTTGAAAATTGAGGTGTCTATATAGCGTGAAATTTTATTCTCTACAACTTTTATTCTATGGGTTTTTTTAATAGGAGTATCTGTTTCAAAGATATGTGGTCTTGGTAAGTAGCAAAACGTAAGTTTGTACCGAAATGAGAAATTTTCCCGGTTTCCACTGAACCGAATTTGAGGCTTTAGATGTTCATTCGACGCAGAATTTAACCCTCTACAATATTGAATGGGATGATATTTTCCGTCCGACTCACCGTTTTCGAGCTACAAGCAAAAACTGAGAAAAGTTAAAAAATTTCGCGGTTTTTTTACTCTCAAAAGTTAAGCTCACCTCCTGGGATGGTGCAAATTCAGATTACACGCATTTAGGACCAACTGAAGGTATTAAAACGATTTCCAGCTTGCTGGAAATTAATTCCTTGATAAATTCTAATTCGACTGGCCTATAGGACCGATATTAAAAAATCAGTAAATTTTGCTGGATCGACTATAAGGTGCACTCTATCGGACGCACTATGGATTTTTTGGCGAATTTTGCAGAAACACGAAAATTTTAAACCTTATTTCCAAACGAAAACAGGCCGCCGGGCCACCGTTTTTGCAAGAAATCCAAGGTCGAAAGTCCAACTTGAAAGTACATCGTGAATTGTGCGGTCCAGCTGCGATTTTAAGGTCAGCAAATCCGAACTAAAAAGTGACATTTGTGACATTAACGAAAAATTTTAAAGTTTTGACAAGACCTGCGCGTGCATGAAATTTGGAGGTTCTGCGCGCGCATCCGGCCTTTTTAATTTCGCAAATTTTACAAAACTCGATATGAGGGTATTGAAACGCTAATAACTTTTTAAATACTCAAAGGATTGCAACGAAATATAGCCTTTGGGATTTTTCCGACACGAAGACGCCTATAAAAAAATAATAACATGACTGCCGGTACCACGTGATTTAGGTAAGTTCATGCACTCGCGATTCGCGATTTGCGATTTTCAGGATTTAATTTGATTGGCTACTTTCAAAAATGTTAGACACAACTATTTGTAATTCAACTTATTGCGAGAATCGCAAAATTTAAATTTGGGGGGCGGGAAAATTGAAATTGTTCCTATTTTTCGCGATTATCGCGAAATTTTTTTAAACTGCGAATGGGCTTTTCTTCATAGAGATACCGATGAACTATATTTTTTTTGCATTTAAGCCCCCATCTTTTCTTTCATAAAAATTTCTCTCACTGCACAATATCTCTGTATTTTTTTTTCTTTTTCTGATTAAATACTAAGTTATAATTATTCTTCTATACTGTAAAAGCCTCAACACATAAGCACTATTCATGGTATTTACTTGTTATTTTGTTATCAAGTAGTTTTTTCGTTTTTTTGTTGTATGTATAATTTTTTGGTTAACACCAACAACAGCAAGTCTGACAAGACAAAGTATGTTTGAAATTCAAAAGTAACTTGTTTTCGCGTTTGTGCATGAACGAACATTATTTTTCGTTATAAAATCGCATATCGCAAATCGTGAGTGCATGAACTTACCTTTAGACAACCAATCAAAAATTGCTTACTCTGTTGTCGCCACTGTTTCTATAAGTCATGCTGCATAATATGCAACATGAAACTGATTTTCGACCCCATATACGAAAACAAAAACATTTCCAATGTTAAAATATTCATAATCACTATGACCGAAAATATAATCAATATTATTCTGTATTAATTGTTGAATTTTTGAACGACTTGACCGATTCTATTCACATAAAATAAAACCTAATGGAATACGAATACACTTTCAAGATAATTAACCACGAAAATGTCAAGAAAAAAGAATTAAGAAATTGCAAATCCTCAGTCGATAGTACAAAATTTGTTTTGTCGTCAAATTGCTGTAATTTTTAAACAGAATCTCTCATATATTTTGATAATAAATATAGTTATGTGTGTCGACTGTAAAAATAACTATAATAAAAAGGCCAACATTTCTATGTAGGTTTTTCTCATTTTCAAAGAATATTATTGATGATCATCATACTTCTAACAGCGCAGCTAGCTGTTTGGCAATTTGGTTAATCAACCTTGTAGGTTCATTTGAAGAAATAAAACAAAGTAATGATTTCACAGAAATCAAATGGGATAATCTTGAAAATTTTGACTGAATTTATTGTGTTTAAATCCAGAAAAATTGAAAATCGTGAATTTTACCCGACAATTGGACGTTGACAAATCATTTATTAAGCAAATCATCATATGAAACCTCACGAATAATTTTTGTTACAAAAATAGTTGGATTCTATTTTCGAATAAGTAAATTGCTTATTAAATATTAAATATATTTAACAATACGTAGATTGTACTCGTAATATTAACTTAAGTAACAATGTGACAATTCTTTGGATGTAAAATGAATTTTCGAATTAGTTGCCCTAATCAAAATCTTAAAGAGCAGGCTAATATTGAAAATAATTTTAGTCAAAATAATTAAATAAAAATGTACTTGTATTATTACAAGTAAAACTTATGGTTTACTTTAGTATAATTCATTAATGACCTCAAAAAATATTATGTTCTATTATTTTTATTGTGGACTTTTAGAAACAAAATAACATGCATACGTAAATGTCGGTGTTATATAGAACAGCCCTAAGTGAGAGATCTATAGGGTGGGGCAATAGTGCGTCGGACTTCGATAGCTCCAGTTCTATGATAGCTAAAAATTTTTTTACAAAATACAAGTAAACTAGATGTAGTTGGAGCAATGAATGTTTTCCATTACGTTAGCCATAGATTGACCGTAGCACAGACATATTTTATTAGTTTGTTGCTCGTCGCATTGCATGAATCATGTGCATCATATGACTAACATAACCTTAAATTTTTTGTAAATTTATTTTTAATTTTAATTTTAATTTTTGTAATTTTAGTTTGGATCCATTGATAACATTTAAAAACTCTCTCAGACAGTAGATTTATAAAGCTCAATATTGTAGATTATTAAAAATAGACTGCTAATTAAGTATAGGTTGGATTTCCATCCAACTAGCATCTTAATAATAATAATAATAAAAGTACTTTATTGTTAGAAACCAAATGGCTATCGACCGAGGTCTTTCCGCCAGTCTAGCATCTTATTTTATTAGATCAAGGCAATTATGAATAGTTGATTGAGTCGATCTTTACTTGATGGAAATCCATGTTAACATTGAATGAAATAAAACTTAACTGTTTTATGATTTCCACAAATCTTTTATATTTATATATTTCACAAAATATATAAACTACCCATTCAAAATTAATTTTACAATATTGTTAATATGTGATATCGAGAGAGTGAGTTTATTCTGTTTTTGTTGAATACTTTTTGATTTTTTAATATTTATTCATATTTAAGCTACCCACCTATTCAAAATTAATTTTACAACACTGTTAATATTTTATTATACTCTTTTATTATACTCTTTAAATACCCTTGTTCTGTAGGAAGTAGTTTAGTCTAGTACTCAACATCTGACGAAGCCACTGTGTGGCGAAACAATTGTTATGTAGTTTATATATTTTGTGAAATATATAAATATAAAAGATTTGTGGAAATCATAAAACAGTTAAGCAATTATGAAACTTCATTAATAATGCACTGAACAAGATTTTAGTTGATAGTGCAGGAACCAAGCAGAAATGTTGATAAAAGCGACATAATATTCTTAAATCTTAGAAAATGCATATTTTTCAGGTACTAATACCACAATTTTGACTCATAATTATTGACACGTATGTTTTGAAACGTTCCAACGGCGCTACGCTATTCGTCCATTCCGATTCGACCTGACGACGAATGGAAAACATTCATCGCTCCAACTATAAGAAAGTCTACAACTGTAAATTATTTTCAAATAGACAGGGCGAGCGGCGAACCAAGGCAATATTAGAGGATCAAGTGCTTTTTTTTAATGGAATGCCAGACTCCTTTCAGTCCTATATTATTATTGACTATCTGCCAACCACTTGAATGTAATGAATTTATTTGTTGAAATAATGCCATCTGCGAGAAAAATATATGTGAACACTAATTACAAGACATCTAATTAATGTTTTTGGATCATTTTCACTTTCTAAAAATATACAGTGTGTCGCACTTAAGAGTGAAACACCCTTATAACTTTTTTCATTTTTATCCAATTTAAACCAAATTTCACTCAAAGATAGAGCACATTAGGGTCAACTTCTGGCCCAAAACCCATTTGCCCTTACTAATGCAAAGCCACCTACGATATTAAAATAAACGGGGAAAATCAAAAAACATATTAGGTATTTTTTTATCAAAAATTTTATTAACGAAAGTTGTTCAGAATTGTTCAAAAACCTTAAAAAAAATTTAATCAAAATCCAAAAATATTAATATTTTGTTTAAAAAAATTTTAAAGTCTGAAAATATAATTTTAATAGGTTATTGTGTTGTAATATTTTAGTTTTTATAAAAAAAAAGAACTAATGAAATAATCTACAACTAAATACGAATGATATTGTAAAATTATATTTTCGGATTTAAAATTTTTTAAATCAAAATATCAATATTTTTTAATTTTGATTAGATTTTGGATTTAAGGTTTTTAGACAATTCTGAACAACTTTCATTAGTAAAATTTTCTGATAAAAAAATGCTTAATATGTTTTCTTGCTTTTTTGCGTTTATTTTGGTATCGCAGGTGGCATTGCATTAGTAGGGGGCGAATGGTTTTTTGGCCATGAGTTGATCCTAATGGGATCTATTAGTGAGTAAAATTTGATTCAAATCGGATAAAAATGAAAAAAGTTATAAGGGTGTTTCACTCTTAAGCTCGACACACTTATAAGATGGCCAAAAATGATTTTTTAATTTAGAACTGTTTGAATTAAATTTTGTCAATTTTCTTTAAATGGAACACTCTACCCTGTTTATTTTTCGACGATGTGATGAAGAAATGAAAAACAAACGTTTTTTTGTATGTACAGGGTAAGTCTCCTAAGATTGACACCCCCCTTATCTCACTTATCCTTTGCCGATTTAACTCATTCAAAAAAGGAGTGGACACGGTTTTTGATGAATTTTTATAATCTCAGAACGGATAAAAAATAGTAGAAGAGCGAAAAGAGTTACTTGAAATTTATATCCTTCCAAAAATTGTTTTAAAAACATTGAGTTCTGTTTCTTCTCCTGTTTTTATTCTTCGCCTTTCCCTTTTCTTGTCTCTCAGAGACTCGGTATTCGTAAACTTTGCATAAATGTTTTTAAAACTATTTTTGGAAGGAGGTAGCCTTACTGGAAATAACCTAACATACTTCCTCCGAGCAAGAGACTTATTCTTGTTGCACTGAATATAAATTTCAAGTAACTCTTTTCGCTCTTCCAATGAATATACCATTTTCAAAATAACTTGCTTCTTTACGAACACTACGTATTTTTTACGCTAATATCTAAGAGAGTGAACTACTATCTCACAAAAAACTGAATGACATCTGTCAACAAATAAACAATGCAAATATGCATTGTTTCCAGAGGTATCTTGATGTTTTTATTTTATAATTGACACCCGTAATGTGATAAGTTTTTAGTAATATCTCACGAACAGGTGGAGAGATTATATAACAATTATATATTTTTGGATTCAGAAAATTAAGGACATTATTTTGGTCTAAAAATATACGGGGTGTTCCATTTAAAAAATCATGTTTTATTTTCCACCCTGTATATTTTACGAGATTTTTAATATCCGTTCTGAGATTATAAAAATTCATCAAAAACCGTGTCCACTCCTTTTTTGAATGAGTTAAATCGGCAAAGGATAAGTGAGATAAGGGGGGTGTCAATCTTAGGAGACTTACCCTGTACAGAGTTATTCCATATATTTAGAGAGCGTCTACTTCGCTTATTATAAAAGATAGAAAAAAACTTTAAATATAAAAGTTGTAGGGTTTGTCCTAAATCGTCAGAAAGTGTTGCTCAATATCACGAATAGATATTGGAAAGTTAAAAAAAAACACCAAGTTGGTAAATTTCTAATGGAACTCCCTATATATTTTCAAAAAATCAAATAGATTCTTTTCATCTGAATTCAAAAATATATATGTTGATATTTGGTTTAGCCGTTTTCGAGATATTTGCATTTAAAGAACGTGATTACATTGTTTTGCCTATCGCGGTTGCCATGAAAAAACAAATGCTCCAAACATCAATAATAATAATTATTGTTTATTCGGGTATCACATTTTCTTCGTTCTATCCGTAAAATGGGTTATACAGAAGGAGAAATGTTAGAAATAATTGTTTTTTCATGGCAACCGCGATAGGCAAAACAATATAATCACGTTCTTTAAATGCAAAATCTCGAAAACGGTTAAACCAAATATCAACATATCATATATTTTTGAATTCAGATGAAAAAGATCTATTTAATTTTTTGAAAATATATAGGGTATTCCATTAGAAATTTACCAACTTGATGTTTTTTTCCAATATCTATTCGTCATATTGCGCAACACTTTCTGACGATTTAGGATAAACCCTACAACTTTTGTATTTAAAGTTTTTTTCTATCTTTTATAATAAGCGAGGTAGACGCTCTCTAAATATATGGAATAACCCTGTACATCCCTGTGGCTATTTGTAACCATTTTCGATTTATTAAGTAAGCAATAAGTACAAGATTCAAGAATGAACTTAAAAAACTGAGGTTCCTTCAATTAATTTCATAGGTGCTCATACTGCTCATGTTGCCCATTTTAATTGACACACATCTCTATACGCTTTTGAAATGAGGTTTCTATACTGTTCCTAAAATTATCTGTGTTTCCGTCATATAAGTCATATTTTGGGTTGTTGTTGGTGTACCTTTACAAACAATTTCCTTCACGTATTCTCATTTTTGGATTTATCCATTTAAGATGTTTCTGAATTCAGTGGTATAGTTAAATTTTTAATAAAAAAATCGCTAAGCAAATTTGTGTCCATTTTTAACATCGAAAAAAAATTATACTTAGTAG
Organism: Rhagium mordax; assembly: GCA_963680705.1. Taxonomy (NCBI): domain Eukaryota; kingdom Metazoa; phylum Arthropoda; class Insecta; order Coleoptera; family Cerambycidae; genus Rhagium; species Rhagium mordax. Next base: position 31,176,082 of record OY796660.1, read on the forward strand.
GTCTTGAAAATTGAAATTAATCTCTAAATTTTAGTAATAAAGTAAAGTTTTCGATGATCTATCTTTTAAAAAAAGTCTTGTTAAAATCGGATAATAGACACATTTCTTACAGGAGTGTTTCCATTCAAAATGGATCACACTGTATGTTGTTATACTTTACATAAGTGATTAGTGATATAGTATTGGCGCGGTGAATCGTGATTCATTGCCGGTGATCGAGATACACCAGTTTTCCGTGCCGTGCATGGTGACACTGATGACATCATGCTTAAGCCTCACTTACATTTTTGACTTAAGATGCGCTACCATTTAGTTATTTTTCTAATTATTAATAAATTAAAATCCTCTTTTTTATTTCACATTTTGGCGCTCCTCTGAATATGTTCCCTCATTTTTGCTCCACCCTAATACATACCATTCCAGTTAAAAAAAGGCACTTGATCCTATAATATTGTCTTGGCTCTCTCTGTATATTCGAAAATAATTTCCGGTTATAGATTTTTCTCTTTCGGGTGTTTTTTTAGAGGTTTTAAAATGAAATAAAACACATAAAAATCGTGGTAATGGCCATAGTATTGGCGTTATTGGAAAGATAAGATGACTTACAGATTGAGCTTTGTTCGAAATCAGATTTAAACAATAATGGCATAAAATTATCTTTCCATTAGAGCCAATACCATGGCTATTACCACGATTGTTATGAGTTTTATTTCATTTTAAAGTTCTATACCTCTAAGAAAAACACCCTTTAGTTTACTTGTATTTTTTTTAGTTCCTAGCTATCATAGCGCTCAAATTATCGAAGTCCGACGCATTATTGCCCCACCCTATTAAAGTTTGTCCCAAGATTTTTCTTGGCACTCTGTATAGGGCAATTGTATGATCCAAACATTATTATGAGAAGGTGAGTTTGTTTCCATGTTTTTATTTTGCAGTGGAATACATTTTTGAAGGATAACTAATAACTTAATTCTATATAAAGTAAATATTAATGATCAATAAAATATCTTTTTGGTTATAATTATAATAACTTTCTTGTAAACTAAATAAAATATGTAATATTTTAAATAAAATTTTAAGCAAAAAAATATATGAGTAAACATAATAATTATGTTGTTGTTAAGAACACCTATAATCTCTAATACGTAAATGATGCAACTGGTAAACTAGGGAAAAAATAAAAAATAGTCGTATTCAACAGACTCAACTGTTGTACAATTTGTCAAGTAGCATTTACCTATCTTAATTTTCAAGTTGAGAACCAATCAAATGTATCGCTCTTTTAACAATTTCGTCTACTTCCATTGTTTATAAAATGTTTGTTGACTATCTTCCAAGTATTTCTTTAATGTGTATTGAAAATTTTTAATGTAAATGGGGGGTTCGGAATTCCGATATTAAAGTCAAAATTCCGAGTGTAAAGACAGAATTCCGTGATTAACATCAGAATTTCGAATTAAAAATCAGAATTCTGAGATACATACAAAAAAAATTTCATGATACTTTGAACGTTTGTATGAATTTGGAATGAGAATAATAGGTTACTAAAGCCACAATCTGATATTTTATAGTTTATTGAAAATCTACCTTCAAGATGGTACCCTATCGCCCAACGCGAGAATAGTGAAAAATTATCTCCAAAATGTATTCGGAGAGAGACTTATAACGATTTATGGTCCAATAAGGTGGCCACCAAGATGATCTCACTGTGATTTCTTGTTATGACCATATTTAAAAAACAAAGTGATTGCACTCTAAACAACCTACAACACTGTAGAATTTAGAAAATAGAATTTGACAAAGGTTCCAACAAATTACACCTGAGATGCTAAGAAATGTGTTAAGAGGAAATATCTCACAAATTAATAAATGCGTAGATGCTGGAGGCATGCACTTTGAAATGTTGTTGTTTCAGTGTGGTTATGTACTTCTTTATATTAACAATCGTATAGAATAAAATCTACATGTTGTATTATCTATCACAAGAATTAGATTTTACAAACACTCGAGCTTAACTAAATTGGAATGGGACAAAAATTTTGATTTTTAAGTCTAGTTAAGCTCGAGTGTTTGTAAAATCTAATTCTTGTGATAGATAATACAACATGTAGATATTCACGTTGCTAAGTTTTTCTTTTAGAATCGGTAATCACATTGTAGGTACAACAATCCACAGAATAGTTTAATACGCATTAATAACTTAATTATTATTTCCGAATTTTTCTATTTTTACTGTCCAGCTTTTTTGTCAAAATTCCAAAAGTGGTATTTACAGCATTTAGGCACATGTGAATGTGGCAAATTAATATTTTATGTTAGTGAGTCATGCAGATCCTTCAATGCAACGTTGGGTGAACTCAAAACTTATAGTATTAGAAGAAATAAAACTGAAAATCCAAAATTTGCGAACACGCTTTTGAAAACGGAAATAGAATAAATTGGAATGGGACAAAAATTTTGATTTAAGTCTATTCTATTTCCGTTTTCAAAAGCGTGTTCGCAAATTTTGGATTTTCAGTTTTATTTCTTCTAATACTATAACTTTTGAGTTCACCCAACGTTGCATTGAAGGATCTGCATGACTCACTAACATAAAATATTAATTTGCCACATTCACATGTGCCTAAATGCTGTAAATACCACTTTTGGAATTTTGACAAAAAAGCCGGACAGTAAAAATAGAAAAATTCGGAAATAATAATTAAGTTATTAATGCGTATTAAACTATTCTGTAGATTGTTGTACCTACAATGTGATTACCGATTCTAAAAGAAAAACTTAGCAACGTGAATATCTAATCTGATCAACATTTCTGTGAACGTAGTATCTATGGTTATGAAATAAACGAGGAAATAAACGTTCAAATTGGGTAATTTTTACGAATTATACAAATCAAAAGAGATCTTGGTATTGAAAAAGGAAACAGATTGAGTTTTCGAAACGTCTGCAAAATATCATTATTTTTGTTTATATTTTATGTCAAAAGAAAATAATCTTTTACTGTTTCTTGACATAAAGTTACAGGGGTAAAGGTGAATTAGGGAAAAATCCAGATATTTTTTTAAATTATTTGGGAAATATTCAAGAACATGTGGTAATAAATTCCAAATAAGAAAAGAAAGAAAATTAAACTATACCAGTAACAACTTTTAGACAATAAATACTACAAACATGTCTGGAACAGAAAAAAAAATGGTTGATCATAGATAACCTTAAATGTTTTAATAATAAACAATTACCCGTAAAATGTAAATCAAACAGTAAGGATGTGGAAATTTTTACAACTGAACTAAGTGAATGGGATGTAAAGCTAAAACGAATTAATAAAAACATTGTTCTCCTGATTGCCAACTATCCAGCTCATTCTGATGTTGAGCTAACGCAAATTAAAATGATTGCTATGCCTCTTATAAACATATCAAAACTACAGTCTGTGAATCAAGAAGTGATGTATTCTCTAAAAAGCCATTACGGGGAAATTTTACTAATGAAAATGTTAAAGGCAATTGATAATGGTATGAATATCATTCATATAATAGTTTGACAAAAGGTCAGTAGTGAAACCATAGTAAATTGTTTTAGGCATGGGGGATTTTCTAAAAAATAACGTGAATTTGAGTAAGATGATGAGCTTGAGCTTCCACTTAATAAATGATTAGAAAAACATCAACAGGATCCTGAAGTTGATTATTTTATTATATACAGTGTGACCCATTTTGAATGGCAATAACCCTGTAAAGAATGTGTCTAGTATCCGATTTTATTGGGACTTTCTTTAAAAGATAGACCATTGAAAAGTCTACTTTCTGATTCTGACAAAAATTTAGAGGTTAATTTTAATTTTCAAGACCTACTATAATTTTTATTTCAATGTTAAAAATGGACCAATTTGACTTAGTGATTTTTTATTAAAAATCTAACTACTCACCCACTGGATTTAGAAACATCTCAAATGGAGCAAATCCAACATTGAAAAAATATGGAATAATGGCAGATTTTAATGTAGGTAGTGTTTTATAATTTTTACATGATTTTTTTTTAAAATCGAGGTAGCCCATGAAAAATAAATAAAAGAAAGTTAAATTAAGTGAATAGTTTTAATAAATATTGTCTTTTAAACAAACTTAATCATATAGAACTTAAAAACCTATAGTATTAATAATTAAAAATAATAGTAATTAGGTATTCAATAGAGAAAATAACAACACATTTTTTCGCGAAATTTTGGAATCGCCCATTTGAAATGTTTCTGAATCTAGTGGTATAGTTAGATTTTTAATAAAAAAAATCGCTAATCAAATTTATCCATTTTTTGACATCAAAAAAAAATTATAGTACTCGTAGGTCTTCAAAATTAAAATTAAGTCCCGTTAAAATCGGATAATAGACTCATTTTTTACAGGGGTGTTTCCATTCAAAATGGATCACACTGTATGTATAGTGAGATACAAGATGCAGTGGAAGTAGAAGTTAGGAATTAGTTTAACGTATTTAGTTTTTAAGAATATGTTGCTGTGGATAATGATATAGTGGCAATATAATAGATAATAACAAATTTCAAGTGACAACAAAGAAGAGGAAAACGAATCTGATGAGAAAATTAGCATTAGCATTTCTTCTATTCCTGAAATGGTCAAGAAAATGTCAGAAACCCACAACTTTATGGAATCATACTAGAACTGTGTATATATGGAACTGTGAACACGTATGGAATAATTTTTGTTGAGTTTTCTAGCAGGACAAACAAAGATAACTAATTTTACTAAGTAACCTGTGTTTTTATAACTGCATTTGTAATACTTTCTTACTTAAACAAACTTTCAGTTTTTAGAAAAAATGTTCTATTTTTATTTGAGTAGCAAGAAATACATATGTTCATTTATTCTAAATTCATATTATGTAATTATGTAATAAATAATAAATAAATACACCACATGTAATTACGACCTCCTTTATCCCAGAAGGCTCTAGAAGAGCCTTGTGCGGGAGGGGCTACACATTTAAAGACCAGGGACACACATCCAATATCCGTGTATAATGGAAAAATCCCTCTCACAGTATTTTCCATTGCCACGACTGGGAATCGAACCCGGGACTTTTGGGTGAGAGGCAGGTACGCTACTTTTTTTACCGATTCGGATATAACGAACTATTGTTATATGAGACAATTAGCCAACTTAAAAAAATAAAGATTATTGTAAAGAAATGTTATGGTGCCTATGGTGGTTTCTCTTACTGACTTTCAAATAAAAATAATTTATATAATATTTTAAATTGACAGTTTTTTATTTTTTTTTTTTATTTTATTGCATTACACATTTTACAGATACAAACTCACATCCAAAACAACATAGTTTGCTGCGATAAATTGGTAAGGCTAGAAGAACCTTAAACATAAGGTTTAGTATATAAACATCGGTTCTCAATTTTATTTTTTGATATTAATACACTACATTATATTTATTTATTACTAAGCTATGGAAGAAACATACTGAATCATGAAATATGAAATTTTTCATATACTTAGTGATTCTAAGATTTTCGTGCAGCTGTAACTTGTGCAGAGTCACTTCTGCGTTGATTATTTTGCATGTTTGGCTTCTCAATCACCACGATGATTGAAACGTCAAGATTCAAAGTAATTAACGCAAAAATTAATTTGGAAATCATTCAACTTTTCATATTGAACCAACTTAGTTCCTATGAGATATTTTTCGGTTTCCATAAATTAGTTTTAAACAGGAATTTTACAACATTATTTATATAAGTTAAATGCAAATAAGATCTAAATGATGTGCATAATTTAATATTGATAATACTAATATTTCACGGTAATATTCTGTATAAGAAATTGTCTTGCAATACAGGGTGTGGAAATAGTGCATTTAACTTCGATAGCTCAAGTTCTATGATAGCTAGAAATTAAAGAAGAGAAACACAAATAAACTATAAAAAAGTCTATAACCGGAAATTATTTTCGAATATATATGGCGAATCAACAGGATCAAGTGCTTTTTTTTTAATGAAATACTATATCTACCTATTTCAGTACATTTTTTGAAGCCTCTCTCTAGACTCTTTTAACTCCTCTATTATTATTGACTATCTCCCAACCACTTGGATGTAATTAATTTTTTTGTTGAAATAATAATGCAGATGCATATTGAAAAAATCACTAGTCATAATAATGAGATTATAAGAAAAATACTACTAATATACTAATTACGAGATCTAGTTAAAGTTTTTCATCATTTTCACTTCCTAAAAGAGTGTGAACAAAAAATATTTTTCTATTTAGAACTTTTTGAATTGAATTTTCTCAATTTTTTCAAATGGAACACCCTGTATATTTTTCGACGATGTGATGCAGAAATGAAAAACGAACATTTTTGTATGTACAGGGTAGTTACATATATTTTGACACTTACCTACAGCCTTTATTTTTAGAGATATGAAAAAAGTGTAAAAACAAAAATTTTAGATTTTAGTGTGAACTATATCTATTGGTGAAGAAAAGTAAAACAAAGTGGTGTTAGAAAGTAGAGAAAAAGACATAATTTATGTTTTTTTAAATGGAACTCTGTACATTTTTACATATTATGAAAGATATTTTTTCTCTGATTCCAAGAATATATAATTATTGTCATTTGCTTTATCCGTTCTGAAAATATTATGCAAAACACTTGCGCAAGGAACATAGTCAGGAAAAAAATTTCAAAATATTTCTGATAATTACTGATAACTTACTTTCTAATGTTCATTTGTTTTATTTATCACCAAAATATATTTCACTCAAAAACTACAACTTTTGTTTTCACAATTCATATTTCTATAAATAAATCGAGAAATAAATTCTACATATAGGTAGGTGTCAAAATTGATGAATGACATATAAAATTATCAATTTTCAACTTTATTAGTGACCTTCTATATATTTATTTATTTATTCTTGGATGGTTGGGATAGGTCATAGATCAAATAATAAAACTGCTTTTTTAAATCAGTCGACGTTTCGCTTAATTATTAATTAAGCAAGGTAAACTTATCGTATACAACATTTCAACTTGAACTAATACACAGGAATGACAGTGGGTATTTACTATCTATCATTTTTATTTACCTATTTGATTCCTTTCTTATATTATTTTTTAGTAATTGTTTTTTATTTTTTAAGTAGGTATATTAAAAACAAAACATTGCATTATTTTTGCATAAAATTTATTATGTTATAATATGCCGAATTTAGATTTTCAATATCTGTGCGTTTGTTAACTGAATTATTCATTTTGATAGCTACCATCTCATCAAAAATTCTTTTTTTATAATTATTTTGCTGTCCAATGATTTTCACATTGTCAAAATTAAAATTATGTCCTTGTTTTGTGTGACTAACTAAAGCTGTCTCATTTGACGAATTCTTTTGTAAATTCTTTTGAGTTACATCATTTTTATGTTCATACATTCTTTTTTTTTTAATATCTTTTAGTTTGACCTATATATACCTTATCACAATCATTGCATCGAATACTGTAAATTATATTCGACATAAGTTCAATTGGAGTGTTAGATTTAATTTTTGTGAAAAACCTTTTTCTAACAGTATTTTCATTTTTAAACGCTACCGAAATACTATTATTTGACAAAGTGGAACCTAATATATGGAATTTTGTAATATTTTTTGTTTGTTGATTCATTATTGTTATTAATGTTTATGGTATTATTATTATTATTTTTTTAAATTTTATTTATTAAATGTTTTGGGTAATCATTATATTTTTATGTTCTCAATATTTTCAGTTTTAAAGTGGTCATGTGATAATTTTTCTGCTCTGTATTTTAAATTTCTAATTATATTGATTTTTTGTTTGAAAAAATGATTAGAATTATAATTCAGGTATCTTTCCGAAAAATTAGGTTTGTGGTACCAATTTGTTATTATTTTTCCATTATCCTGTTTTATTAAATTCAAATCTAAAAAAGTAATCATATTATTTTTTTCTATTTCAATGGTAAAATTTAATTTTTCATGGTAATTATTAAAAACATTTATAATTTCATCAACTTTGTCCACAGGTACTGCTGTTATTATGTCATCAACATATCTTTTATAAAAAGGTACGTTGAATGACAATTTTTGTAGGCAATTTACTTGCAATTGAGACATTACAATTGTCTATCACCAATTTGTGGTCAAACTAAAAGATATTTAAAAAAAAGAATGTATGAACATAAAAATGATGTAACTCAAAAGAATTTACAAAAGAATTCGTCAAATGAGACAGCTTTAGTTAGTCACACAAAACAAGGACATAATTTTAATTTTGACAACGTGAAAATCATTGGACAGCAAAATAATTATAAAAAAAGAATTTTTGATGAGATGGTAGCTATCAAAATGAATAATTCAGTTAACAAACGCACAGATATTGAAAATCTAAATTCGGCATATTATAACATAATAAATTTTATGCAAAAATAATGCAATGTTTTGTTTTTAATATACCTACTTAAAAAATAAAAAATAATTACTAAAAAATAATATAAGAAAGGAATCAAATAGGTAAATAAAAATGATAGATAGTAAATACCCACTGTCATTCCTGTGTATTAGTTCAAGTTGAAATGTTGTATACGATAAGTTTACCTTGCTTGTTACTGAATTTGTTTTTAGAAATTTTTATTATTATAACGTGTAACAGAAAGACTGCATTTAACCGTAGTTTTTAGTCCTGAAGATGCTAATAAATTAAGCGAAACGTCGACTGATTTAAAAAAGCAGTTTTATTATTTGATCTATGACCTATCCCAACCATCCAAGAAAAAATAAATAAATATAAAATTATATTTTTCCACATCTGAATAACCTATTTACAGTTATTTTTGTATCAAGGGTGCGAAATGCTACTTTGGTGATCGAGAACGAAAATTCGTTCGAGATTACCAAAGAATTTCGCACACGAGTTGCAAACAATATTTTTTCTACAACGACTTTAATTTGATTCAACTAAAACCATAAAACGATATCTTCTATTATAATATTTAATGCAAATTAATTTAAAAAGAAATAGTAGCTGATGTCTCAGGTAACTATGGAAACCAATATGTTTGTCAACAAACATTTTTCACTGACGATTTCGATATTGTGAGTTTTTTAAAGTAAAATAATACATAAGATAATAATGGAGAGTCTCGAAAGTGAAGATGATTTGTCCTATATATATACCCCACCAGAAATATCAGATGCCGCCAACCATGTTACACTCAATCTTCTACCGGTAAAATTCAGACGGCAGTATGAACAATAGGTATGTGATGTGCAAAATATTTTGCAACCTAGTGTACAAAATATTTTGCGCACGGGGTCATGGTAACGTAAAAAAAAATGTCAATGAAAAAATGTCTCATTATAGAAACTGACGTTAATGCGCAAACATAGCCGTTTTTGACAGTTGTAGAAAAAAGTATTTTTAAATCCGGTGGTAAACTGTCAGAAATTATCGCAAATATATTGTCAGTTGTTTTCATGGCAACCTATATTTTACGCGAACTGTTTTACACAAAGAGGTATTTTGTTTTAAAGCAACCCGAGCAAGTGCCTACATAGGTAGTATATATTTTTGAAATCAGCTAAAAATGATCTTTCAAAATAAGCTAAAATACGCTGGGTGTTCCATTCAAAAAAGCATAAGTTGTGTCTTTTTCTCTACTTTCCGATGCTATTTTGTTTTATATTTTTTCGGCAAAAGATATTTAACACCAAAATCTACAACTTTCGTGTTTACACTTTTTTCATATCTCTAAACATAAAGGCTGTAGGTAAGTGTCAAAATATATGTATAGAACTACCCTGTACATACAATGTACAGGGTGGTCCAGTTACGGTGTCCTCGTCATTTACTCAGAAGCCATAAGAGATATAAAAAAAAGTTTTATATGAAAGTTACTCGACTTTTAGTATTCTTTCCTCAACATATAGTTTTATTTATACAGGGTGGTCCACATTCATATGGCGATATAAAGTCACAATTTTTTAAATGGGACACCCCATATCCGACTAAAAATTATTATTCCCAGTCTTATTGTCTCTACAAATATATAGGGTTTGATGGGAATAATAATTTTTAGTCGGATATGGGGTGTCCCATTTAAAAAATTGTGACTTTATATCGCTATATGAATGTGAACCAAAAAATAAAATAATAAAAAGTGCTTCACATGTTGCCCATTTTGATTGACACACCGCTCTATGCGCTTTTGGAATGAAGCCATTTAGTGGCTTCTAATCCATTGAAGTAGGTACCTAGATAGTATTTAGCTGGTCCCTTGCTGTAATGATTTTTGGAAATTTCTCTTTGTTTTCGGTATAAGTAATAAAACCTTGTATAAATTGTCTTGCACAAATGTACATTTATCGCATATTATATGGGTCGTCAGTTCTCATTTGTGTTAATTTTACAATATTTGGGCTAATTTGGAGTAGGTATTACAAAATGAATTTTAACAAAGCGGAACTTGTAAACATGACTTTTGTTTCGGGCGAGCCGGACAGAAATTGTTTGCTTGCCAATAAAATTCCAAAGCAATAGTATCCTGAAAGAAGGATTCCTGATGTTAGCAGCTTCCAAAACATCCTCGATAGATTTGTGGACACTGGAAATGTAGAATACAAAAATGTGAAAGGGTAAAGAATAGAACCAAGAAAATGAGTTTTCTGTGGTGCTGGTAACGGTTGGGAATGCCTATATTAGTCAGAGAGAATTCTTTAGTAGGAATAAGTAGATGTTCTATAGTCGATTCTTAAAAAAAATAAGTTTCATGCATATCATATTCAAATGCACCAGGAACTTATCTGATGACGATTTTCAAAGGCGTCTACAGTTTTGTAATTGGCTCAGAGGTAAAATGCAATGCAATGCAAATGTCACCTTCTTCAATAATGTGTTATTCACTGATGAAAATAGGACCACATTTCTTTGGTACATTGACTGGAGCTATTTATCTTCATTTTCTGGAGAACTATCTGCTACAATTAAGTATTGGTGAATCTTCCTGAAAGGATTTGAAATAGGATGTGATTACAGCAGGATGATGCTCCACCACATCACTAAAATGCAGGAAGGGACCATTTAAATAATATCTATCCACCTCAATGGATTGAAAGAAATGGTCCCAATAAATGGCCTGCTAGATCTTACAAAAATGGATGTTGTTTTATAGGGATACGTGGTGAAGGAAATTGTTTATGGAGACACACTAACAGCAATTAAAAATATGAAGGAAAGGATAATAACTGCTTTTAGATTTATCACACCGACAGTTTTAGGAACAATAGAAACCTCATTTCAACAGCGCATTGAGATGTGCATCAATCAAAATGGGCAATACGTGGAACACTTATTATAATTTTAACAATTTTAACTGGGTTAAATAATATAAGAAAAATGATTAATGCCGTAGACCCCGAAAAAGAAACATGATGCAGCTACGGGCACGTGTTTCGGAGTTATTGCTCCTCATCAGCGTTAGTGTAATAAGATCAGAACAATAACTAAAGGTTAGAAAGCACAGTACACAGTACTCAAATTCGTGCTTTCGTGCATCATGGACCACGATTGCAGCCTCAAATGACAGCAGTCAGCACATAGAGGACCTATGCGTACTGCTCTATTTCTACCTAGGCAAATATAAACAAAAGAGTGACGTTTAACTGCGTATTGTGTACTGTGCTTTCTAACCTTTAGTTTGTTCTGATCTTATTACACCATTAGACCATTGTTTAAGCTACGCTACGCTGATGAGGAGCAATAACTCCGAAACCCGTGTCCGTAGCTGCATCATGTTTCTTTTTCGGGGTCTACGGCATATTCATTTTTCTTATAATTTTAACTTTGAAAATGTTTAACAATCGAAGGTGGAACTACAGGGGTCCAGCGATTTGTGTGACGCTTGGAAATTTCGCAGATTTTGCGAATGTTTGCAAGTTTTATGCATGCTAGTTGGATGTTTTTGGTGTCATTTTGAAGATTTCGTCAAATGTAAACTATGGGAAGTTTTTAGAAAATTTAAAATTCGATCGAGGGGATGAAAATACGGGGGTTGAAACGTTTTTTTGGACACGAAAGCGTTCGGTGCTGTTACATCGCATACTTTTTGAAAAATGCAAATTTTATTTTGGTCTAGTTGGAAAGAGGATTAACCAGCGCTCATTGTACTCCAAGTCTGTGATGCACAGGGGCGAAGTTACGGGGGTGTAAAGTTGAGGTATGCTTTTAACCTGGTGATATTTTTTGTTGATGTTTCGATGAGCAAAAAATGTCGATCTGGGTTTTTAGCATTATGTGGACGAATTTGTGAGTTTTCCAAAATTTTCTGGCAGAGTTGGATTTGGGGATTGAAAAATGGGAAAACGTTATACTTACTTAATTATCGGAAAAAACTAAAAATCGATATTTGCGTGAAATTCAGTGTTTTGAGACTTTTTATGGGTCGATTGTAATTTTTAAGAGAATTCTGCGTGCGATTGTGGTGGGTCGGGGGGTGAAAAACTTTTCTTTGTGCTGAAGTTTTGATGCGAATCACTTCAAAATCGATATGTGGCGAGTTACAAGAATATGAATAACAAAAATGAGCGTTTTGTAATTTTTTCACCTATTTTCTCAATTTTTAAATAAGGTTTGTACAATCAAGGAAAACAGTTAAAGTTATCGGAAAAAACTGAAAATTGATATTTGTATGAAATTCGATGTTTTGAGGCTTTTTACGGGTCGACTGTAATTTTTAAGAGAATTCTGCGTGCGATTGTGGTGGGTCGGGGGGGTGAAAAACTTTTCTTTGTGCTGAAGTTTTGATGTAAATCACTTCAAAATCGATATGTGGCGAGTTACAAGAATATGAATAACAAAAATGAGCGTTTTGTAATTTTTTCACCTATTTTCTCAATTTTTAAATAAGGTTTGCACAATCTTTTGACTTTGGCACTTCAAAATTGCGAACTTGCAAATACCTTTAATCCGAAAGTGCCTACTCTATAATCCGAACACCAAAATGTGTAAAGTGGTATCCATAATCCGAACTCTTGTATTTTTTAATCCGAACTACTACTTATTTGTATATTTGAATTTTTTTTTTAATAAATATTTTTTACAAATAGTAAGTAGTCATTGCTTACAATTTTATCTGTGTAATGGAAGCATTTTTGTTTTAATAAGGTATCAATAATCCGAACATGTTCGGATTGTAGATACCATGCATTATGTATTCTATAATCCGAACGTTTTAATAATCTGAATAGGGTCTGGCAACTTTCTGTTCGGATTATTCAAACATTACTGTAGATGCGAAGTATCGTGATATTAACGATATGGACTACTATTGTCGGATTGTATTTTTTCTGAAATTGTTGTAAAGTGATGCCACTGGCAGAATTTGATTTATTATAGTCTTTTGGTTATCACATAATAATTGTTATTGGCAACACTGCGTTCAGAATGTGTGCAAGTTGCGTTTCAGCGACCGGTGATCGAAACAATAGAGAGAGAAAGCTATATCAGCAAGTCATCTGTCTCTGTTTCCTGAAGTGCGAGAGAGACAAAGAACCTCCTGATATAGCTTCTTTCTTTAATGTTTCTGCGGAAGAAAACAATCGTTTCCTATTAAGTATAATTGTTGGGGCTACTCGTGCTTTTTAATGTAAAATTAAATAAAAACAGTTTACAGGCCTTCTAACTCAGCTTAATAAAAGTTTTTAAAACTTGTCTTTATTTCTATAGCCCTTGTACATTTTGCAGATTTTATAAATATCATATTAGACTTGAAAGTGAGCCAAGATCATTTTCAAGCCATAACGAGGCTTGCTAAATTCCAACTTCTGTAAATTTTTCCTGTTGAATTATTTGAAGCACCCACAAAGTTTACTCTTATTAAGTGTTGTACTTATTGCTAATCGAGAATGGTTACATAAGGATATACATAAAAAAATGTTCGTATTTCATTTCTACATCGCATTGTCGAAAATATTGAGAAAATTGAAAAATCATTTTTGGCCAAGCCGTATATTTTTAGGGAGTGAAAATGATTCAAAAACTCGTAACTAGTATTCACATATTTTTTTCTTATAATTTCATATTTATTGCGACTAAGGATTTTTTCAATATGCATCTGCAGATGACATTATTTCGACAAAAAAATTCATTACATCCAAGTGGTTGTGAGATAGTCAATAAATAATATGGGAATGAAGGTAGTCTAGAAAGAGGCTTTAAAAAGTGTACTGACATACATGGCATTCTATTTAAAAAAGGGCATTTGATCCTGTAATATTTTCTTGGCTCACCTTGTATATTCAAAAATAATTTCCGGTTATAGACTTTTTTTATCTAGTTTACTTGTATTTTTTTTTTTATTTCTAGCTATCATAGAACTCGAGCTATCGAAGTCTGACACACTATTGCCCCACCCTGTATGTTAAGTTTAGAGAAACGTGATTGTATTACTTATTTATGTTTACAGATTAATTATTCAATTTGGATCTTTTAGCTAACAAAGATTTAAGTTGGCTCGATATTAAGTTTTGATCGATTTTATAATTATATAAACGATAATTAAATTCCTTAAATGCGTTGTTTTATTCACTTGATGGTGAATTTTTCGATGTTTGATATTTCAATTTAGGGGCATGGAAGGAACATATACCAAATTATAAGAGGTTTTCATTTGGGATCAAAATGAGAATAAATATTGACGAAAAAACAATTTGCGAAAAAAATTTCCAAAACTCCGCCCCCCTGAAAAGTCCTGAAATTTAATATATTTAAATTTTTTTTAAATTACAGAATAATCTTCAAGATACAACAAGGCTATTTGTTTAGTAGGTAATTTTGAAATAGTAAAATTCGAGGTAAAATTTTAACAATATGTAAGACTATAATAGGTATATACGAGGGTATATAGTTATTTTTTTTTGATAGGAATCTCAAGGAATGTGGTAATAAATCCCAAACAAAGAAAAGGAAAGAAATAATTTATCAAATGCCACAAATAACATTTAAACAATATACCGGGTGACCACGAAATGACGCTCGCCCTTATATCTTCCTTGTTTTACAAGATATAAATTTCGAATTTGGGCACGTCAAATAACGGTTAAATATGCATTATTTTAACCATTTCGTCACTTTCTGTCGCTTCCGGAACACCCTGTATATTTTTACAATTTTGGATTTAGGAAGTCATTCTGGATACAGTTATGGCATATTGAGATAAAAATATTATTGACAGACATTTTTATGAGCAAATTTAATTTTTCATCTAGGCAGCCGTGATCTCAAAAAAATGTTTTGTTTTGCTTCAATAATTAATCAAAAAATACAATTATGATATTATGTCGTATGGCATTTGTGTTATAAGATCTTAAACATTTCGGAAATCGTTTTTCCAGAATAATATATTGTTTTTAAATGGCACCATGGTGATTCACTATGTTATTTTAATAAAGCATTTCATTACCGATAACTTGGTAGGTACCAAACACTTAATTATTTGTTCATATTATAATACATAAAAATTACATTAAACAAGATATAAATGAAAATAAACTCATAATATTTAACACTGAATCCTCTATCAAATAGGTTCGTTCCTTTGAAATGTAACGAAAGATACAAATGAATAGTTTGATAGCTCAAATGTCAAATAATATTTAAATCTAGGTATGAGAATCAGGTATTATTATGCTGCGTATTAAAAAATTATGGTTTATTCACAAAGTGACAAAGTGGTGTTCTTGAGCTACTCTCTCTTGTCTCAGCTCCCGTTCTACTCTGAGAAAGTAGTGTCTGACAGGATGACTTCAGGATGATTTCTGCATATAAATCACGGGCTGCCAGACTATTCTGCGACATTCCCCGTATGTATATCAACAGCATTATCCACTTTGTCGCTTTGTGAATAAACAAACCATAATTTTTTAATACGCAGCATAATAATACCTGATTCTCATAGGTACCTAGATTTAAATATTATTTGACATTTGAGCTATCAAACTATTCATTTGTTTTTTCATTACATTTCAAAGGAACCTATTTGATAGAGGATTCAGTGTTAAATATTATGACTTTATTTCCATTTATATCTTGTTTAATAGTGTAATAGAAATAAGTGAAAAAGCACCTTGAGGTGGAACTAATTGGAACAAAAATGATTCTTGTTGTAAATGGTAGGTAACACGCTCCTATTCAACATACTAAAAATGTACAACCGTACTGTCGCGCAAAATGCGCTTTTTTGCCGCCATCTTGAAAAAAAAAACATAAAAAATTAAAGAAAACATCAAAAATCATGTGTAGTATGAAATTAGAGGAAATTTTATGCTGAAAAAGAATATGATATTAGTTTTTAAAAGTAAAACGTTTACAAAGATGAAGTAGGGGGAAAAAGGGGAAAATGATACCTTCATGACCCTGTATTTACACCTTAAATGCTTATATTATGCTATATTACATTACACCTATACTTGATGCTGTGAGGCTAATTTTGATTTTCGTTATTATCAGTTTCAGGTAGGTAATCTTTGTTTTGAGTGAAGAAATCTTCATAAGAAAAATGGAAGACGATAGACGAAACCTACTTTTTGTATTCCAATGTGCTTTGTGACGATACTCCCTATGTTGCATTAGCAGCAAAAGGCTTGACGGCATTACCAACGCGAGCAAACTAAGAGATGATAAAATTCATCAACTTTTCAATCATATGCCTACTGGTACTGTTAAAGTACATAGAGAATGTCGACGTGTAACGTCAATCCTATCAAAATTAAACATCGCAAGATGATATTCCTTCGACCAGCTCGAGAACGCTACGAGGAAGTGTTGGATCGTTCAATTTCAAAAAGAATTATTTGTTTTGTAGCCAGTTTATTACGGATTATGAAAAGCGTAAAAAATGACAGTCATTCCTGTGTGTGCTTTCCAGTTTCGCGAGACAATTTTGAAACTATGCAGCAATAGAAGTGATCTATGGATGGGCAGCAAATATACACGCGAGGATTCTTTCAGTCATAGATTTATACCTGCTGCAGAAACTCGATATCACCAAGTGTGCAGTGCAGTAGGCCGTTCGGTTTACACTGATAGTTCAGATGCTTTTGTAAAGACATGCGAGTGGTTACAAGAAAACTGTACTTCATCATAAGACACACTGAATCCAAGGCTGCAAAGATCATCAATTAGGAAACGAGACCCTAAATCTCTGTGAATCTGTATGCCTACAGCAAGAGTAATAGGGCAAATCAGAGAACGAGGCCTGCATGCTTGCATTAGAGCCTAGCCTATTGAAACCTGCTTCAGATCATTGCGTTTGCCACCGATTAGGATATCCAACAAAGTTAGTAAAACAGGGGGTAAATATGTCTTGGTTTCTTCAACGGATGCAATATCTGATGCACTAGAATAAAACTCCCTATTTTTGTACAACAAATTTATTTCAGTTCTGGTCAGTTTTGCTGCAGACTCGATTAATCTAAATTTTTCTACATCAGGGTCATCAAGCCTTTTTTGTTTGTGATAGTCAAAGATTATGTTTGATATGGTTTTTCCATATGTTATCATGTTATATTTGCCATCGTGCCTGATATTATGATGTTATCTCCAAACCAGTTTTGCAATTTTTTCTTCAAATGTCTAGAAGTGTAAAGCTCACTTCCCTCTGGTAAAAAACTGCGCATTTTTTTCACTAAGTCACTGACAGATATCGGCTCTTCACAATTTTCTTGTAACCACTCACATGTCTTTACAAAAGCATCTGAACTATTAGTGTCAACCGGACGGCCTACTGATGTGAGCAATCCTCCACTATCTTTAGGCGTATACTTCACAGAAATGAATTTTCCGTTCCTAAAATTGACACTGCACACTTGGTGATATCGAGCTTCTGCAGCAGGTAAATCTATGACTGAAAGCATCCTCGCGTGTACATTTGCTGCCAATAGATCACTTCTAGTACTGGCATAGTTTCAAAATTGTCTCGCGAAACTGGAAAGTATGCACAAGAATGATTGCCATTTTTTTACGCTTTTCATAATCCGTAATAAACTGGCTACAAAACAAATAATTGTTTTTGAAATTGAACGATTCAACACTTCCTCGTAGCGTTCTCGCGTTGGTCGAAGAAATATCATCTTGTGATGTTTTCAGTTTTGTATCACTTTTAATTTTGATAGGGTTGACGTATACACGTCGACATTCTCTATGTACTTTAACAGTACCAGTAGGCATAGGAATGGAAAGTTCATGAATTTTATCATCTCTTAGTTTGCTCGCGTTGATAATTAACGTCAAGCCTTTTGTTGTTAATGCGACATAGGGTCACAACGCACATTGGAACACAAAAAGCATGTTTCGTCTTCCATTTTTCTTATGAAGATTTCTTCCCTCAAAACAAAGATTACCTACCTGAAACTGATAATAAAGAAAATCAAAATTAGCCTCACAGCATCAGGTATAGGTGTAATGTAATGTAGCATAATATAAGCATTTAAGGTGTAAAAACAGGGTCATGAAGGTATCATTTCTCCCCTACTTCATCTTTGTAAACATTTTACTTTTAAAAATTAATATCATATTCTTTTTCAGCATGAAATTTCCTGTAATTTCATACCACACATGATTTTTTATGTTTTTTTCAAGATGGCGGCCAAAAAAACGCATTTTGCGCGACAGTACGGGTATATATTTTTACTATGTTGATTAGGAGCGTGTTACCTACCATTTACAATAAGAATCATTTTTGTTCCAATTAGTTCCACCTCTAACACTATTTCTATTACACTATCATGTAATTTTTATGTATTATAATATGAACAAATAATTAAGTGTTTGGTACCAAGTTATCGGTAATGAAATGCTTTATTAAAATAATATAGTGAGCCACCATGGTGCCATTTAAAAAAAATTAGTTATTCTGGAAAAACGATTTCCGAAATGTTTAAGATCTTATAACACAAATGCCATACGACATAATATCATAATTGTATTTTTTAATTAATTATTGAAGCAAAATAAAACATTTCTTATGATTCACGGCCGCTTAGATCAAAAATTAAATTTGATCATAAAAATATCTGTAAATAATATTTTTATCTCAATATGCCATAACTGTATTCAAAATAGCCTCCTGAATCCAAAAATGTAAAAATATACAGGGTGTTCCATTTAAAAAATGAAAGTTGGTGTCATTTCCGGTGAAACCGGAAGCGACAGAAAGTGATAATATGGTTGAAATAATGCATATTTAACCGTTATTTGACGTGTCCAAATTTGAAATTTGTACCTTATAAAACAAGGAAGATATAAGGGCGAGCGTCATTTCGTGGTCACCCGGTATATAACTATAACTTACAGTACAAGAATAAGTTCTTAATAACGGTGCTTTCATAGTTTTATAGTAAAACAATTTCTCTTTCGTGTGGAGCTACGTTTTTACTTAATTTTTACGTAGTATACAATTCTGAGGATTATTCAAACTTCACGGTCTTCTCGTAAAAAATGTAGGTAATTTCTCATACTTCAATTAAAGCATTTTTGAACTCTATTATTTCGGTACCTAATAAAAGTATTGTGGATTGTGGATATGTAGATTTCGAATATACATATCAGTAGTCGCATTCTGATAATACTAAAAATGGCGTTGTATTTAAAAATTTTAATGGAAAAAATGTACCATATTATTATTAAATAATTCAAAATCTTTTATTGTACCTATATCTACATTTCAACAATATTTTTTTACCCTCAGTTTAATTAAAATCTGACTCAAAAGAATCAATTTTATTAAAATAAATCAAGATGAGGATGCAGCAGCGAAAAGTGAGACACACTGTAAATTAACAATAAATTAAACTTTAATAAAAATGACTTAAAATTAATTTAAAATTTACATTATAGATTAAGTTGTTTCTGATTTTAAATAGAACTTGAAAACTTCAAAAAGTGTAATCCTGGGGGTTTGCTACACTATGTTAATTGTGGGAATAAATCTAACAAATTTTCAATAAGACTTAAAATAATGAATAAATTATTTTATGTTTTAAAATATTAATACTTAAGTACAAAGTAAGATGTGTTGAAATATTAAGAATCATTTATTTTGTTTTAATACAAGACGTTGCAACTACGACGAATTCTCCAATAGTTTTTTTTATATATTGTAGATATTTTTCATTTAAAAAAGAAGTATGGTAATAAAATTTTTTAGAGTAATGAAGTTTTTACCTCACTCAAAATGATTAAGGTAAGTGACATTAACTCACAGTAGTCACAGTCATGGACAAAGTTAACTTGCTTAACTGGCCCTATTATAACAAAATTATCTAATAGGGCCAGTATAAAAAAACTTAAATAAGTTTGTTTATTAGCAATGCGTCTCAAAAGAGAAAGTAGAGTAGATTACAAAAGGATATGAAAATATAGTAGAAGACATATCAGTTAAAGGAATGAAAAAATTTGTTTGTTATGGTTACAAAATGTTTTATTAATGTCAATAAATACAATTTTGAGTATAGGTTTTCAAGATAAAGGTAGAATTTGAATTGAACGTGATTTTGGGGTCCCTCTGAAGAGCCATATAGGCGAAAGAACATGTACATCTTCTTAGGGACATCGTTTTTTGATTGGTGGCCATAATGAATGAATTTGTAAGTTAAAAATAATTTTTGCCATAATTTAATTTTTAGACGTTTTGAAATTTGTAATTTTTAATTCAATTTATATCATGCATTAGAGAAGATTCAATAAACTTAATAATTG
Organism: Rhagium mordax; assembly: GCA_963680705.1. Taxonomy (NCBI): domain Eukaryota; kingdom Metazoa; phylum Arthropoda; class Insecta; order Coleoptera; family Cerambycidae; genus Rhagium; species Rhagium mordax. The sequence continues at coordinate 31,196,880 of OY796660.1, forward strand.
TATGTTTAGAGATGAAACATCAATGTGAGTATATCAAATTGGATAGGTTTTTGTTATTATGCTTGAATAAAGCCTAAATAAAGTCATTTATAAACAATGCATATCAAGCAAAGAAAGAGAATTGTAAAAAAAAAAAAAAAATTTCAAATGTTAGTTTCAGTATCTACGATTTTGTATCACTTACACATTTAGATAATAACGAAAACGATTCATGGCAAAAAAAACTATGCAAACAGCAACTTGTAGGTACTTCTAACTTATAAATTAGATGATATCTAACAATAGGTATTCAGAGCCCAGTAATCGAGACATTTTTCCAAAACAGTTAAATATTCCAGAAACAGCATATTGTAATGTAGGGTTTGAGAAGTGCCCAGAAATAGTCTGTGTAATCAGACATGGTTTTTTTTTGTATTAGGTACCGTATTTAGTGAAATTTTTTCGAAAAATTATTTCTAAAATCTGCAATATGAGGAAAAATCGTGTCTTGGTTGGAATACCCCATACACAGTTTTTTTAGTTCTCATTTTTTTATATTTGCTATTAGTTGTACTGATATTTTTATTAGCTTTTTGTTTTTAGAGAGATTGAATGTTAATCTAAAAAGGTGATTTTAAAACGATTTTTTGAAAATATAAATACCTACTTATAAAAAATTACAATTCTTTTATACTCATTGTTATTTGCTTTAAAGGTAGAGATGTGAACATTATAATATAAAGAGGTAATGTTTAATTTCATATTAAAAGATGGAAGTATTGAAAGTATGAAGTATGGAAGGCATTTGCTTAAAACCTATTACACGTGTCTACTCTATCTATTAAATGTATATGTAGATGTAACTACCGCATAAAATAGTGTACGTCTGAATTAAAAAAATTACAATTATCTTTTTAATAATACCAATTGTTTGAAAAATAAGTGGAATTAAAACTAGGTATGAAATATAGAAATTTTCATGATTCTAAAATTTAACTTTACGAATTTTGTAAATACAATAATTGAAATAAAAATTCATAATTATGGTCAAATACCTAGATGAACTTAAAAATATATTTTTATCTAGGTAGGTACCTATATTTATTAGGTACTTAATTAATGCCGTAACAAAAAATAGCAAATACCTACTTACCTAGGTAGGTAGGTATTTCCCCATCGGATTTATCTATCTTGAATGGTGCTTTTGATAATAATATTATAATACCTATAGCCTATAGGTATGTATGCATTTTATAATTTTTAAACAGGTAGGTAGGTAGGTATTGTAAGTAGGTACCTACCTACTTTATTTCATAAATTATTTACATTACTTGTAAAGAGTGAAGTGAATATAGTTAATATACCTACCGACCTATAGGTAGGTACTTAAACGAATATTATTAGAAACATAAGGTACCTATTTAGGTACACCTGTACACCTATTATTAACATTTTAAAATAAAACGTATCAAGGATATCAATTTAAAACTACCTATATTATTCCAGTTAAATTTCAAGCAGTGTCACTGTCTAGGTAGGTAGGACCTTATTAGGTACATATTAGCGTTTGTTGGTCATAATATTCTTACAAATATTGAAACAATACTGTTTTTCATTATTCATTTTAACGCTGCAACTGACTACAAATCTAATTATATGAAGGGGTTTTCAACCTAAACAGTAAAACTTTCTGAGCTGCTACGAAGCTAAATGCGTCATCCGCTTACGTTACCGCTACGATCCGAATTTCAAGGAACAATTGAAATTTGCCCCTCCACATCGACTTCATATCTCTAAATAAATAACATTTACATTTTACTAAATCCGCCATTGCTTGAAAATGAATCATATTAATTTATAATAATGTATAATACAATAAAGGAATAGTAGACCTTGAACTGAGATCGAGTAAATAAGCCTGGAAAATTAATTATTATAAAAGAAAGACGGCGTTTTGCCAAGCCGACTAGTGGCGACAAATGGAACTAGCTCAAAAATTCCTGGCGAAAGAACCACGTCCCTATCAACAACATGACAAGTTAAAATAATTCTAAAAGTTTCGTCATACGGTGTTCATTTGCGAAGTAGTTTTTCGTTATTATATAAGTATACACTACTTATAATCCGAACATTTTTACTGATTCTGCTACGATAATACTGAAATTCATAAAATCCGCCTGAAAATTAACTATATTCCACTTATTTATTACAATTTTAGATAATTTTATTAGCCAGTTCTATCACAAACATGTGTCTCGTTTAGCGTTCGGACGCTATCGGAAACGCTCGTTATCGTTGATGGAATACGTGCTTTTGGTGAAACGTGAAATAGCGACGACGCATATAACATAGGTGGCGTTGTGACACACGAATCAGGGTAAGGTAAGAAACCCTTCATTTGTTTTTGTAGTTATTTACCCCTAAAAGTCAAGATAACTGTGAATATACTTAGAATTTTGTTTGTATTAGTTAATGCCGGTGTTAAATATACGAGATATTTTACGGAAAATAAGAAACTTATGGTGAAATGTGTTTTCAAGTTCTCTTTAAGAGGAAATTGTCTAACAGGTCATTAGCTTTGTTTATGGTTTTTCACGTTTTTTGAAGTTGAAAAAGTTCATGCATGTAGATTAGTGATTATAAATGTTGTGTAGATCGTATAAACGTAGAATTGATGTAGATAAAATTGTTTTATCTATAGAAATGTGAAAAGTAAGCAAAATCTCTCCGTGAGAGTTGCTGTCAAATTAGTTGAGCTCTGCGTACGGTATCATTATTCAGACCGGGCATGTAGAACGTCTCGGCTTGTAAAGGCGGCTGTGCTAGGCTAGATGACGGCGCTCCGGCCGTAGTAAAGGAGCCCCCGGACTAAGAGGGGGGCCACGTCCTGCCTAAGTAGGGGGCGCTGAGTATAAAATAGTAAACTGTTTGCCCGTCTAAATGGAAAAGGTCCATAATTATAAACTTTTTCTTTTATTTTTGGATATAATTAAACCACTGAATCATTATGTAACGCTGTATTACCTATATAGGTACCTACCAACGTATATTAATACCTTTAACAAAATGATAAGTAAACATTGTTTCGTGCACTATTATTATAGATACCTATCTGTTTTTTTTACTATTGGAAAAATAGGTAGGTATGTCTTAAAGTTTGTAATTTCTATACCTAGGTATAAAAAACAAAAGCAACATTTTCCTGAGAAGTTTCCTAGATCCTAAAAATATAGTTGTAGGTATATTATATGTATAGGTAGCGACTTACGAGTACAAAAATGCCTTTGGTATAAAAAATTATCCTTTTTGAGCAATTTATTTTATTGTGGAAAATAACAAATAACTCAGTAAATAAAGGATTTTTCAAAACTTCAATGCTCATGTTAATTTTAAAGCAAAGAGAATTCTTATCATAATCTCTTAATGCTGTACCCCCGGTTATACCTATTAGAAATACCTAATTGCCCATTTAATTTGTAAATTATGGTTATTTACTAATTTTACGATTTTTCTTCTGAATAATCAAATAATTTCAACAAAAACATTCTCCATTTATTATGGTACAATAATATACCTACTAGTAGGTAGGTATACTTATTTACTAATAAATTTAGAACGCCTAGAAAACCAAAAGTTTTTCTTGGCTAATCGTAATGTGTATAAAAAACTAAAAAACATAAGAGATAGGTATTTCGTATAAAAGATGCAAGGGGCCAAGGATACCTTTTTACCTTACCGTTTGTTTATTCGATTTAAACTATCTAGGCATTATTTGGCATTAACCGGCATCAATAGTATTAAAATTTTAAATTAAAAATATCCTAGTCATATTTTTTGTTAATATACAAAACTGACTTCAATCCCTAACCTAGCTTAAAAGCTTTTCCTCACATCAAGATGCATTTTGTGCGTTTCATCAAAATTTATTTAGTGATGGTTTCCGGGATATTCACAAACATAACCGGAAAATAAAGAACCTCTTTTGAAGTCTGTTAAAAACGAATAAATATACCTAGACCTAGTACCTAATTTTAAATACGCTATAAAAAGTTTAGGCTATGAGCAGCTTTTATTAAGGCTGTTCTAACGCTCGAATTTATTTGCCGTTTCAAGCGCTTGGTAGGGTGATAACTGACTCGGGTGATAACTGCATTTGCTATGGTATATTTCCCAATTTTTCTGTTTTTCATATACATAGAAACAATAAAGGACGATTCTCTAGCAGTAAATTTTGGATAAGAGTCTTAAATTTTAGTTATTTCACTAATAAAATGGCCGTTTTTGGCGTTTTTGTCGATTAAATTGTGATTTTATTAAGTGAACTATCAAAATTCCAATACATATAAAATAATCCTTTTTATATTATTATTTTCCGTATGCATTAAAAAAAGAAAAAATCGGAAATGTTCCAAAGCAAATGAACAGTAAAGTTATTGCCTTACCAAACGATTGCAAAGCAATATTTATTTAAGTCCATGGCGAGCTAACGCTTTTATATTTACTGGGGATTAATGAGGATGAGAAACTTAAAACACATTTTACCGAGCGTTTTACTAAATAAATGCAAAAATATGTAATTGTAAAAACCAAAATAACATGCGTTAATTGTCAGCGTTAAGAATATCTGCAAACATTTTGTACACAATTGCATTCTAGAAATTGAGAATTAAAACTAAAAATCGAAAAATCATACTTGTCAATTTTATTTGAAAACAAATTATTAACATTACACGAGACATAGGTACATTATTATAGCAAATGGTTTAACTTTTATTATAGTACCTAGGTATAATCAAATAGCGAGTCAAGAGACTACTGTTGTCAAGCATTGTTTCTTGTGTAAAATAAGAGGATACGAGTTTGGTGTCACATTTCCTCGCATTTTTCTGTCACTTAACTAATATCTATTATTATTTTACGAATATGAAAAACTTGTCATCCAAATACACATTGTAGTATTTCAGTTTAAATGCAGGTTATTGTTTGATCAATCGATTTTAATAAAATGTGTTTTTTTTGTGGACCATATTTAGTTTCCATACACTCTCAGATACAACTGTTTTAATTTTCTAAACAGACTTTCTGCTTGTTTTTATTGTCTTTCTGTGTTAGATTTTTGATTATTGTATTGATTCTATTCATCCAGTGTGATTAGTGGCATTAGTATACAAGCGAAATGATTTCGTTCCCTCAAGTCCAAAGGTGAAAGAATTTTAAGGTCCCTTAAATGTACTGCGTTTCTTAAATATTTTAAAAGTTATCACGATAACTGTTACTGCTACTTTCCTCAAACCCATGCTAATTAAGGGAAATAGGTAAACCGGAAAATTAATACGTAGGTACCAAATATGTACGTACAGAGTCCGACAAGTCTGGCGTTTTCCTCGTGAACTACTGCAGATATGAAAAAAATATATTTAAATAAATTTTTCCCCGTTTTTTTGTATAGATTTCGAAATGTAATTAATATTTTTTGGAAAGAGCACACCAATACATAGCAAACAGCACACTACTACTTTATTTTATTAAATGGTGTGGTACTTCTTTTGCTCTAAATTCACTTTATTCCAGCAAATTTTTTTCTTTGTATCGCCCGAGGTATCATCGTTGTTGAGATGTTAATGTTGTTAACCCTCAAGTATAGAATTAGCACTTCACCCACACATATTGAATGAGTTAATAAAAAAATAACTGATAAAGGTTTACTACTTTTAATTTTACTAAAAATATCAGGAGAAATTGCTAACACATAGCTCATAACATTTCTTATTTTGAATTGCTTTTGCAAGAAACGTGAAAATAACTTATTAAACATTTAAAATTATAATTACCTACCAAATAATTATCTAAAGCTACTGATTTCTGATAAATGGATTCGTATACCAATGGTTTTGTACAGTGATCTCTTGATTCCCTGTCCTCATATCCTTAGACTATTTGAAAATGAGGTTTATGGAAATTCTAACACCTTAGAAATGTAGTTATTAATACTTTCAGAAGAGTAAATAAAGAATCAATTGCTGTTGCTACCTTTTGAGAACTGTATTATGTGTTACCAGCAATGACATTTTTGAGCAGCTTCAATAGCTTACTTTTGAGATGTGTCAGCAATTTCTATTTTTATCATTAAGTTATTTGCGATTTTTCAATACCAATTTTAAGTTAATTCTATATTTATGTATAATTAATATATCAAAAACAGTGGATCATCAAATTAAGTAAAAAAAAAATTACTTGGAATTATAAAACATAAAATAACCATAAAAATAAAGTAAAATTGTAGCGTGCAGGGTACCTATATATGAACTTTTTCGAAATCTACACAATAAATTAATAAAAGTTTATTCTTGACGTTTTCTTTATGCTTCAAGGAAATGTCTGGTCCTATGTAGCTGCCGGCCGGACCAATATGGTGTAAAATAAGATGACCATTTAATTTATTGAAAAGGATTATACTTTTGAATCAAATACTGTAATTGCGTCCTCAATATATCTAATCCATGTCATAGGAAAATACGTGCCCATAAACAGATTAAAAACGGCTTGGTTCTTAATGTTGCTCCAAGAAACTTATTAAATTGAAAGCAATTTTGTTACATGCAAAGTTTTGTGCGATCAATATATTTTGCCACATCCCTTGACTAATATTTAATTCGAATAAATCCCTAAGATAGACCAAGGCTTATACTATTATCCGAAGTTAATTCACCTGAAAACGTTGCACAAGTATTCAGAGGATGAGATTTAAACATTTTGCAACTAATTGTTCTTATAGGTAACAAACATTACTAGATTTTTAAGACTGAAAATTCAAATTGCACATAAAATAGGCTGATTTTTCTAATTATTACCTGGTTATTACCTAATCATGTTAATCCAGCTGTTGAAAAATATCAAACGCATCGATCTTTCTCATTATGAATTTGTTAATAAATATATACAGGGTGTGTACTAAAGAATGGGCCAAACTGTAGGAGTAGGTTCCTTGAGTAAAAATAAATCATTTTAGCTGCACATACCTTAGTACCATTTTGCTTCCTTAAAAAGTTATGAACCGTTAAAAGCAATTTTTTTATTTAAATTTTTTGTTTATCTCTATTACTATTAACACAATTTCATCCAAATTTGGTATATGGGGGTTATTTGGGCCGCTGAGAAAAGTAATGTAAGCAATTGTGGCGAATAACGTAGAGGGCGCTGCGAACGCCTAATTATTTCTTTTGTTTTAGTCGTTAATTTTTTCAGCATTAACTTTTTAAAAAAGGAAAATTGGTTTTTAATGCATAATTCAATTCTACGTCAAAAAGGAATACTTATTGTATGGCGGTAAAATGCACCATTTTCGAGTAAAATGCATTTAAACTTCTATGGCACAATGAAGAGAATTATGTAAAATTTAAATTGTTCTTTAAAGAATGTGCCCAACTGTAACAGTAGGTTCTTTGAGTAAAAATAAATCATTTTAGCTGAACATACCTTAGTACCATTTTACGTCCTTAAAAAATTAGCAAGTTATTTATTTAAATTTTTTTAAATTGCTTAATTTGTTAAATTAATAAAATCTCTCTTCTTAAAAACTGCATTTTATCTATTATACTGAAATATTTTACTGTCAGTTTTAGTCATGTACCTAGTAGAATCATTATTTAAATTTTACATAATTTTCTTCGTTGTGCCACAGGAAGTTTAAATGCATTTTTCTCGAAGACGGTGCATTTTACCGACATAAAATAAGTATTCCATTTCTACGTAGAATTGAATGCTGCATTAAAAACAAGTATTACTTTTTTAAAAAGTTGATGCTCAAAAGATTAACGACTAAAACAAAAGAAATAATTAGGCGTTCACAGCGCCCTCTACGTTATTCGCCACAATTGTTTACACTACTTTTCCCAGCGGCCCAAAACACTCCCATATACCAAATTTGGATGAAATCGTGGTAATAATAATAGCGATATAACAAAAAATTGAAATAAAAAAATTGCTTTTAACCTCGCTTTTAACGGTCCATAACTTTTTAAGGAAGCAAAATTTTACTAAGGTATGTGCAGCCAAAATGATTTATTTTTACTCGAGGAACCTACTACTCCTATAGTTTGGCCCATTCTTTAGTAAACACCCTGTATATGCTTTTTGATCATGAATCTCTAGCAAATTACTTACAAGGACCATTATTAATCCGGTTCTCTACATTTCATAATAAGTCTCCTTTATCTAAAAAAACTTTTACAGTTTTTAAATAAAGTAATTGTAAATTGAAAATATATTCATGTTTCGTGCAAACTAGTCTGATCACATGACAATGAAGTCGTGGTAGATATATTTGTATTTATATGTATGTTGGGTTGCCTGTGCTACGGAATACTGCAACATTGTTTACTAGAAACTATCAGCACAAATTTAAAACTGATATTTTGTGCTGCCATGCTAATCGTTCCATGGTATGTATACCAACTACAATTTTACTGACAAAGATATTAATAAAAAAATATATTAAATGTATCGAAAAATATAAAAATTTGTACTACACATTACACATAAGTATTTAAGATTAAACAATTTGCGAAAAAACTAATTTTCAGTCGCTTATGAGTTATAAAACAGTAACAGACGGTGTCATTTAGCGGAGTGAAATATTCATCTTTCAACCTTCTGGAGGGACACTTATAAAAATTTGTTGGACGTTACTTTCGTTCCCTTAAGCTACAACCATAACAGCTCTTGACTTTACTTCTATCATTTGAGTTAAAGAATCCATATTCTTTCAGCAGTGCATCAAATATCGGAGATGTCTCGATATGTATGGGAATAATGTTGTACTTTTCATTATCTCTAATGATTTAGTTTAGAGCATACCTACCGGGTGTCGTGAAGTCACTTTCGAGCCACACCATTTCTTTATCTTTTAACGAAACGAATTGAAACTTGAAATGTGTCAAATGTTACCGAAACGACATTTTGTAACAATTTGTCAAGTTTCTGATTTCACCGGAAGTAACCTCACTCTTAATTTTTAAGTGAGATATCGTGTAAATTTTTGCATTTTTGTAATCTATAGGTCTATTGTGCATAGAACTGTACTAATTTCATTTTTGCTGTTTTAAAATGTCTACAACAAATTGTAATGTTTTATCTAGTCCGTGCCTCACCTGAAATTGCTCTAATACTCATTAATATGCTCGTAAATATGTATTGATTTTTTGTTGTTAATTTGAGTCAAGGTCAAAGTTGATAAGACACTTTTTTACTCAAAATTTTCAAACATATCGCTTTTAAACTACTGTTAAATGTAATTTTTCAATACGAATTTAACGATGTATAACAGCACAATAATCATCCAAAATTACTACGTGATACCGATTTGATGCTGCATAGATTGAAAATCTGAAACTGAAGCCTATATCGATGTTTAAAATATGAATTTAATATTTTAAGGCTGTCGTAAGGTTGCAGAAAAACTGATATTTATTATTTCTGTTTAAAGGGGTATATCTCCCTTATCCACTTTTAGAAATACATTTATATAAAAGAGTACCTTTATTTTTGAATGTACTATCAGCCACAGAAAAAATATCGGTAGACAATTTTGGACCACCGTGTACTATGTATATAAAATAATAATTACTATTATAAGTCCAATTGTTGAGGTTAAACGAAGAAGTCATCGTACAGATATATTATATCGAGTATTATATGGAACCTATCCCAGATCTCTTGAAAAACAAAAAAAAAAACTTAAAATTGTGTTACTATAATAGGTAATAATTATGATGAATTTTTTAACGTTATAACTTCAAAAACGAAATGATACGATTGTATTTATACAGGAATTTAAACGATAATCATTATTTTTCAGGGTGAACTGAAAATTTAAATTATTAATAATATAATCGATCCACTATTTCCATATTTCATGCAATTGTAGAATATCTGTAAGAATTTATACATCTTACGGAGTTATAAAAGTAAACTTTTTTAATCTCAACCAGTGAATTTGATGCCCCTTCTAATTTTTGAATGCGTTAAGTTCCAATAAAATTGAAGTTCATAAATTGGTTTTTGAAAATTTATACTCGATATAAAATTTTTAAATAAAAGAAGATCACGTTACACCCGTCTGAAGTTATTTCAATTCTCGCGCGGTTCTTTTTGAGAAATGGAAATGCTTTTGTCCATTCTTTATTTACTTACAATAAGCGTTGTTATAAATAGACAAAAAAGAAGAAAATACCGTCAATGCTGAACATTTTAGAGTAAGAAAAAATATTTTAACAAGAATTATCAACAATTTCCTCGACTATGTTGTTGGAAAGACGCATTTGTATGTACCTTCTGGCAATAGAAAAATCTGTTGAAAATTTCGTTTTATTATCCTCTGCTATTAATTCAAAAGACCCTCTGGTTGATTAATGTAAACTTTTGATTTGAGGTGACCCTACAAAAAGACGTCCAAAAAAGTGATCAAATCTGGCAAACGACCACTAAGCTAGTAAAATTAGATCTAAAAAAGGGACTGCCTTCCAAAAACGGGTGGAGTTGTGGAAATTGTTTTAATCACTCAAGTAGGTCTCTGATATGAATAATCTGAGTTTTGCCCCAATTTCCGAGTGTAGCTTCAGCCGTAATGTTATAAAAACATCGAAATTATCGGATCTTTTCCGGTTTTTCTCGAATTCCTCCGAAACTGAGCGCTTAGTCGAATAGTCCACTACATATTACCAAAAATGTAGAGTATTAAATTCTGCGTCGACTGAGTACCAATACTTTGGAATTTGATCAAGTCGTTTTGGAGAAAAGCTACGTCAAATAACGCCAATTTTCACACTTTTCGAAAAACACTCGTTTCTATAAAACGTACAATATCTATGAATCGACGACCAAATTGAACACAAAATGTTGTAGAATTAAAGTTGTACACTGTACAGCATTACCTTATAACTTACACCTACCCGATTATTGATTTGAAATAATTGTACGTGTGATTGTCTCATCCAGTTATAATTTTCTGCTGTCCAAGAACCACAGTTTTGTTTAACGTGGTTGTTAAACATAATCACATCTTGAAAACTATGACTTATCAGCAGTAATTGTAAAGTAGCAGTAGCAGTAATTTATTCATACAAAAATCCAGGGTTCGAGGATATATATCCACTGATACATATCAGATATATATCATTGATATATATCATTGATATTTTCCTCTGATATATATCATGATATTTTGCCGATATATATCATGATATTTTCTCTGATATGGGTTGAACATGAAGATGAAACTACGATAATAATTAATGAAAACATTGAAAACTCAGAGACTGATGACGATATACCTCTATCTAGACTGCAATAATATTTAATATTTATTATTTGTTATTTTTATTTTATGCTCATTGACTAAGGCCCAGTTTCACAATAACGAGTTGTTAACATCACTTTTAAAATCAATATTTCATTAATAATACATACAATTTTAAAGAAGTTTTTATCAACAAATTTTTTATATCTAGTTAACTTTTGGTTTTAATGTTTAGGTATTAGTTAACCATCAACTAATAGTAAACTATACTCGGGCCAAAAAGAGTAGTCAGTAGAGCAAAAAACTTACCGGCAATTCTTCAAAGGATTTAGCTGTTATGGAATACAGAAGCGGCAGCTCGTTTTACCATATAATCCCATATAATTCAGAGAAATATATCCAGTTTTCTCCGCTTACCAGAGATGAAAACCACAACTAGGTCATTATGTTTAATTGGTATAGTCAACCAAATAAAGTACATGCTTGAACGTGCCGCCCTAGTACCCAATAATTTGTTCGACTATTATAAAGGTCGTCGAGAGGGCTTAGATAGCGCATTCAGTGGCGTCACATATGCTGCAACGCAAAGGATGTGCATTGTTCAACTGCGTTGCTATACCTAATTCGTGGAGATAATGTTGCCAGATGTAAGCATATTATTTAAAATTTAAGACATGGTAACTCATACTCATGCATAATTAACACAATCCGCTTTCATTTGTTCGAATTATGGAATTTATGAAATTCGTAAATCCGTACGCCCCTGGCTCTACTGACTACTCTTTTTGGCCCGAGTTTAGTGATTGTGAAACCGGGTGTAAGTCATTCTTCACGTTATTATTGTTTATTTTATGAATAACTTTTAGATTTTGTTCCTCGTTCCTCGTGTTCAAATAGAGTTTTATTTATTTTTTATAGTTTTCCTTATGATAAAATATGTTTTTTAATACAATATTTCATATACGTACTATTCTGATTTTTTATTCAATGAAATCCCAAATGATACAGTTAGATTCATTTCGTTTATTTTTGTTTTGATATATATCAGCATTTGGATATATATCGGATATATGTCAATAAATATCAGTTATCATGATATTTATATAAATATCATGATATTTTCGAACCCTGCAAAAATCACTTACTTATTTTGTATAAATCTAATATCTAATTCACGAGTTTTATGAGGCCGATCTTCCAAAATCTCCCTAAATTTTTTTTAGATTTTGTGAATTTGGAAATATTGTTTTTCATGAAAAGTGTTTAACCTTTTAAGGTTTATTATGATATCGTTGAAATATGTACATGATATAAAAATCATAAAACTACAGACTACATTTTAATTCTTCACCTGTCACCATATTATCAATTCTTTATTGGGTAGAATAATTAGCAATATAAGAACATATTAGTTACGTAATAATATTGGATGCATTAACTGTAGGCTAAACTTATTCTTTAAACTCCGTTTAAACCCATTTTTGTTAAAAGTATTATCATTAAATAAAATAAAATAATTAATTGTAAACATTTCAAAGAACTTTTCAAATAATAAAATAAATCACGAGTAAAAAAATGTAGATGACAAAATTACTCAACAGGAACAAGAATTCAAATGTATTTTTTTAAATAAAATTAATTTTCCGAAAATCAATGGTAACGACTTTATAATGGCAGGCATACCAGGACAAATAACTTTAAACCTAAGAAATTGTGGTTTAAATATAATGGGTTCTTTCTTATGCAAGAATTTTGGTTTTATTATTTTTGCCACACTATTATTCAGTGTAGTAGATATTTCGTCATAATAATTAAAACCTTTTAAATGTTGCTTTTTACAAAAATTGCATTTTATGGAACCCGGAACCAACAGGGTGCGCCGAAGTTCTGAATTTGGTCGATTACGGCGGTTTGCGGATAACGTTCTGAGTACCTGAGTACACAAGAGAGTTGAAAATTCCGCTTATACTGTTATGTTAGACATATTAAAGGCTAGTAGGGCAAGGGCGGATTTAGCTTACTGTCATGGGGGGGGGGGGGGGTAAACTCATAAAATTTCTAAATTTTCGTTTCAAATTATTTATATCGCCAATGAATACATTAATTTTGTTTGTATCTCTTCTTTATAATTCATGCCTCATGGTTCATGGGGGGGTAATTACCCCCATTACCCCCCCCCCCCCCCCCCGTAAATCCGCCCTTGTAGTAGGGTAGAAACATTATAAACATTAATCTTATACAGATTGCTGAAAAAATTGAGTTTATGTTTAAAGGAGACTTTCCTCGATTTTTTCTTATATCTCCGTAATCATCTATGCTACGGAAAATATATCCATATATAAAATTAAAGTAGACAAAATTTTCTACAAAGAAGGTCCTATTCATTTTTCTCATAGAAGTGATGCTTTCAAAGTTGTGGGGTACAGAGAAAATATAGGCATATAAAAAAGCCTTTATTGACATTTCATAAGCAAAATAGAAAATGTTGTGTATTTGATTTGAACGAAATTATGACAATTTTCCGACACCATATTTATATTATACATTAAACTAAGTAGTCAAATTGTTTTTGTGGAAACTCAAAGGTCTGGGTCTTCGGCTTCATCTTTATCGAACTCATCGTCTTCTGGCCAATCGTGTAGTTTCCCTCACAATTGCCACAGACTGAAGTGCATGTTATCCGCATCGTACCGCACAACCAGCTATACATTTGCAAAATATGGTTTTCATGATTGAGTCAGGAGCTGCAGGGTCATTGATAATGATAGGTCCGAGGGTTCCATCCACGCCTCGTTTCCATCCCCAGGTCTCAGGTGTTGCCAACCATATTTGTACTTGCAGAAACACTCTGTATGCATGTTGCTGGGCAGAGCCTCTTGGTGGAGCATTTTACATTTTTAAAAACATCCGCTCACCTTCCTGTAAAACCGCTTCAGGTGTTGATGAGTAGTTATAAAAAACATATCCAATGACTGTGAGGCTTACATCTTTCTCAAACAATTTTTAACAATAGATGCTTTACCTGTTCTGTAGATGGATGAGGTGGTGACGCACCCACTGAACCCATGAATAATGCTTTATGCAAATCCCAGCTTCTGTAACTTCAGTAACTCCAAGAAGGAATATGTTTTAGTCTCCACTTTCGCTCTTCCTAGTTTGACGATAATTTCTTTGTGGTGAAGCTAATGCAATCAGCAAGACCAGCAAATCAATGTCTTCGCCTATTATTGCTACCTTGTCCTCAGAAGTGGAGACTACATATTTCTTGTTGTGGGGTACGATGCAGATGTCGTAAGGCTGGGATAACATGCACTTCAGTCTGTGGCAATTGCGCGGGAAGCTGCACGAATAGCCTCACACCAGAAGACGATGAGTTCAATGAAGATGTAGCCGAAGATCCAGACCTTTGAATTTCCACAAAAACAATTTGATTTTGCTTATTTTAATGTATAATAGAAATTTGGTGTCGATAATTGTCATAATTTCGTTCAAATACACAACATTTTCTGTAAATTTACTTTAATGATATTCCAATAAAAGTTTTTTTTATATGCCTCTGTTTTCTGTACCCTACAACTTTGAAAGTATCACTCCTACGAGAAAAATGAATAGGGCCTTCTTTGTAGAAAATTTTCTACTTTAATTTTGTATATGGATACATTTTCCGTAGGATTGATAATTACGTCTTCTTTTTTATTTTTACAAATCGACGCTCCGGGGGCGATTGTGGTCCCCTTGAAACCTGGGCTCGATTTTATTGAATTTTTTGACCCCCCGTAGATATTTCCAGCTTTCCAGTTTAAAAATCGCTGAAAATGACAAAATACGAATAATTTGAAATTGTAGCAAATTTACCTTTAAAAAGTATAGAATGGTCTTTGCCGAAAAATTAGTCCTTCGGGGTCAAAATTGACAAAAACTAAAAAAAAATGTCGAAAAATCTACTGTTTTTTTGGATTTTTGACAGATCCATCTGCCGAGGTCGAAAACTTGGATTTATCATTTTAATCATATACAACAAAGTAAAAATCAAAACTACACCATTTGATGCAAAGTAACCCCCACTTTAGGTGACAAAATTACTGGTTTATAATCACGATATTTTACCTGAAATTACATACTTCTTGTGAAATTGCTCATTTTCAGCTCATTCTTTCAAGAAAATGCTCCACAGTAAACTCAATCTCCTGTAAATCTAAATAAGAAATTCAAAGTACCTCTCATGTTGAATAATTTCCTGCAAAACTGGAAAAAACAATGTCCTAACTGAAATAGTGTCAGAAATTACTATCTTGAAATTTGCTTTTTTATAATTTTTACTAAAAAACGTACCGTTAAGTTTTTGTGAAATATTTTATTCCTAGGAATATTATACCGGGTGATCACGGATCATGGTAAACCCCCGCCATTTCCACAATTTTTGAGGTATCCAAATGAAATTTTGCAGCCGTAATGTACGCCCAAAAAGACTCTTTTTGACCCATCCAATTTTTTTTTTCGACGTCCTATTTCGACGGAAGTGACCTAAACTTTGGAATTTTAAATGGAACATCCTGTATATTATTGCATTTTTGGAATACTGAGAAAATTCTGAGTACAATAGAACTTTATTTTGGAGACTCTTTAAGCCCACTTGATTTTTTTAGGTCCAATTTCATTTTTTAATCTAGAGTGCCTTGATTGGTCTAATTTGGTTTAAATGGACTGGTATATACAGGGTGATTCAGAATTATGGTGCAAAAAATTAATCACAGTTTTTCGCATTTTTCTCGAAATGGGTGCATAATATGAAAAATAGACAAGAGGACATTTTTTGTGTAAAAATGAATTCTGCATCAGAATAAAAAAAGAAAAACATAAAAGATAATTGTATAAAAAAATAGAAGCGAAAAACTGCGATGTAGTGACTCTATGTAGCGCCCCCTTGCGGCAGGTCTAAAAATATTTTAAGGGTTCTATTGGAAAGGTTATTTTGAGACTACCCTCCAAATTTAATTGAAATCGATTAAGTAGGTACTTATCAAGATATCTCAAAAAAACTGTTTTCCCAAGCAACGTCCCATTTATGGTCCCGTACGGGCCTTAAAAATCGAAATTGACCAAAACGAAAATACACGTGTCTCTTTATTTTTAAGACCTCTATCTGTGATTACTTTTTTGCACCATAATTCTGAATCACCCTGTATAACTCCCAAAAAATTAGATCGACAAAAAAAATATAAAAATGGCGTCTTGGCGTGCATTCACATTTGACCAAATCACTTTTTGTCCATTTTGACCATTTCATAAATTCAAGATATCATAATGGTAAACCGATACCATAAAATAATACATTTTGTATGGAATCCATTGATGTGCCCATCCTTGATAAATCTGCAATGCGCAAGTAATAAAAAAAGGAAATTTCAAAAAATCGTCGGACACAACACGTCATTTTATTACTATTTATCACACTAGCCATGAAAGAAACAAACTATTTTAACCTCGATTTTAACTATAAAATACATTAAGTAGTGCTGCAAAATTTCATTTGAATAGCTCAAAAATTGTGGAAATGGCGGGGGTTTACCATGATCCGTGGTCACCCGGTATAGATGAAAATGTTATTGGACAAATTTTAAATGAACTCAATTTAAAAGTAATATCCAAACAGAACATCGTAACTCGGTTATACGAAATTATTTAGGTAATAATAGACTGTATGAACCTTTTTCAACTTTTTGCATGTAGGTGTTAAATATTTCGTACAACTGTTTAGAGAAATGGGGTGGTTATAGTCGAGTAAACTTTAACTTGGCGTGTGGATGAGTTGATATTGTGCATACTATTTCATTTTCTCTTGCACACAAAGTTAAAGTAATAACCCAAAAACATTGTTCATGTATGTTTATATGTAAATGCGTGGAAGAGCAAAATTCTGACTTTAGTCAGATATTTTGAACTCTGCCATTTGACAAACGTCTCTACAGTGTACTTATTTATTATTATTACTTTTAGTGTGCTTCTATTTTTGAAGTTTTTACGCTGTATAGTGTTTGTTCAATAAAAACATTTATTATTATTATTATTATTATTATTATTAAATAATGATTTTGGGCCATTGCCTAAATTTTGTGTGCAAGAGAAAATACAATAATACGCACAATATCAACTCATCCACACGCCAAGTTAAAGTTTACTCGACTATATGTGGAAGAGGAAGGAACCCAGTCAAATTAGACTAATCGGTGGGAAAAATTCCTAGAGAGTTCAAAATTCTTTTAAACGCTTTCTTTACACTTGGGTAGACTTATATCAAAAGTGCCCGAGGGTGGGGGGGTGATCTCGAGGAGGGGAGGGGGGGTGATCTCGAGGAGGGGAGGGGGGGTTAAAGGTACCATTTTTCAGTTTTTCGCTTATCTCGGAAACGATCACTCCTATCGGTTTTTGCCCCCTTCCCACAATTAAAGCTGACAAAATTTCCTACAGAAATGGTTCTATGCATTTTCCGTAAGCGAGTTATAGGGCGACAATAGATCGTTTAAAAAAATGTGCTTTATCCGGATTTAAAACAGAATTAGTATTGTGATTTGAAAAAAACTGACAGTAAATTGAATTTATTGGGTCCAACACTTCATTAGAGGAGGGTGGTGGGTCACGGGGGTCCATGAAGTCTTCAGAGTCGTCCTCATATACTGCATTTTCTCTTTAACCTAAACATTGAACACCGAATTACAGTCTTGTTCAGTACAATATCAATAGATAGATGATTTAATAGAGGTGATTTGAATAAAACTTAGTAAATTGAATAAATAACACGACCCCCTTTATCCCTGAAGACTCTGAAAGTCTTGTGCGGGAGGGAATGTATTGGGTCCAACAGTTCATTCGAGGGTGTCAAGTCTTCCGGGTCATCCTCATATGCTGAATTGTCGTCTTCAACTGGAGGGCCGTTAGTGCACGCGCCCTCACAGTTACCGCATATTGAAGAGCAATGGATACCTGCTTTGCGGCATCCACAACAACATGCACCACAACCTTTGGTGCAGCTGCAGAATATTGTTGAAAGGATGGCAGCTGGGGCAGGTTGATCTAAAGTTGTCAAGGGTTGAAGATCTCCATCTGCTCCTTTCATCTAAACCCAATCAGTAGGTTCCAGTTTCTTGCCCAGCCAATCTTGAACTTGCAAATAGACTCTATAAGTGTTGCAGTGCAGAGCCTTCAGTTAGTGGTAGAGAGGGGAAGTCTGACTTCACCCTTGTGCTGGATTTTAGAAATGCTGCGTAACGCTGTTTGTCCAGGTCTGTTACTCTGGCGTTGTACATTGCTAGGAACATCTGTTTCCTCAGTTGTTGAAGTCTTTGTGTAAAATACGTTGGAGATCAAATGTAGGATGCTGCCCCTCATGAGTAATTAAGCAATTATTGACTTACCTTTTCGGAAAATTGTATAGCAGCCGCTAAAACCGTGAATGAACAAAATGCTCTTGGCAAAGTCAAGTTCCTGCAATTCCTTGGAGGGTAATAACTTTTGCTTCCCTTATTCCCCTTCCCAGGTTTGAAAAACTTTATCTCTCGTTCCTTTGGAGCAAAAACGATCAGCAGGACCAGCAGATCCCATCCTCGTCAATGACAAGCGGTGAACAACCACATCTGCTTTCTCCAAAGCGCACCGTACAATAGTTGTATCTGCACCAGCATAAGCCTGTCTAACTTCTATCCCCTTTGTAATCATTTTCTGAGACAGCATCATACTGATGAATCTGTTCTTATTTTTTTCATTACATAAAGAGTGTTGTTGCTGAGTCGTCACTACCATATCTTCGGTGAAATCAATGTCGACTGATGCGGTGGTGATGGTGGTGCGACTGTGCAGTATTCACCATAGTGTTTTTTTAAGTAAGTCACATATTGATTGAATATCACTGAGATATTATACCCCACCTGACTCGATTTAACAAGAATCCACCATCAATCAAGTGTGAACTTGAATTTTTACGCAAGGAGTGCTGCGTTGCCAAAGTGTCGCCCTGTAGAGCAATAATCCTCATCCGCGGGGGGGAAAAGAGTCCCCCTTCAGGCAGGCCAGTTTAGTTGGGGGCGCTCTACACTCACTATTTCCATAAATATATATACTTACCATAAACTTACTAATGAAATGTGTTTGGAAGGATTTTTAATGCAATTTATGTAGAATCCAAACTTCAGAAGCCCGTAGCTCGCTTACGGTTAGTCCGACGACAAAAATGCGGTGAACCATTTGTAGTAAATTTTGGTAAGAGGATAAAAATCGATAGGAGTGATCGTTTCCGAGATATAAGCAAAAACTGAAAAATGGTACCTTTAAACCCGCCCCCCTCTTCGAGCTCATCCCCCACCCTCGGGGACTTTTGATATATCTCTACTCAAGTGTAAAGGAAGCGTTTAAAAAAAAATTCCAAATCTCTAGGAATTTTTTCCACCGATCGCCCTAATTTTGTCTAATTTGACTGGTGTAAGTCAAGCCCTAAAACTTTTAAATTTTAGGAAATCTAAAAAAAAATAATTATATTGATTTTGACATATACCCAATTTGTGTTAAAAAATATTTCAAACTAGGTATATCATCGAACACAAAACATCATAACGAGGACAACTTGGACATTTATTTTTATGCTATAATAAAGGATTTAGGCAAAATTATGTTTTTTTACAGACTACACAATCGCGGTGAAAATTAAAGAATCAATTTCTGGTATCACTGGTTAAACATTTTTTTATGTAAATATCACCAAAATAATTATCTATATTTAATAATTTCGTTTATATGGATTGTATCGAGTAAAAATAACAGTATATTTACTACATTTTACTGAATGTAGTAAATATTCTTACATAGGTAGGTACCTATATCTAAAAAATTCATCATTCATTCATTTAGAAAAAAAAATTGATCATAGTAAATGATTTTTTAATAATACGGGAAGGTATTTGTAATTTAGCTGCATTATCCTAAAAAGACAATCCTCAAGTTATTGGCAAAGAAATGCAAAACTAAAAATTCGTATAGTGTTCGATTTGCGCCTCTTTTTAAATATTTCGCACAACAGTTTTATTGTCTATAGAAAATATTTTGTACATGTACACAAATCATCAGTAAATATTAAAATTTGATCATGTAGTGTATAGTTACCTCGATAGTTACACACATTACATTAACTCTTTAAAAATACACGGTAAAATTTACTGTAAAAAATATCGATCAGTTTGTTGCAATTATTTAAAATTCCAAATCTTAAAAGTTGCACTGGGATATGGTGCTTTCAATTATTGGAGTTTACATTCAGCTTTTAGTCCATGCAAGCTCCCATGACACAAATTCGCACCTCATAAAACACCTAAAATTAAAAATATGTAAATGATACGAAATTTTGTTAAAATTATTTTAAGCCCGTCAGATACATTCGTTTTACATATTCGTTAATTTCTATTTTTTATAAATTTTTGAAATCGACGAAAATAAAATACTCTTACAACAGCAAACACCAAATTTTACTATTATTTATTAAAAAGAATATATACATAGTTTTTGAGAAACGCGTGTCTGCCTGACCTAATTTTGTTACGGACTTTTTTATACATAATTTTATCACAAAAAAACTTTTACAACAGAAACACTAATAATAATAATAATAATAAATCTTAAGACCTCCCTTTTATCTATTAAAATAGGTCTGTTTGACAATTTTTGTTAATTAAGACCTGTCAGGCACTCAGGCTTATGTTTATTCATTAATTTTATACAATGAAAATACAGAAAAAAGCTTAAAATTCTAACCATTAAAATTGGTCTGCCTGACAATTTTTTGTTAATTCACACCAGGAATTTTTTTGTATCGTATATAACACCTTATTTTTTTTTTTTTTTAATGACGTTAAAGATTAAAATAATTGGTCTGTCATATTTTGCCCCTCCCGCAGAAGGCTCTAGAAGAGCCTTTTGCGGGAGGGGCAAAATATGTTTTTTAGAGATACATTAAAATATGTTTTTTGAATTCCGTAATTTATAAAATTTGTAATTCGATTAAATTTTGGATTCGTTTTGTCCCCCTAATTCCTACCCTCATCAGATCTTTAGGTCAGAGCGAATTTCAATTTTTCAACACTCATATCACGTGCCTATGTAATAAATAGGTCAGTCCTTGAATTGTCATTCGATAAAATAATACACCCAATAACATTTTTTTAAAAACTCTTATTTGCATTTAGTGAAGGGGAAATATTTATGTTTTCTACTTTTTCTAGCACTAACATTATGTGCATTTCGCTGTTAATATTATTAATAATTACAAAAGTTACATTTTTGGCTTGTCGGAAGTTGTGCTTGCTTGACAATAAATATAAATTTTGACCCTTTTTCGCCTCATATATCACAAACCCAAGGCTCCTGCGTTCCAGTTTAGTGAGTTTTAAAATAATATAGAGCAGAAATTGATCCATTAGTGTCGGCGTATACAGGGTTGCTCACCAATCTGAGATTCTTCTCTGGTGCCTTTATTATCGAGTTATCGAATAATGTTTCATACAAAAGTTGTTTAAGGATAAAAATTCCATAACCTAAAATTATTGCGAATTGTACAGGACGTTTCATTTTCGCTACACACATATTAACTTCGATATTTTAAATAGAACACTCTGTATATTATTGCATTTTTAGATTCCTTGTCAATTTTTCTTAACAATGATATAGGATATAGGTTTGCTATATCTAAAGTCTATAGTTTGTGTGATATTAAATATTATTAAAAAAAAAACTAAAACCATTATACCACGATTCAGAGATTAATAAATGAACTAAAACCATTTTAAAGGCTTATTACATGTAAAATTGGCTGAATTACGTATTACTCAGAATTATGAACAAGTGTACTGGGTGTTCTAAATAAAGGATTCATTTTAGATAACTTCATATGTTCATAACTCATTTTTAAATATTATTTCTAAATTTTAGGTGGTCTACAAGTTGGTCAAGTTGGTGTAAAGAGGGTGGGTGTTTTATTTAAGAAAATTGAGTTGTGAATATTTGGAATTATCTAAAATGAATCCTTTATTTAGAACACCCAGTACACTTTTTCATAATTCTGAGTAATACGTAATATAGCCGATTTTAGATATAATAAGCCTTTAAAACGGATTTAGTTTATTTAATATCTGATTCGTGGTATAATGGTTTTAGTTAAGGTCTGCAAGTGTAAATTTTTTTAAATAATATTTAATGTCACAAACTTTAGACATAGCAAACCTTCATATCATTGTTAAGAAAAATTGACGAGGAATCTAAAAATGCAATAATATGTGTTCTATCTAAAATAACCAAACTTAATATGTGTGCAGCGAAAATGAAACATCCTGTATTCCTGTACAATTCACAATCATTTTAGGTTATGGAATTTTTATCCTTAAGCCGGGTTCATGCACTCGCGAATTGCGAAAAGCGAAATGCGAATCGTGTTGCTATTGGTTCATTTTACTTTAAAATTTCGAATTGACCAATAGCAACACGATTCGCATTTCGCTTTTCGCAATCCGCGAGTGCATGAACCCGGCTTTAAACAACTTTAGTATGAAACATTATTCGATAACTAATAATAAAGGCACCAGAGAAGAATCTCATTGGTGAGCAACCCTGATTGCTCACTTCTTGATGATCCTAATACATATATTCGCAACAATATTGGAACTACAACTTCAAAATATGTCTAGGTCTATTAAAAGCACGATTCAGACTCTAGGGGTCTAGTACACAAATGTATTGTAAGTAACTATTTATTTAGTTGCAGAGATCATTGAATTCGATTCAATTTCCAAGCAAATCAAAATTTATTTGTGATTTATTTTCGATTTGTCGATGTAATTCGGATTCCACCATAAACTATCTCTCTTAACGTAATACAATATATTGGAAGTTACTTCAGTGACTTGAGAGGCTGTTAGGAAAACATTTTGAGAAAACAAACATTTTTTGAAGCTAGTATTATATTAGTATTTCTAAATTTGACATGAAATTTTCAGTCAAAGTATTTGAAGCATAATATAATAGGGAGGTGAGTAATGTATATAGAGATATGTGTAATTTACGAATAATTAAGTATGCACAAATTTTAATCAAATTCAATGTCAGAGCTCACCGAGAAACCAGAAATATAATAACTACTAAATGAATACGGAATATGTGTTGATCAAACTGAATGAAATTTTTTTACAAATTGTAAATTCTGTTTTGAAATCTTAGTTATGATATAGGAAGTTGAAACCATGGTATAATTATACTATGTGAGAAACTAAGGTTGCTATGAAACAATAATCTCATCTGAAATGTCAAAAACCTATTAATTATTTTGACTTAAATTCAAGAACAATTGTGGAGATTGAGAAGTTAAGGGTTTATTAATTATTAAGCTCGTTATTAAGTTCAAAAATTCAGCAGGAATTTAGTGTGAATATTTGGCTGGGCATTCACAATAATTATCTTATGAGGCCTTACATCTTACCTAATCGTGTGAGCCAATTTATTTCTGGATTTTCTAGAAAGCGAACATGTCAATATGTGTGATGATGCTCCCTTGGATACAAGGTGAAGGCCGATTGATTGCTTGGTCTCAATGGTCCAGCGTCCAGCCCATTATGGACAAAATGTTCGTCACTGGTTGGATACTGATTATCGCAAGAGATGGAGTGGTGGGGCTGTTGACTGTTGCCTGGCCTGCTCATTTTCCCGAATAACTCCACTGGATTTTTTTGCATGGGGTTTTATCAAAGATAAAGTTTATATCCTCCAGTAGATACTAGGGACAAATTAATCTAGAAAATACAAAATGCATGCAACGAAATACGAGAAAATGAATTAATTGGAGTGAGAAGTTCAATCGTACGCCGCTGTCATTTGTGTATCCAACAAAACGGTTGTCATTTCGAACAACTACTCTAACCTTAATTGACGTTCATAAATTTTATTATTGTATTTAATTTAATGTTTAGTATTTTTGTGTTTCAACATTATTAGTTATAGATGTGTTACTTAAATAAATAACAACTCAACTTCACGCGTTTTTTCTGGAAAACCGTGCACCGTGCGTAAAAATCTCAAGACTACTATTTCTACTTGGTACAGGCAATTAAACTAATGATTAATTTTTTATAAAAAAAACTCATTGACGTACAAATTCCAGGCAGAAAAAGGGTTGCAGATATTGAGACAAATGTGTCATATTGATAAAAACATAGTACTATTGAAGTAAAAAACACGTTCCAAATTTGAAATCGAAAGCTAGTGTAGTTTTTTAGTAACTGCCGAAAAACTTTATTTTTCTTTAAATTTTAACACTATCTCGAAAACGAAGAACTTTTCAACACATGTTGAATAGAACTAAAGAGGTCCTCTATCGATTGCCGAAGTCCTGTTCGTATAAACTGGCACACCCTGTATATGAAATATATCCGTTCAGTTAACTAGAATTGCCTACTTATGCATTCTACAGACTCTATAGATTATTAGACGAGTTATTAGACATACGAACATAAATTACTTTAACCGATTTCTCAACAAAATCAGTTATTCCATGTCATCGGAATCATAGGATACTATTCGAAGAACAAATATATTTACTAGCTTGATGAGCTTCTTCTCATAGGGAAAATATTTTGATTCATTAAATGACTCTTAGTCATGTTCAAGAGCATTTCTTTCCAGTAAATCGAAGATATTTCATCTTACACATATAAGTAGATGTATATTTTCTGTTTACTATACATATCATATAAGTATCTGTGTCTACATGTATATCATTATTTATCTAAAAACCAGTATGGAAAGTAGTGTAAAAAATCACATAACTTCAATGCCACTGGAACTTAAGAACGGAGATTTAAAAAATGAACAATCCGGAACAATCTAACTAAAGAACTTAATTGACAGTGAATAGTACTTCCTTCTCTTGCTCTAAATAAATTTTTCTGTTTTTTTTTGTAAAGATGTAACTACATACATATTTATATTAACTGTATTAGGTAATTTATAAAAGAGATAATCAACTTTTATCAGTTTTCACTCGTTATAAAATTAAAAATGCTGTTATCGTTCCATGTATCATTTTTACGAATTGAGAAAATTGTGTAAAAGTAAGTTAAATTAAATAAATCGTTAATATTATAGATAACGTAGTGGTTTTATTGAAATTGGAACGCGAATGCTTTCTCACATTTCACAACTCTTATCTTAAAAAAAAAGAACAATTTGGCTATCATGATTCATATCTTACTTTTTTCGTTTAAAAATATGTATTTAAAATGCCAGTTTCAGGACTTCTGAAATGTACGATCATTATCTGTCACGTATTTACGGTAATTTATTTAAAAGGTTTGGGACCAATATTATAGCAATATAATCTGACAAGCTTGGATTGAACTGAAACTGAGGTTTTCAAGTGGTCAAAAATATTTTAAATTGTTAGATCTTTTTGTTATTGATTCTGGCACGTTATATTTTTGGCAAGTTTTTCACTATTGATAGTAATGATAGTAAATGTTTACTTGGCTAGCGATGAATATCCGCGTTTTCCATTATTATAATATATGTTAATTGTTATTATGGACGCTTCTAAAAAATAAAATTAAAAAAATTAAAAATGTTTGATTTTATTTTTAAATAAAAAATTCATGTTTTTTTATTTTATTGTTTTCCATGATAACATTGTTATTTTTTTGTTTTTCTCGTACTAGGAATCCATTATCCATCCACTTGAAACATGACAGTAACTCTTTTTTAATATTTTGTACTTTTCGCAGTTCGTAGTTACTACATACCTACTACATTTTAACTCCTTTACGTAGTTTCGTACACAACATTTTTATTTTATTAGTAAGGATTATTTTTTTTGCTTTTAATATTTTGCCACAATTGTGACATTTTTTATTGGAATTGTTTTTTTTTTTTTTTAATAAATAAACTACCTATAGATTTAAATCGGTAATAAAAATTAAATCAATTGATATAAATCATGCGAATACTGATTATTATTAACCACTATTTAATTGACAAAAAATATTCTCTGAAATGTAAAAAATCTAAAGTTTAAGTAAAGGAAACTGCACTATTAGTGGAGGCCAGGAGTCGCAAGAGGTAGCAACATTTTGCTCTAAAGTTGCAAAACCAACTCCCTCCCCCCATTTTCGACGGTACCGGACCCGAATATGACGCTCACAAAAAGTTTTTACCCTTGCGCACCCTTTCAAACGGCCAAAAACCACCCCTTTTTGGATTTCTTCGTACAGGCGTTTGCCGGCACGGGTTTTAATAGGAATTTAAACGAGCATGCTGATCATGAAAAAAATGCTATCGAAGACGTTTGGCCGTTCCTACACCTTTAAACGGACATAAACCAAATCTTTCTCGTGTTTGTCTTTCTTTAATACTCGGCAAGACTGGGGTAAAAGGGAATGACTGAAATTTTATATAAATCGAGTCACAGGAAAAGGTCGATGGCCAAGGAGCCTCGTAACGACCCCTGGAGTCATTTTTAGCTTCTCGGAGATAAAATTAAACATTTGTTGGTAAATAGGGTTCCACGCCACTTTATGTGGGGTTGTCCAATCGCAAGACAGCTGGAATATGATTCGCCCCCTTTTTTCTGGTTTTCTAAAGAAACAAAAAATAAGCGATAGGCGCAAGAAATAGATATAGTAAAATTTGAATAATTTTGGATGTGTACTCACTTGAATTAAAGCTTCCATTGCGTACACCTTAAAAAAATAATAATCACATTATCTTCACTAAAAAGGTTTACGATTAAAATCAGTTTTAAGTAACTAAGAACGATTCCATATACAGAATTCTGAATATTAAAGAAATTGTATTAGAATGTGTGTTAAAAATTTTTACTTCAAAAATATAAAACAATTATTATTTGTCATCAAAATCAAATTGCTATTTTCATCAATATAGGTAATCTCTTACGGTGTATATGTATAAAAGAAAATAATGCAAAAAAGATAATTAGATTTTAATAATTTACTTTCAGATTTCAGTAAGTGTTAAACTGTCATATCACAATAATTTCGAGATATTTGGATGGAATTTAATTATGAAATTTAGTACATACATAAACATAATATGATGCAAGGTGTAATTGAGATATTAATTCATCTTAATTTATAATATATAATTATAACGAAATACGTATATGTATATGTAAATGTAATATATTCAATTTGTATTTGCAAAATTTTTATGTGAGAAACTTTTTATGAAATATTTCTTTAACTTTATGGAGGCAATGTTCTATAAAGATATGTTTTACTTTTTATATCCGCGTAAATTGTAATCGTAAATCCAATAAAATAATTCCAGCTAAAAAACAAGGAAAGAATCTTAAATCTGCTTGTTTCAATTTTTATTTGAAATTTATAGAAAGTTGCACTAATTTGGGAGTAGTCAATAATCGGTTATGGAGAAATCGCAGGTACAAGTTTAGATAGATCTACGTTTTGAAAATTATTTGCTATTGCCACCCCCAAAGTAGTCTCTTCCGATCAAATTGTTAATGTTTTGCCTTTTAGAGTAAATTTCTGTACACCTACTTGGATTAAAAATAAAATACTTGCAAGAAAATTCTCATCAATTTAAGTACCTACCTACTATAAGTATATATTTTTTTAAATACGCAATAAGTCTCGATTTTAATCAAATTGACAAATGTTTCTTTTATTATTATCAAAGCGGTGAAACTGGGGCGAATTAAGTTGCGAATTAATTGAATATAAAAGTAACTTTTGTATCATCTCTTAGAAGGGCTAATTTAAAAAAAGTGTTTTAAACACTCTGTTATATTTTTGTCATAGACACACACCAGACATTTTCTCGGAACATGATATTTTTTAAATAGCCATGTCGTACTGCTTATACAACGTACCCCATTTTTAATGCCCCCCCCCCCCCCTTTACACACCTTCGGTGTGATTTTATTAAATTAAACAAAACTTTTTGCCAGTGGTGTTCATTTTTTATTAAGAAAATAGGGATCGCTTTTTTTAGAAGTCATATTAGGCATTTTTTACAGAAAAACTAACGCAATATTATTAATCAGCATGCTTTGGAATCCCCATGTCAAAATTTCACAACATTTTGATTAAAAAGATCCTGATAAAGTTTTACTGTAAAGTAGTCTAGATAATTCGACCAAGACATTAATAAAGTTGAAATTATTACCTTTATTGTCCTTAATATTTTCGCTAATAAAGCATCCTCCAGAAGAAAAAAGTGCACTGCTTATTTAGTTTTTTTTTCTTTAAATTATTTAATGTGCATGTGCCACCGACTACGGTGGTGCAATTAACTACTATATAATACTTTTTACATCTCATCCATTGTTTTTGATCTATGTAGATCTCTCTGTTTCTACACGCTTTAAGCGCAGCGACAAAAAGAGAAAAATATTAAAATAGATACTCAACAACTGAAGCCGAGTTTTACAAACGAGTTCGAAAAGCATTTTCAGGGTGTCATATTATTATTTTTTTTTACTAAAAAATTGAAGAAACTAGGACAATAATAATTATCAGTTTTTTGCAATACACTTTTTTAATGGGATTGTCTGGGTAACTCCTAAACCGTAAGAGATAGAAGGTCGGTTAAATTAGAGAAAAGTTGTGCATTTTAAAGTTTGTTAAAGTGCCTCTTTCAAACTTGAAAAATGTTCAATAGTTTCAGAGATATCCTGTTTGCAGGTATGTTTGGTTTAATTGGTCCCTTTTTAGCAAATACTCTGAAATTTTATTGCAGGCGGTGCATTTTATCGACATGAATAAAGTATGTAAACTTTATTTTTGTGAAATTAATTTCTGTATCATAGTGAGTGTTTGCAAAAGTGTTTTGGTGTGTGTGGAAAACTACTCCAAGTGTAAGTTCTACACCAAAGGTTCCAACCCCTCTTCAGGAAAAAATAATAAAAAAAAAAAAGAATCTGCTAACAGCACCCCCCCCCCACAATACCCTCAGAATAGTCGGATTCCCCTAAAGTAAAGTAAATAGGTGAATTATAATTCCCAGCTTGATCGATTGTTTTGTTTCTGAAATATACATAATAAAAAAAAATTCTTCTTTAAAGCCCTACAACTACTTTATTTAAGGAAGACCTTTTGGACTAAGGTATATTTGGTTTATTCGGTCCCATTTGATCACAGAAAGCTGTACCTATAAGCTTAGTCCCATTTTTTCCGGACACTGTATATATACAGGGTGGTTTGAATTGTACTTTCGATAATTTTGAGAATCAATAGAAAATATGAGTTTTCTTAATAAACTGATATCGAAAACTTAACCATTTCAGAAATACAAAGTTGAAATTACATTTTTTTGTATTTTGTTGTATCCTGAAGTAAATGGAATTTTTTATTGAAATTTCTTGTCTACAGGGATATCCAATGAAAATGACCACCCCTAATAATTTCTTTATTTTTGATGCTATAAAAAAAATTTTTCTATAAAAGTTGTAGGATTTATTGAAAGCATTTAGAATATGTATTCAGAAAAATAAATGAAAGTCGTTTAGAGGAGATATGGTTTTAACTTGCATTTTTAAAAATGGAACACCCCATTTTTTTGCATTTTTGAAATCAAGGTACTTTTCTCATTTCGAATATATAGATATACCTATATCATATTATCTTTTAGGGATTTCTAATTATTGCAATTTTTGTGGCCCGAAAACAAGGAAATAAAATAACAGAACAAATTTTTATTTTTAGAATGCATTAGTCTTGGCTAATTTAGATATTAATTACAACTATAAATAAAAGTAATTAAAACTGTCCTACATAAACTGTTAAAAATGACGCCCTTCATCTTCGATACAAACAAAGCCGATACCTTATTCGAAATGAGAAAAGTAGGTAGGTACCTTGATTTCAAAAATGCAAAAAAATGGGGTGCTCCATTTGAAAAAATGCAAGTTTAAACCATATCTCCTCTAAACGACTTTCATTTATTTTTCTGAATACATATTCTAAATGCTTTCAATAAACCCTACAACTTTTATAAAAAAAAATTTTTTATAGCATCAAAAATAAAGAAGTTATTAGGGGTGGTCATTTTCGTTGGATATCCCTGTACATGTTCCTGAATAAGTACCACGTTTAATCATTATTTCCATTTTCCTACTTCAACCAGAGGCGTAACCACGGGGTGTGAATCCCTTTGTTTAAGCTCAAAATTGTATTTTTTTCCCATTTTTGAAATCTACCAGACTACAGTCAGTTTACGAATAAAAAGTCCTCTTTTAGTTTACGTATCGTTTTACAGTTAAATTTTAATAGAATTCATTGTACATTCATAAGAAATATCGGGTGTTTTTTTTAGAGGTATATGACTTTAAAATGAATTAAAACACATAAAAATCGTGGTAAAGGCCATGGTATTGGCTTTATTGGAAAGATAATTTTATGCCATTATTGTTTAAATATGATTTCGAGCATATGGCCGCCGCGGGTGGCTCGAACAAAGCGCAATTTTTAAGTCCAATTTTCGACCACTTTTCCCAGCAATTTTGTTATACAACACTTTTCCTTTACAAGCATTTGTTTACTATTTTTTTATAATTAGATCTCCCTCAATTTACAATTCTCTATCCACGAATAATCTAAACTACCCAACAATGTTAACCTTAATTAACTGAATAAAAGTACGATTTACTTTTGTTCGCCATTTATAACTGTACATATATGAAAATATTTAGGAAAATATCAGTACATTTTCTGTTTACAAGTGTTTTCCTAACATATTTTAAACGTTATTGTATAAAATCATTTTTGTTCGGTACCTAATAGATAAGTTAGAAAAAATCTAATGTACTTCGTTATATAAGAATTATTTTTTTAAATTGTAACACGAAGTACCGAGGGGTAAACCACGACCAAAATTTGTGTACACTAGACTTCCACTGAGAAAAGATTTCCGTTGATTTCCGAAAGACTTCCGGTGATTTCCGTAAGACTTCCGTTGATTTCCGGTGATTTCCAATGATTTCCGAAAGACTTCCGTTGATTTCCGGTGATTTCCAATGATTTCCGGTGATTTCCGAAAGACTTCCGTTGATTTCCGATGATTTCCAATGATTTCCGGTGATTTCCAATGATTTCCGGTGATTTCCGAAAGACTTCCATTGATTTCCGGTGACTTCCGTGGTTCTGTTGGTCTGTTCATTACCGCATGATAAACATGAGAAAAGATAAATACAACGAAGATACACATTTTAAAACTTAACCAAACAATGATTGTACAGGGTAAATCACTGAAAAGTAACATGGCTTTATTTCCCTTAATTTTTATCAATTTAAGTCATTCAAAAGATAAAATTAAACAGTTTTTTATGAAGTTTAAGAATCTTGAAACAGATTATCGAAATGTGCTCAAATGTACAAGGAATGGATTTTGTTTTAATGGCACGTCCTTTATTCGGTCTTTTATATCGTCGCCGATTTATTTGGAATTGTTAGAAAGTGGATATGTTAATATGTGGGGATGATGTTGATGAGGCTAAATTCCTGGTTTTATAGTTAGAAGGCTGTCCTTCCTATTATGACCGAAATGTTTGTCACTGGTTGGATCATAGGCTGGTGAATTTTCGATGTTCGATATTTCAACTTAGAGACATGGGACCTCGCATGGGACTATACGAAATTATAAGAGGTTTCATTTGGGATCAAAATGAGAATATTTTCGAAAAAAAAAAAATGAAAAACAATATGCGAAAAAGTTCCTGAAAATTTTTTTAAAAATATTAATAATAATAATAATAATAATAATAATAATAGGGGAGGGGCCTTACCGGACGGTCTCAACGTTGATGACGCACGCTATGTTAATGGACGCTTTAGGTGGACGGAGGAGTTAAGGGATGACCTGCTCATCTGCCATGAGAGCAGCGAACCTGGGCGCAGGGGGTACATGGCGCGATTACACCGGTTGTGGTGCGATATGCACCCGGAGTATCGCGCCTTCTCTCAGCAACATCTGAGAGACCAAGTATCCTTCCTGCGCCGAACAGGTTACGTAAGGGCACCTCGTCAGCGTGAGGAAATGCCTGCCGCACTTCCACCGCGGCAAATACCAGCTGACGAGGAACATCCTCCTGAACACACCGACGCCGATTTAAGGACGAGGGTTAACTTTAACACCAGGGTTAACCCAAAGCCACAAGACCTGGCACGAATGGATTCGTTGATTAGTGAGGAGCTTCCAGAAGATGCCAACATCTGGCAGATCAACAGCGCGGTGTACGCTGCCGCCAAGCAACTCGTCCCACAACAGCGCCTGGCAAGCGCAGTTGATAGGGTCGAGAAAGCTAAGCGACGCGTACAGAAGATCGAAGCTAAAATTCGATCAGCCAGGCAACACGCTTCTCGAATCCAGAGTGTGGTGGATTATATAGTCGCAGGTAGACCATTTACACCGAAGGTCCGGCGAGTGGCAGCCGGACTGAGACGCCAACACCACACTCTAAATCGCACAGTGCTGCAGACCATCAAGCAGCACTGTCTAGATAGGATTCGAGCGCTTATGGCTATTAAGAAAACTTTGGTCAGGCGAATGCGGAGTTTGGAACAAAACAAATTGTTTCAAACAAACCCGTCTCGCCTGTTCCAAGAGCCACAGCGTGTTGTCGAGAATCCGCCAACTGTTGATAATGTCGAAGCCTTCTGGAAATGAATCTACGAAGTCACGAGTCCATTCGATAACGACACTCCAGCTATAGCACACTTCGAGGCTCTCTGTCGTAGAGTCTTAGAAGAGCCAGACGAAGTGTGCCCGGCAATCAGTACGGAAGAGGTTCAACAAGCACTTGTTGGAACCAAGAACTTCGCTGCCCCGGGTCCAGATGGTATAAACAACTGGTGGTGGAAGAAGTTTCCTTCCACCCACCGCCATCTGGCCCGAGTTTTCAACTCATGGTTGAACGAGGGGCAGCAAATTCCGGACTGGTTTGTCGAGGGGCGAACTGTGCTAATCCCCAAAAAGGGGGATCTGTCTGACCCAAAAAATTATAGGCCGATTACCTGCCTCAACTCCTGCTACAAGTTATTTACTCGTATCTTGTATACCAGGATGTTGAGGTCTGTTGATCCGGTCTACCAACAGATAAACGAACAGCGTGGTGCCAAGAAGGGCCTGGCAGGTTGCAAGGAAAACCTGCTGATAGACCGCTGTATTACACAGGATTCTGTGCAGTACAAGCGGAATCTGTCAATGGCCTGGATTGATTATCGCAAGGCATTTGATACAACATCCCACGAGCTTTTGTTACACTTGCTCGGATGTCTTGCGGTACCAGCACCACTAGTGAGATGCATCGAACAACTGTTGCCGCTTTGGAGAACTCGCTTCACCATAACATCCGGTGCCGAGCGAGTTTCGACAGAGTTGGTGACATTTAAGAGAGGAGTGTTTCAGGGTGACTCTTTGAGTCCGCTCCTCTTCTGCATCTCACTGCTGCCGCTATCTGTTGGACTCCGCCAAACCCGCGGGTATCAGTGTGGGCCACCCAGCAACCGGAGGCATAAGGTCACCCATCTATTTTATATGGATGACCTTAAACTCTATACCTCCGGAGAGCGAGAACTTCAAAATGCTCTCAGGGTGGTCGAGGAATACACGCGGGCAATTGGAATGGAGTTTGGGTTGGACAAATGCGCAGTCGTCCACCTCAAGAGAGGACGATGCGGGGAATTCCACGAAGATGCGCAGCTCGCAGACGGAAGCATCCTACGCCATTTGGATGCCGGAGAGACCTACACATACCTGGGTGTGGAACAACGCCACATCCAGGATGTGAACCAAATAAAGGATTCTTTCCGTGGCAAGTACAGACACCGACTCCGAAAGATCTGGTCATCAGAACTTTCGGGGAAGAACAAGGTGTCTGCCACTAATATGCTTGCCGTTCCGATTCTGCTCTACTCCTTTGGCGTAGTCAAATGGGGAGTAGATGAGCTGCGTCAATTGGACAGGAATACCCGCAAGATGATGAATATTCATAGGAGTATTCATCCTAGATCGTCCGTTCCTCGTGTGTACCTCCCACGTCAACGGGGGGGCCGAGGACTCTTGAGTCTGGAGTGCATGCATGGCAGAGTGGCACTGAGTATGGCATGTAATGTCATCAGGAGCTCGGACCCACTCCTACAGTTAGTGAGAGATCATGAAGCTGTGGGAGTTGGCGCTTTATTGTTTAGGGCAGCACAGAGGGCCGCAGATGAACTCGGTCTCGTGTTCGACTACAGGCGAGAAGGCCGGCGAGGTGACTCAGTCACTGAGCTTCCGCCTAATCGTCTGACAGCCCACATCAAAGCTGCCGAACAGAGAAATCTGTTCAGGCAGCACGTCGATAAACCCCTGCACGGTGTTTTCTATAACAACATAGAAGCACTGGGTTTATCGACAGAGCTGACCTTCGCATTTTTAAGGTCAGCGGGGCTGAAGTCGGAGACCGAGGGATACATTGTGGCCTGCCAAGATGGTGTTATTAACACATTGGTCTATCGCAGTCGCGTGATGGGTGTAGAGGTGCCTGATATCAACTGCAGGACCTGCCGTCAGGCGCCGGAGTCGCTCATGCATTTATTATCTGCATGCCCGATTTATGCGACTTCGGTCTACATCCAACGACATAACGCGGCTTTACGAGTGCTATACTACCATCTACGGCACTCGTACCAGATAGACCAAACACCAATGCTGCCTTACGTCCCCGGAGATATCGAGTCCGTTGTCGAGAACGAGAAATGCCGGATTTACTGGAACTACTCGTTCCCGACCGTCAGGCGAATTCACGCCAATAAGCCTGACATAGTCCTCCTCGACCATCAGACCAAGGTGATGTATGTCATCGAGTTCTCAGCACCTGCTGAGACAAACATCGCCTTGAAGGAGGAGGAGAAACGGACTAAATACAGAGATCTCCGGTACGAGCTCCAAGTGCTATACCCAGGCTACTCTGTCAAAATGGTCGTCCTGATAATCGGTGTACTCGGAGGTATAAAGCCCACGCTGCTCTCCGCATTGAAGACCATGCCTGCCTGCCAAACATCGGCAGAATGGTTGGCTGGTCAAATGCAGAAAGCGGTCATCCTGGGATCCCTTCGTCTACTTAGGGCACACGAGTCTGGAATCTACAGTAACTAACCCTGCGGGATGTGGGGAGTTGCTGTAGATTATTCGCTGGCGCTCTCTCTGTGTGGTGTCGGAGGCCACAGGGAGACTGTCCAGCATTTTCTTCCGGAAAAAAAAAAAAAAAAAAAAAAAAAATTGTCTTTTATTTGGCGAAGTTCAGTCCGGAGGACTGCTCTTACACTATTAGGTTAATCGATTAATCTTTGGTGCCTTTTCCAAAAATTCATATTTTTTTAATAACAAAAGAACTTTGTCTTAGATTGTATCCAAAATTATTCTGATATTTATAAAAAATTCAAATATATAAACTTTCAGGACTTTCCAGGGTGGGGCCCGGGGATTTTCAGAGTTTTTTTTCGCAAATTGATTTTCAATTTATTTTTCCGCCAATATTCTCATTTTGATCCCATATGTGTAGGTCCCATTTGTCTCTGAATTGAAATATAGAACATCGAAAATTCACCGCCACTTGGTTGAATACTAATTATCCGAAGAGATGGATTGGTCGTGGTGGGACCGTTGCCTGGCCGGCTCGTTTTCCCGATATAAATAACTTATCTTATTGACAGTTTTTCACGAGTTTTTCATATTATTAAAATTGATTAATTGAACGTATAGTTTATTCTTACATAATTTTCAAATTTTTTAATTTTCTGAACACCCTGTACATGACTTACTCTATGGCAATTTTATTTTTAATAAAAGCAAAACGTTTTATGAAGAATAAGTTTCCGCGTAAAAAGAAAAATAAAAAAGTTTACTCTTTTATCCACAACTGTGGGCATACTGTATATAAAAAACCATTAAATATATCCATTATTCAAAATAATAAGTTATCTATTTTTTATAGTAAAGTGGTCGCTTAACAATTAGCGAACTACGCATGCGGGCGCCTCACATGAATACGGTCTGTGTAGACTGTAGACGCTAGTCACAACTAGGGGTGGGCGATATTGAAAATTTGTTATCGAATATCGATACCTGAAAATATATCCATAAATTCAATATATTATATCCATATATCGATGATTATCCATATATCGATATTTATCGATATATCGATAAAAATATCCAGCCCTATAATCGCCACACATATTTTACAAATTATATTGCACTTTAAAACATCACAGAATTCACACAAGCGTCATGGGCAAAGTAATTTTATCAAAAGAAAACTGCTGAATTTTATGTAGAACGCTTGTCTTTCAGCATTATTATATGTCTCCTAATTTTACAAATAATTTTTTAGTCTATTAAATGTCCGAGCGCGTACAATAAAATAAAATCATTCAATCACTGAACTTGCAGAATAAGGCGACGCGTATTTAGCACGTGTTGTTATTTCCGAGGTTATTTCCAACCGCAAATATCAATAAATATCGATATATCGATATTTATCGATATATCGATATGTGATATTTATCGATATATCGATACTTTTATGTCGATATTTATATCGATATAATATTGATATGACGATATTTATCGATATATCGATATGTCGATATTTATCGATATATCGATATTTATTGATTTATCGATATATCGCTATTTATCGATATGTCGATACTTATCGATAAGTCCATATTTATCGATATATCGATATTTATCGATATGTCGATATTTATCGATATATCGATAATTCCAATCGCAAATATCGTTATTCGATATATCGATAACTATCGATATTTATCGATATATCGATAAAAATTCCCAGCCCTAGTCATGAGTCATTAGAGAATAGAATACGCAGTCTAGAACAGAAGCGAGAACAGAAGCAAGTATATCCGCGATTGCAGTTGGCGCTGTGTAGGATTTATAAGCTTTTATCCACGCCGAGATTCAGGCTTCATGCAGGTAATACGCGTTTTTTAAAAATTTTACCTTAAAAAAATGTTTTTGTAAAAATTTAAAATTAATTAATTAATTAAAACAGGAAGCGTCTATATTAATATATGCAGTCTAAAAAAATACCATATTTATATTTTTTTTCGTTATCAAGATGAAGAAAATACGAAACGATCATTTCGACGCTATCCCGTGTAATTATCGTTTCATATTAATTAACCTCAGTACCTATTAACTAATGGCGGCTGCTCCATAGGTGCTGCAGAACTGCCAAAAATTATAACACCCATGTTAACCACATTTTTAATTTTTTTAATGAAATAATTTATTATTTACACAAATGTTTCAAGTCCAGCCCTGTCCATAATATCTTACGACACGTCATGATTTTAAAGAGCGATAGGCCACACCCGGCCACTTCTACACTAATGCAGTGAGCCAGCAATTTAAAATACTAGATCATACATATTCTTCTTAAGTAAATAGCTGAGCAACATTGGAGGTCTGTGGTCGGACCACGCCAAATTGACATTGATGCACCTACTACTCTCCTCACGTCCCCTCACCTATTTGCATTGAAATTCAAATAGATAAGGGGGTGTGAAGAGCGTATTAGGTGTATCAAGTCAATGTGGCGTGGCGTGGTCCCAGCCCAGCGCTCCACACTGTGATACACGAATTAGCACGACAATGCACGAGGTAGAAACCGGTAGAAAAACTTATAAAAGACAATTTCATAGAGAAATATATTTGAAAAACAATTGTATAGGTATGTGGTTGCAATAGGAAAAATGCTTTATTTTCTTTTCCTTGTGTATTTTTTAATGGTGAGAAAGCATGGGGTAAGAAATTTGGTAAGTACATTTAAGTGAAAAAATTAAAAAACACGAGAATTCAAAAACGCATTATTTCCAATATAATATATAATGCAGTTAAACTTGTTTGGAAAAATTAATATTCAGGCTCAACTTGACTAGGCTTATTAACTATTTTAGGGAATCAAACCTATTTTTCTAAAGTACTATAATCATTTCTGAGGTTCATTTTAATCCCTTTGAGTGACATTGAACGACGAAAAATTTTCTTCTGCGGCGCTGTTTGATAGGCTTCCCTACCACCATTTATAATCTAAGTCGCAGAACACCCTAATATATTTTACACGAGCCGCCACTGGTATTAACTAAGTATCAAAAAATTATCTCGCACTTTTTTCATCATGAGACGAAGCAATCAGTTTGTTTTGATGCGATATAATGTATTCCAATCTCTAAAACTTAATTTTACAAGGAATTTTGTAATATACGTTTTTTAAAAATTTTACCTTAAAAAACTGTTTTTGTAAAAATTTTAAATTCTAAAGAACAGGAAGCATCTAGATCGAGATCTAGATTAATATTTGCAGTCTAAAGAAATATCATATTTATATATTTTTTTCGTTATCAAGGTGAAGAAAATACGAAACGATCATTTCGATGCTATCCCGTGTAATTATCGTTTCGTATTAATTAACCTCAGTATTAACTATCAAAAAATTATCTCGCACTTTTTTCTTCATGAGACGAAGCAATCAGTTTGTTTTGATGCGATATAATGTATTCCAATCTCTAAAACTTAATTTTACAAGGAATTTTTCAACCATTTCGTGCCAACCGAACATTTATTTCATCTTAAAGTTTGTAAAATACCGCGGAAAACTCGAACTAACCCAAACATTTTCAGTGACTTCCGGTGATTTCCAAAGAATTCCGGTGATTTCCGAAGACTTCCGTTGATTTCCGAAAGACTTCCGTTGATTTCCAATGATTTCCGGTGATTTCCGAAAGACTTCCGGTGATTTCCAATGATTTCCGGTGATTTCCAATGATTTCCGGTGATTTCCAAAAGAATTCCGGTGATTTCCTATAACATGTACACCAGACTTCTGCCGTGGTTTACCCCTCGCGAAGTACCTACCTAAATCATGAATAACTCCAAATTATGAAAAATTGTTTTGTTTACGTTTCCATTTTTCTTATTACCTCCTCCTGAAACACAATCCCGGGGACGCAACTACCTGTCATTATCAAATATACATTCCAGTGTAATTAATAAAGTTCTCTGTATGGTATTTAGCTCGGTATTTAGTTAGGTATAATGCTTATTATGAGATAACGGGTATGCCCATTCTCTATTGAATAAGCAGACGAGAGACTTCTACTATACGTACTAATGTTTCCTCGAAATATTTAATGTTTATGGAAGAAAATATTCATATATAATTTTGAAGGGATTATTAATTAGTACCATGCTATACCGACGCAACGCGACGGGCCTAATATGTCGTTATGTTCAAAATTTACAATTCTCATGTTAACCTTGTCATAGGTATTAATTTTATTGGAATTGCAAAAATATTATAAAACTTATATTACAGTATAAATAGTCAAACTAATATAGTTATAGTTAAACGTCCCCACTTTTATTTATTTCTAATTAGGAAATCATTTTATTTTTCATAATAACTTTTCCAAAATTCATCCTATTTTTAATTTATGGCGACGTAAGTCGTAATAATTTGTGAGCTATCTCAAATCTTTGTAGTTGGGTAGAATCGGCCAACAAGAAATAAAAAAATGAAATATCAACTGAGACAGTTTTTATAGCAGTCCAAGAAGGGTGTTTTTAAAATAATATCCCATCACCTGTAAGTATGATGTGGAAGCCCTTTATAGTTTGAAGACTGGATGTATTTTTATAGCTAATAAATTAACAGTTGTACGCAACAATATCAATCAATGTAAAGTTGGCGAAGGCGACGGGAGCGATGACATTTTCACAATTTCAAAAATATTGTAATCCTTAAAAATTCAAAAAACTGTTTTCGACCATACTAAATAAAACATTTACTCGATAAACTGAGAAGCTCATGAGGTATTTCAATGAAATTTGGTAAATATACAGGGTTAGTCAAATTCGAGCCTCACCATTGGGAATCTCGTAAACCGTAAGAGAATAACAAGATAAGATTAGAGCAAAATTGTGAAATGTTATGCTGAGTAATATTATATGATGATAAAAATTGCACAATTTTGTTTCGTTTTCAAAATTTCTGAAAATTTGAGTTTTTGTTTTTCTTTTTTAATTCGGTTATGAAGAAACAAATAGAAAAAGTAAAAGCACTTCTCCACAGCACATTTTTCTTCTTTATCCATATGTGGTCCCCAATTTTCTTCACGACGTTTCGTTGCTGCAGAACCATCATCAACTTAGTTTTTTTAAATATGTACTGCGAATTTTTTTTCGTCATATTACAGCATAACATTCCCTAATAATTTTGCCCTAATTTAACCTTGTTTGTATCTCTTACGGTTTACGGAATCCCAATGATGAGGCTCGAGTTTGCCTGTATATATAATTTTG
Source organism: Rhagium mordax (assembly GCA_963680705.1). Classification (NCBI taxonomy): domain Eukaryota; kingdom Metazoa; phylum Arthropoda; class Insecta; order Coleoptera; family Cerambycidae; genus Rhagium; species Rhagium mordax. The sequence goes on from OY796660.1 coordinate 31,237,579, forward strand.
TAAACCACCTAAGGTTAAACTTATAATCCAGCACTATCCACCAATAAATAGAAGAGCGGTGTGAGTAACTATTTATAAAAGATTGCTAATCAAGTTAATAGAATAATGCATTTCTATACTTTTTAAATATTAGAAAAACATGTTTTTAGAAATTGTGAGCTGTTCTGAGAGAGAGTTCTTGAAAATCCTTTAAAAAATGTTAGTGAAACTTGGTAGGTACATTATTATCATAGATTTGTCAAATTCAAGTTCACTACTATGAAACTACAGAGGCATCGTCTAGCCTAGCCTATAATAATTTTTAGATATAGTTTAGTATTGTAAAATCAAAATTGTCGTACTGTGCAGTTTTTTTGGTTTAGTCGTTTCAAAAATATTTATAATATTTTAGCTAAACCTGTTAAAGAAAATTAAACAACAAATTAATAAAATCTAACTTAGAGCAGGTCCTCAAGGACGAACCACCCCAAAGGGTAAGGTTGAGCTCCAGTGTAGATCAATTGTAAAGCTATTTATTATACATTTGATAGTGCACACAGTTAATGTTCACATTTTTTCGTATAATATTTAAGACAATGAAATCTGTGTGATTACTTACTATTTATGCGATACTATTTGAGTGCTTAATTTATCTAGCAAGTGAGCAGATAATGTAGTTGTGCCCAAAATAATAGTAACATATTTTGTAAATATTAAACGATCTTTACTTATAATTGTGCCAAATAACTTTTAATCTCCAATATTTTTTTACCGCGAATACTGTCTGTTGTAAAATTATATTCTGAAATGCATCGATATTGACTTAAAATTAATAGTTTGCACGGTGGTCAGTGTAGGAAATAATGGCGGACTAGTCATAAAAGTAAACTCGAATTTTACAAAAATTAAAAGTAAATATTTATCAATAATATTGAGTTACGCTGTATAAAGTTATGAAAGACACTGGAAATGTTCTAATATACAATGTGTCCCACTTTTCATGGAGCCACCCTCATATCTCGCTTATCTGATATCCGAATATTTTGAAATTTTGGTGGTGAATATATACCTATAAAGTGAGTTTTTAGACGTAACCACATTTGATTTTAGTCAGTGGCGTCCGATTCTATGACACTTACTCACATGACAATATAGTCATTTTGGCTCATGTATGTATCGAATGCGTCACAAGTGTTGTCTTTCTCACTGAGCCGTGGTCTCCTGAAAACATTTCTTTTAAAGATGGTTCTCTTAGCGAGAATTCACGTTTTATACTCATTATTAATGACAGGTCTGTAAGGATGATTTTATTATCTCCTTTTATTAGTCAAAACGTCCATCTCTTATGAAGTGCATAGAGTGCCTTATTCCCTTTTTTTGTGTTGGATCATTATTGTTTTCATTAACTCTGTTGGTTAAATATGTTAATTCTCATACCACTTATCAAGTTATCAATTCTATTTTTTCATTGCACTAGCCTTTGTTTTCTCCACATTTACTCCTACTAACTAACCTCACTCTCTCTTTCTTTCATCTTTTGTCTCTCTATAAATACCATTTTTGATCTCCCAACCATATCTGTCATTTACATAAACTATTAGCTGTCATTGTTTAGGATGGTTTCATCTCAGCACATAGAGCCCTATGTGTATTATTTAGCTACGCTACGCTGATGAAGAACAATAACTCCAAAACACATGTCCGTAGCTGCACCAGTTTCATCTTCGGGATATATGGCACGATTATCTTTCTTATTTATACTAAATACAGTGGATGCTAACCAAGTTCTTATCGGACTTGTTTGATTTTAATTTTATCCATAAAATTTTGCTGAATTTTTATTTTACCTTTTGGCATTATAATGTGCATGAGTACACTTTTCTATGTATAAAATCACACAGCTGCTTGAAATATAGAAAAATCTGAAATAGCGTAACGGAATAAGATTTTGACATCTAATTTGAGCCGAAAATTGTCAAAAAAACTAAGTACTTTACATTATTTACTGTTTCCAGATTTAACGAAATAGTAGACCCATTTTATACCAAATCTGCTATTTCTCATTTTCTCTTAATGGAACACTCTACATGCTATAGAACCAAATGAGAGTCTTACGAAAGAGCTTTCTACTGATACAAAGATATATGGATGTCAAGATATTTGGAGTGTTATTGGATATTTATTTAAAAATGATGAGCTACTCATATACCTTCATAAAAATATTTCTGCTTTGTATTTAATTACAAATAACTTTTTCTTAGGATGTCTCTCTTTTTCTTTTAAAAAATGTACACCATGCCACAGCTTTTAGATCGAAATGGAAACCAATTTTGACTATACATATAGCAAACAGCGTGTAAAAAAGTTAAGACACCCTTTGTAAAGTTGTTTAGCTCTAGCATTTTCATCTATAGGTTAATAATATGAGTGAAAAGACTAGGTTGTAATAATTATTTTCATAACAAGTTAGGGAAGTTATTGTTTACCGCAATAATTTTAATAATTACAAAAGGAAAGATAGCAGCAAGTTTTGTAATCAAATCACACGAGTGCGGGAAACACGTATCCCGAACGTGTTATAAACAATATTTCTTCCACTGGTGTGTTTTCTAAGGTCGTAATTTATTTGTTCCCAATCTGACATTGTTTAAAGACTTAATGACAATCATCGCTTTTACATATTAAACTATTATGAAGAAGTTGGAACCTTTGGTGTAACACCAACTAACACTGCACTTGACACGCAGGAGTGTCGTGGAACAAATGTCAGTACATTAAACTAGGCTGCCAAAAGCTTCGGACTTCTGTTTTCTGTTGCATGTAGTTTCAAAAAATCAATTTTATTTCTCGCATTGACAACACATAGACAATATAAGTTGCATATTTCCACATGTCTGTTAAATAAAAGAATCTTATTTTTTTTCCTAGGTAAAAAAAATGAGTCAATTTTGATCTTGGCTTTCATGATCTGTATAAAATTATATTTAAAATATATTTTAATAGAAATGTTCTGTTTCAAAAATAAGCACTTTTAACTGAAATTTAAATAATTTATATTATAGTAAATACCATCCTGTGATATGTAAGTTTTTCAAACAGGATACTATCCTAAAACAGTGTAATTTAATAGAATAATAATTTTAATGCTATCAAAATAAGCGATAAGATTAAGTTTCTAATTATATTATATTATGTATTTATTTAGTACTTACTACGACAATTATTAAGAGACCTATCAGAAAGTTTAGTAAATCATTGTTATAAAACTATATTTTCATAATTTTGCGCTACTAATTTGTTACATAAGAGAAAAGGCGACAAAGAAGTAAAATAATTAATTCGTGCCCCATTTATTTTTGTATATTACTATGAATAATAAAACGATACTACCACATTACTTAGAACATATTAATAGCTACCAAAACTACATAAGTAGTACTGATTTATCATAATATGATATAAACTACGTAACATTATAAGCATCATTTACCGAGTCGGTGGCGTAGTGGGCTAGAGCATGAGTGACAGTCATGGCTCTGGCCACACTGCCTATCGTGTCCGGGTTCGAGACCCGGCACCGTCAGATGGCAATGTCGATGGGTATGGATGTTTGTCTGCGTTTTTTCTAATGTGTAGCCCCCTTTCAGGCAGCCTTTGGCTTTGGATTTGGGGGTCTAATTTCTGTGGTGTTTTTTGTTTATCATAGTGGAAAAATTCATTCGGTTTTAAAACTAAAATACTTGATTGTCGTAAAAAATTTCAAATATGTTTTTAGTGTGTGTTACGTTAGCTTGATCTTATAGTAGGAGAGCCCTCGGCCAAAATTTCGAGTCACAGGTAATTTCATGAAATATATTTAAATCGAGTCAAAAGAAACAAGTTTTATTTATGAAGGAAAGTCCCAATGTTGCGAAAAAGGTGAAAATAGGTTTTCAGTCGGTAAATAAAAAATTACGTGGATCAGGCAGACTCGCTCTAATTTCGTGTGAGTTTTTTATGTACTTTGCCGCCGCAAAGGCTTTTTTCCGGGCGAGTGCCGGCGCGTGGCGTCATATTTTATAGGCGTCTTCGTGTCGGGAAAATCTTGCGAGAACAATGACCGCTTCAGGAAATTTGCTTTTAACCCAACTTCACAATTCTCGTCAAAACATCAAAATTACACTTTTTCGTTCGCTCCTACTGCCTCGAAAATCGCAACAAGACCGTGCGATTTACGATGTAGTTCTAAGTTGGACTCTATTTAGATTTCTTACCAGAACGGCGGCCCGGTGGCGCTTTTTCGTTTGGAAATGGCGTTTAAAGATTTCGTGTTTTCGCGATTTTTTCAATTTTTCAATTTTCTCCAAACACGCGTCCGAGCCGAGCTTAATAACTCGCGCCTCCTTCGAGCCGGACCGTCGGCGAATTTTTTTTTTTTTTTTTTTTTTCTTGAAAACTAGATGTAATTTAGAAAATACTGAGGCTGATCGTTTTTATCGGTTTTTCAAACATGTATCCTTTAGAAACATGTCACAGCCTTTCCCTTTGGATCTAGAGGATCCGAACCCGGACGGTGGGCAAGGGGCAAGAAGAAGGAAAAATGAAGAACTCGGTTTTTTTAGGTCCATCTCCGATATTAGCCGAGATATGAAAATTTTGTTGCTTAATAACCATCCGCGGCCGAGCTCGGATAATCTAATAACTATTATGACCCATTTTTACATCTTCGATCACCCTTTTCTTTAGCAACGAGATAGACCTCAGTCGCAATAGAAGTTTTTTTCATATTGACATGAACTGTTGAAAAAAAATAGAATCCTCGTTTCGCGATGAGGTCGAAAATCCTGGTCGAGAGCTCCTACTACTAATGGCTACAAATAGAATTTCTACGGGGTAATATATAAAACATTGTAGAATCGCTATGCCCATTGAGTAAAAAATAATAAAGAGGCGCAACTGTCAAGGTTTCGAGATTTCAATGTTGTATATTTTTACTAATACTAGCTTCATGATTGTCTTCAATTTTAAGGGCTATATAGCCACATTACAAATACCTTCGTGTAGCACTAAAAATTGATGACAATCATGAAGTTATTGGCAAAAAAATACAATACTAAAATCTCGAAACCTTGACAGTTGCACCTCTTTATTATTTTTTACTCAATGCTATGACTTCAACATTATAAAGTAATAATAATTATAAAGTTTGGTGTTTTACCTCGGGAGGTTTTTGAACTTTTGAAATCGGAAGACTAGTAGCAAATATGGTTTCATTTTATATAAATTTAACGTAATAAGTTTTTTTATGTTTGAAATATGTTTTTTTTCTACAATTCTGATCTCCTAAACAAGTCTGTTGAAAACAAAGCCTTTGGTCATCAAGTTTTAAACTTGTAAATTATTTCATAAAGTTCTAATTCTGACAATTTTTGTATCTTTTCCGTAAATGTATTTCTTCAAAATCTGATGACCAATTAAAGACCTTGTTTTATCTAAGGCCAAAATTTAACAGCGAAATTGTATTAGAAAGTCGAAGACCTCGCCAGTCAATGAAGAACTACCCGGTCCTTAAGCCAGCACATCAACTCATGGAATACCTACTTCAGTAATTTTGATTTTTAATAAATAATAATAAAGAAAAGAACATTTATAGAATTAAGAAATCAACGATTTTGCCGTGCGTATTTTGTAAAACATAAAACAGAATATAAAACAAAAAAAAATTATAAACCATTGTCATGGTGACTCTTTCGGTTTGGTATACTAAAAATGTTCCTAAGTTATTCCATAATTTAGTTTTGCTGTAAAAATTAGAATAAGTACTAATGAATGTGTCAAGGGATTTTGATAGTACTCTTATTGCGTTACCAACGAAACTTAGTTGTTGATATAAGTTTTAATATCTTTTACCGGTATTAGTGAGTGCCCTAGTAGTAAATCGAGAGGAAAGTTCAGAGGCCATTTGTCAGTTCTATAAGAATATTGGTGTTATCGACGTAATTTACGAGTCTGGCGTTTTCTGGACATACGTTGGGTAGATCATTTATATAGATGACAAACAGAAGAGATCCAAGTACATTACCTTGAGGTACTCTCGTGTTGTTAATAACAGAATTTGAAACATATTTTTTTCCATGGACTGCAACAGATGTTTGTTGCAACATTTTTATGCTACGCTTCTGACACCAATTTTACTCAGCTTATCGAATAAGCATAAGTGGTTTAAGGTATCAAATGCCTTAGATAAGTCAAGAAATAACCCATAGGCAATTTCTCGACTTTCCAAGGCATTTATGCTTTTCATCAACAAAATTAAAAAGGCGGTATCTGTGGTTTTATTCTTCATAAAATGATTTAAAAAAGTTGATGTTTAAAAAGGATAAATCTTTTTCTACATTAAGCACTCGTATTTTTTTAAATACAAGGAGTAAACCAATTGGGCGGTAGTTTTCCAAATTACAAAAGTATTCTCTATGAGCTAATGTGCTGACTTAAGAACCGGGTAATTCTTCATTGACGTAGCGAGGTATTCGGTAATAAAAGTATGAAATTAAATTTATTTCGTTCACTGCTCCTGACCCGAAAACCGGAGCGGGGCCGTTCAATTCACGATATTGTTCCAAGTTTGATTTCTTATCAGAACGGCCCCCCAGCGGCGTTTTTTCGTTTGGAAATAGTGTTTGAAGTTTTCGTATTTTTTCCAATTTTGTAAATTTCTTGAAATCTGAAAATCATAAGGCTGGTTTCAAGACCCTTGTTGCTTTGCCAGGTTGTCGACATCTGTTTGTACGTACAGGGTGTTTCCTATAAAACTATACCCCCCCTTATTTCGGTCAATTACCACCGATTTTAATTTTTCAAAAACCGGTCTAACACAGAATTTTCCGTAGATTTTGAATATGCTATTACTTTTTTTCCTACTTCAACCGTATACGAGGGGCAGAAAAAAGTATGGTTTTTTTAAATGGAACACCCTATATATTTTTACATATTTGGATTCGCCTCGTCCTTCTGATTACAAATATATATGAATATATATGACACTTATATATTTGCTATAAAAGTGGCGTAAATAATTGAATTTAAACTTAGGGCGTTTCCTTCAAAACTTACCCCCTTATTTCGGTCAATTATTAACGATTCAAAATTTTCAAAACCAACACAGAATTTTTCGTAGATTTCATATTATGCTATTACTTTTTTTCTCCCTTCAACGGTATACGAGGGGTGGAAAAGAGTATGGTTTTTTTTTTATGGAATGCCCTGTATTTTTTTACATATATAAGTATTATATATATTTATAATCAGAAAGGTAGGGCGGATCTAAATATGTAAAAAAATACAGGGCATTCCATAAAAAAACCATACCTTTTTCCACCCCTGTTGAAGGGAGAAAAAAAATAATAGCATATATGAAATCTACGAAAAATTCTATGTGTTGGTTTTGAAAATTTTAAATCGTTAATAATTGACCGAAATAAGGGGGGTACCTATAGTTTTGAAGGAAACGCCCTAAGTTTAAATTCAATTATTTACGCCATTTTTATAGCAAATATATAAGTGTCATAACTGTCATATATATTTGAAATCAGAAAGACGAGGCGAATCCAAATATGTAAAAATATATAGGGTGTTCCATTTAAAAAAAGCATACTTTTTTCTGCCCCTCGTATACGGTTGAAGTAGGAAAAAAAGTAATAGCATATTCAAAATCTACGGAATATTCTGTGTTAGACCGGTTTTTGAAAAATTATAATCGGTGATAACTGACCGAAATAAGGGGGGGGTATAATTTTATAGGAAACACCCTGTACATATAATATCTTCACGCAAAATTTCAACCGGTATAAAATACTGAGCAACTCGTCCACAAGCTGTTAGGCTATAAGTTTATTGTTTATAAAACAAAACCATCATTTTAGGCCCTACTTTGAATCATCGATATGTGCTGCAGGACAATTAACTTAAAACTATCTAAAGAATAACATAATGCCAAGTGGCCTTTATATAAAAATTCGATCTTTTCTCGGACGACAGAACTGGCATTCATATTAAAATTCAAAAACATGAAACTACACGATTTTGGCACCGGAATTGAGAAAAAAAAAATGTTTTGCCAAATGAGAAAATGTTGAAGTCATAACAATTTTGCACCGTCATATTTATCATCCTGTAAAAACGTTATTTGTAGTTTCTTGAAATCGTTAATAAAATATATTACTTACCGAAATATCAGGTCAACAAAAACTAAAGCAGATTTGAAATCGTTCACAGCAATCGAGTTTTTTTTTGTTTTAAAATCCAACAAAATTTCCCACCACGATGTTTATAATATTGCAATAAAATAAACAGTAAGAAAAGAAGCAGATATTATTTTTTAGAATCATTGCGTATATAGAGGAGGTTTCGACAAAAAGGGGCACCAAGTTTTTAAAAAATTTAACAGGCCTTTTCAATCAGTGCTTTGTTTTCGAATACGCCCTGCATATAATTGCTTTTTCATTATACCATTCTGATATTATGATTATCATTACTTTATTCTTCATTGATATGATACCAATATCGGCCTAGGCCGATAAATGAATTGAAAAAAAATGCAAGGCTTACAAATCATTAAATATTAAAGTATTTATGGTATAATGAAAAATACTGAACGACGCACGGCCGATACGCAAATAACAGACGCGATTGATAGTAAAATCTTGTCTGATATTTGCTACATATCGGCCTTATAACGTTAATAATTATTATTTCAAGACAAGGAAAAAGTTTAAAGACGTATAAAGTCAATATGTCAGTTGTTATCAATAAAAAGGAATCTGTTTTTTTTTTTAATTATGTGTCAATGGGTCTAATGTTGCGTGTTGTTTTATTATGCAAAGAAAAAATTGTGTGTATATGCCATTCACATTTTATTTACATGAGGGGAGGCTATGATATGGTTTTCTTAAGTTGTCTCAGGGTTGTGTACTATTAACAAAATATTGAAGTGTCAGATTTAATTGATCATCACTGTCATTTATTTTTGGCTGAATTGCCAAATTTTTTATTGATAACATTGCTGTGCTTTCTTTAGGGTCTCACTCTGGCAACTATGTAGAACCAATTTGAATTTGTGGTTATGTTTTTGACTTTTCAACATAACCTCACTAATTAAAACAGTCATTCATACCAACAGAATTCAGATTTTCCAAAGCCTCCCCTCATGTAAATAAAATATGAATGGCATATAGATAAATATAGTATCTAAAATCAAAACCTTCCATAAACGACTTATTTTCATAAATTGTTGATCAGATAAATATTAAAATTATAAATTGTAAAATATTCATGTGTATTATATGCAAGAATTTCTGCTTCTTCGAATGTATTACAACCATAAATATTTTTTGATTCAACAAAATTGCAATAAATATTAAAATTATAGGCATATTTTTGCGCCACGTACGTGAACAAATGATTTACTATGACCAATCACATGTTAGGAAATTCAACCAATAAAGAGCGAGTTTTAGAAAATATGTTCCAGTCGTTCATAGAGCAAAAATATTCCTTCATTACTATTGTATATTACTACGATAAATTATTATCAGCTACAAATTTGGCTATGATTCGACCGAAACTAATTCTACCAAAGAATCAAAGAAGCTCTTTCCACAGGAAATAAACCATACGAATACGATGCAATTTGACAAAAATATTCCTACATAAATACCTCTACAACCTCAAAAATGCATGAAAATACATTCTACACGAAAGTCGAAAATTTCGTTTTTCGTATACGAAAACGATCAATCAATCCTTAAAATGACTCATCGCGGCCTATACTGATAAATCGCTTTTAAAAAGAAACCAAGAGCCGCAGGATCGAACCGGCCCAGCCGTATCCTTGCTGGTTGAAGATTGCAACGATATATTCTTCCCTGTAATGAGACTTATCACCTTAGCAGTGGTGGTTCGCTATAATTCCAACTTTTTTGCCGTTAGGATAAACGCGTCGCCGTCGTCGTCATTGGAATCGATCTTTACCATACCATCAATTTTTCATATGTTCCTTTTAACAGAAACATAATTTTAGGAATAGGGAAAATCTATTTTAAAAATTGATAATTAAAGAAATACTTGTTTAGTTTCATCAGTTAATACTGTCAAATGATTTTGTATGCAAAGTAAAATAAAAAATTAATAAATACATATTTGTTTAATACAAGTATAGCTCTGATCTAATCTGATCATTACGAAGAAGATTTAGACGACTATTTATATGACAACCTCTATCGAGAGTAAACCGAATCCATCAATAATTAGTCGGTGACAACAGCATTTATTTCATTTTAGCATTAAATAAAATTTATTGTCCTACACACTTATCAGGTTTATAAATTATTTAAATTAATAAATGAACATCAGAAATATAGAAAAGTACAATATCGAAAATTATAGGATATGAAAATAGGAAAATTTTCAGAAATGTGAAACGGCTTTAATTTTTTGCACGAAACATTTTAAATTACACAAACAAAACAAGAATGTTGTTATAATCTGTAATTTTTTTAACCCATAGTCACTTTCTTTGTTTGTTGTTAAACTGTGCACGAAGTACAAAATATATTTTAAGACGTTTTTTCATAGCGATTACATAATAAATAATAATAAAACGCTCTATTTCGTGGTATCTCCAGCGTTGTTTGTAACGTTGCACAATACGCCTGGTTATATCCGTGTAACGGGAAAAGGAACTCGACTCGAATTCGGTGACGTTGATTATAAACATATAGTATGGAAATCTCAATGAGCAGTAAAAATATGTACTAGGTAATCTAAATCTATATTTTGTTTGCAAGAGAAGAAGTTCATTATTTTTGTTGTATTGACATTTAATAAATTAATTAAACCTAAGATAAAAATCAATCAATTAGATTCAACGCACTAGGACACTAGGAGTGTGTATCTAAAAAATTATTAAATTATTAAAATCATTACCTCATCATTACCTTGATTTTATAGTGCCCAATTTTCATCTTTTTAATAGACATGCGCAAGAACGCATGTGTGTTTAAGGTAACTACTAAACTGCAATTTCAACCAGGAAGTATTCATATTAAATAAATAAGTAAAAATAAATAAAAAAATATTACGATATCTAGAATTTTTTAACCCCCGCAATACGATAATGAATATACAGCTCGTTCGGATTTAAAGAAATTGTGGACTTTGGATGCTTATAAATGTACAAGTATATTGCGGATGTACTATATACAGGGTGTTTCTAAATTATACTGGGTGCCACAGGATACTGGCTCACCCCTATATTTCCTTTATTTTTTAACTTATCCATTTGAAATTTGGGGGGCATAAACTACCGTTTAAAATGTATTTGTGCACATTACAACCACTATGGTACCACTTCCGGTTTATCCGGAAAACATTCTGCATACACCATGTAAGTTTCGCGAATTTTTGAGCCGATGTTAAATTTTTTCAAGCATTTTCAGAAATCCGTCCAGAGTGCTTTGGAATTCCAAACGAATGAAATAAAATTGAAAATAAATAGCACAGATATGAAATAGATATCAATGAAATCAGAAAAAAAATTATAATTTTTCAAACACTATGAGCCACCACCTTCCCATTTGAAAAAAAAAGTTTTCGATTAAAAAGTGATATGTTCAACTTTGGAGGCTTCGCAAACAGTTGTTAGTGAAACCAAAGATTATGTATACACTAGATAGTCAGAACTATTGTTTAATTTTATCTCTCATAAATGGACCCCAACTTAAGCTTCATCTCACTTTCACTCATGATACTGGCAATACTTCTCTGTTATTTGGCATCCAATTTTGCATGTGTTAGAGAGAGAAGATGGGGCGATGAAATAAACAGTGGCTTTGACTATCTAGTATATGAAATGATCTTTGGTGAAACGAAAAGAAAAATTATATTTTTCCTTTGAAGTTTACCTACCATATAACGAATTTTGGAATTCCAAAGCACTCTAGACGGATTTCTGAAAATGCTTGAAAAAATTGAACATCGGCCCAAAAATTCGCGAAACTTACATGGTGTATGCAGAATGTTGCCCTGCATTCAAATATGTAAAAATATACAGGGTGTTCCATTTGAAAATCGAAAGTTGAGGTAATTTCCGGATAAACCGGAAGTGGTACCATAGTGTTTCTAATGTGCAGAAATACATTTTAAACGGTAGTTTATGCCCCCCAAATTTCAAATGAATAAGTTAAAAAATAAAGGAAATATAGGAGTGAGCCACTATGGTGTGGCACCCGGTATGTTAAAATAATTGTAATAGCGGATTTTTTTAATGTAAATAGGCTGATTTGACTGAATTTACATACATACAAAAATTCATCAATAAGGAAATATGACCCTTCAAAGTCGTCTGTAGGAAACTCCGCACTAATCTTATGGAAGATGGCTTTCAGTGAAATTGACTTAAACTCTGCCATGCTTTATTTGAAGTGTAGTCAAAAGTTGTCGTGAGTAAGTCATGAAATTTCCAATGTGCAATTCCATTTCCCTTTTCCAACGGATAAGAGGGTCAAGATCTGCTTTCTTTTTTTACCTAAAACATTTGAAAACTAAATGGAAGTTTTGTAGTAACCAAGAACGCGCAGTCTCTCGCTCGCATCGTACAATACTGATATGCATTGAGCCAAAAATGCCAAAATGCCCATAACTTGTTTTCACGGCTCAACTTTATGAGAAACTGATTTAGACTTGTTAGTATTTTATTTAAAGCAATCAAAGTTTAAAAAAATTTCGCGATAATCGCGAAAAATAGAAACAATTTCAATTTTCCCGCCCCCCCAAATTTAAATTTTGCGATTCTCGCAATAAATTGAATTACAAATAGTTGTGTCAAACATTTTTCATTATACCCTAGGGCATAATGAGCGGGCGTTATGACCTATAACGCCCTGTTGTATGAGAAAAAAACAAGCAAGTGTTATACTTCAATTTTCATTGAATAAATATTTCGTACTCCTTTGGTCTGGATTTAACCGGCAATAAATTTTTTGCATTTTCTCGGATATTTTCTGGTAAATCCATATTTTTTTTTCCTTTTCTTTTGGAAAACGTATTATCCATGCCTAGTGGAAGCGCATACGGCTAAATTAGGGGGTTCGTGGGAAATAAATGATTAAAGTTGGAGACATAGTTATTTTGTTAAAAGGCATCTTTCTATGTATGAAAATCCATGTTTCCACCTTCAGCTTCGCGGGCCTCACCTTCTGCACCTTCTGAAGGTTAAAATATTTTAATTAAGATATCTCAAGAACTATTCATCGTAGAATATTCGTTTTTTCGCCAAATTAAAGGTCTCTTTATTACGAAGAAAAAAAGGTATTATGGATTTAGTCGTATCTCTATGCGTTTTTAACTTATTCGGAAAAAACAACATTAAAAAAAAAGTTCTCTGTCCTTTCATCGGTGTAAAACAAGCAGAACACTTTCTCAAAAATATCCCTAAATAAAAAAGTTGCACTCGTTCTTTAGCTTTAAAACGATGTATATAACAATATATTTCGTTTAAATGTCAACGTGTGAAATTCACATTTCACGCCACCGACCGAAAGCCGCAAATATAGAAACACCGTTAAAATGTGGATCAGCGCGCAGACTGAACTGGGCCTTGAAGCTTATGAAAGTTTTAAGATGACTCGGATCCACAGTAATGACATGCATTTATGGAATCCAGTCAAGAAATTAAAACTTCATCTCTGCCGTGAAGGCAATAAAAAAATAGATACCAAAAAAGATAACGCTATCACGGAATTAATAGCTGACCGATTATTATTCTCAAGACTTTTAATACTGTGCCGTTCAAGACCCGACCTAAACCTGAAACAAATACTAGGAGATTATGAACTTTCCAGTTCCTCGGTCATTGTTTGCTCTTGATGGAAGTTGAATCTATCATCCAGAATGACACTCCCAATAGTAAATAATAATAATAATAATAAGATTTATTTATAATTAATTTAAAGAAGCTACAAGAGCAAACCGTTATCTAAACAATTTCATATATCAGAATAGTAGAGTAGTAATGGCGGAGCTGGGTCTCCCCCCACCCTTTTTTTTTTGTGGTGGGGGGTAACTAGGGTAATTCGAGTAATGTAGGTAATTAGACTGATGTAATTGCAATAGAGGTAATTAGAGTATTGCAGGTAATTAGCCTGATGTAGTTGCAATAGAGGTAAGTAGAGTAATGTGCAGTAATTAGACTGATGTAATTGCAATAGAGGTAATTGGAGTGGTGCAATGCAATTGTAGTTGTAATTAGTGTATGTACTGATATGTGTATGAGTATTTCAAGTAGAGGTGGTGGGGCAGCTTCACTCCGTGTATATAAATGAGGATGAGGAGCACACAGCCATTTGTGGTGCTAGTCTCCCAGAGTAAAGACATAAAATGTATATTTGTACTTCTTGTGGTGTAAGTTTTACACGTGGTGACAATTTGCGAAGACATCAGAGGCAATCTTGTAAGAAGATACATGATAGTGGTCCGCAAGCAAAATATCCTAAACTGGAATGTAATCCTTCAACATCTACAAATATGGAAACTTGTAATTGCTGTAATGTGACTCTAAGCACAACCCAAATGAATTCCCATAGAAGGACATTGCAGCATAGGACAAATTCATGTGTTCCGTTTATAGAAGGTGTAGAAATTGTGCAGAGCGCTTTCAAATACAGGATTGTAACCTATCGAGTATATAGCGAAAATAATCACCAAGACTATGTAATGTTCTTCAATGAAATTAGATCAAAAATATTAAATCTCTTCGAGGAAGTGTTACGTATTCATAATACAGTAAAAGTAAATATGGAAACGTTTGCTACGTACGTATTACAGACACAGGAACTATCTGAAATGAAATCATTTAACACTTCCAACAAAATCTTGGATCAAGCTATGGATTTGAACAATACTTTGGACACCTTTGTGGATGCTATGATTACACAAACTACGGAGTTCCTGGAACGTGATTCAGGTATTTAAACATACATTAAGGTGGAAAGAAAATGACTAATTATAATTTAATTTTAGGATGGGCCCTCGAACGAATTGCTTTTGTTGAAATCAATGTGAATAAATATAGTCCTCTGGGTGGTTCATCATATGTCAAGTTGCCAAAATCCATAGAAAACAAGAAGGCAGTGGTAAATGTAAAAAACCAGGATCAGTATTGTTTTGCTTGGGCTGTAACTTCAGCGTTGTATCCTGCAAATGGCTGCACATCTGAGACCTCATCATATCCACATTTTTCAAGAGTTTTAAATTTATCAGGTATGAATTTTCCAGTAAAATTGCGGGATATTTCAAAATTTGAGGAGATGAATAATATTTCAATTAACGTGTACGGGTTAGAAGAAAAATTTGAGAATAATAGAATAAAGTATGAAGTTGTTGGGCCTTTACGTTATTCTGAAAAAAAACTATTTATGCATGTAAATTTGTTACTACTTTCCGGTGAATGTGGTGTAAATCATCACTGTAAGAAAGATTGCGCTAATAATCACTATTGTTGGATAAAAAACTTGTCTAAGCTAGTTTCCGCTCTAATTTCAGCTCATGATCATAAAAAGTACTTTTGTGATGGTTGCTTACTATATTTTAATAATGAGCGTCAGTTATTCCAGCATCAGAGAAATGACTGTAATCATGTTTATACAACAACACCATCGACACAATTTCGGATTGATAAATATGGTAAACAAGTACCTGAAAATATATTAAAATTTGAAAACTTTGAAAGACAAATGCAAGTACCATTTGTAGTGTATGCAGACTTTGAATCAATTCTGAAACCTATTCATACTTGTGAACCGAACCCCGAACGTTCTTATACAAATAAAACTTTTATACACGAACCTTACTCCTTCGCATATTTCATAAAATGTTCTTTTGACAATTCTTTATCAAAATTTGAACTCTATCGAGGATCTGATGTAGCCAAAGTTTTTGTATCGCGTATTGAAGCCGATGTAAGGGAAATCTATAACAGATATATGAAAGATATAGTCCCAATGGCTAAACTCACAGCACAAGAAAGACAAGACTTCCTGAATGCGACCGTATGCGGTATATGTGAGAAACCATTTAAAGTAGAGGATGTAAAAGTTAGAGATCATTGTCATATAACTGGTAAAGTAAGATTTGGTGCCGCACACTCTGTATGTAACTTAAATTACAAATTACCAAATTTTGTACCTATCATATTTCACAATATGAGTGGCTACGACAGTCACCTATTTATAAAACAGCTCTGTGCACATAAGGACAGAGTTGATGTTATAGCACAAAATAAAGAAAAATATATATCTTTCACGAAACACCTTTATATGCATGATTACGTCAATAAGAAAGGGGAGAAAAAACGGAAATTTATACAACTACGATTCATCGATAGTTTTAAGTTCTTATCAACATCGTTGCAAAATTTAGGGGGCAACTTAACTGATAACCAATTGTTTGTTACGGGAAGTTTCTATACAGATAAGGAAAAATTTAATTTAATGAGGCAAAAGGGTGTATTTCCATATAGTTTTATGGATAGTTTAGAGAAACTAAATAATGTAGAGTTACCCTCGAAAGATGAATTTTACGATAACCTAAATGAAGAACATATAACAGATAAAGATTATCAGAGGGCTAACGATGTGTGGAACTTGTTTGATTGTCAGAATTTGGGCGATTACTCAGATCTTTATTTAAAATCAGACGTACTCCTTTTGTGTGACGTATTTGAAAATTTTCGTAAAATTTGTTTGGAAAAATATAAACTTGATCCTGCTCAGTATTACACTTGTCCGGGTCTCTCGTGGGACGCTATGTTAAAACTAACCAAAGTGGAGTTGGAATTATTAACGGACATTGATATGATCCATTTTTTTAAAAAGGGAATACGTGGTGGAGTAAGCCAGTGTACGGAAAGGAAACATATTGCGAATAACAAATTTCTCCCTAACTACGACCCCAAAGAACCTTCTTCATTCATCACATATCTAGATGCCACGAACCTATATGGGCATAGTATGTCGCAACAATTGCCGACAGGTGGATTCGTGTGGCTGTCCGAAGAAGAAATCATGAATTTAGATATTACGAGCATTTCAGATGAAAGCACCCATGGGTATGTTCTCGAAGTAGACATACATTATCCACAAGATTTACACGACTTACACTCAGACCTACCCTTTTTAGTAGAAAATATTATTCCACCAAAATCAAAATCGAAATTGACAAAACTGATACCAAATTTAAACGATAAGAGGAGATATATTGTGCATTATATAAATTTGAAACAAGCGCTAGATAACGGGTTAATGGTTATAAAAACACATAGAATACTTAAATTCAAACAATCACCTTGGCTTAAAAAATATATTGACCTAAACACCGATATGAGAAATAAGGCTAAGAATAAATTTGAAAAAGATCAGTATAAATTATTAAATAACGCAGTATTCGGTAAGACAATGGAAAATGTTGATAATAGAATGGATATAAAATTAGTTACCCACTGGGAGAGCGTTAGGCGGAGTATGGGTGCAAATGCATTAATAACACGCCCTAACTTTAAATCATGCTCAATATTTACTGATGATTTTGTAGCCATCCATATGGGTAAACTAAAGGTAGTCTACAACAAACCAATTTACGTTGGTTTTTGTATCTTGGAGTTGTCTAAGACAGTATTATACAACTTTTTCTACGACGTTATCAAAAAACATTTCGGCGATAATGCTTCTTTGCTGTATACAGATACGGATTCGTTGATTATAAAAACATTTACAGATAACTTTTATAATTTCATAATACAGAATCCAGACAAATTCGATACATCTAACTACGAAGAAATAAATAAATTTAATATTCATAAGGGCTTGTCGGTGTTAGGTAAAATGAAAGACGAGTTCCCCTCTGATCCCATTATTAGTTTTTATGGTACGGGTGCGAAAGCTTATTATATACAATCGGTGGATAATGAACTCAAAAAAGCTAAAGGTGTGAAGAAATCTGTTATTAGAAAGCAGCTGTCAATAGATGACTATAAGAAAATCGTTGAGCGGGGAGGTTTAATATTTAGAAAAATGAATACGTTTCGGAGTTGCTTGCATGACATTTACACAGAAATAAAGAACAAAGTGGCCTTGTCCCAACACGATGACAAACGTTTTGTTATTCCTAATACTACTAAAACATTACCGTGGGGGCACCGTGACATATCATTTTTTCAGAGCGAACAAGAACAAAATATAGAACGACTGATAGTTGCCATAAATAATATGGAGAAAAAAAATGAAAACTTGGACGCTTTACTTGCAGCAATAGCTGATTTAAGCCAATAATTAATTTAAAATTTTTATTTCATCTTCTAACGTAAAGGTCGAAAATTCGAATACATGAACTACTAAACTGGAAAATTCAAACTACAAAATTTCACCAATATTTAATTGTAACATTATAATACAAAATTATTGTGATAATTTTAAGTACTTTCAAATAATAGAATAAAAATATCTAAATAAAAATCACAGTGTTGTTATTAGTAAACCTTTCTCCCAAAATAAGTTAAATATCGATTAGGTTAAATCGTAAATTATAAATAATGTAGGTAGTGACTTGAAGAGGTGTGTGTAATGATACAGTTTTACAATGTAAGAGTAGGTGACGTTGCTAAAACTAAAATGTCGTTTTATGCTGCAGTCAGGAATGTGATGTCATTTCAAATAGAAAGTTGTTGCGTCAGTTATTCGATGTGCGCATGACATTTAGAAAAGTTTGACGTCATTTTGTAGCGGGATTCTGTTGAGACAAAGAAAATCAACAGTGGGGTGAAAGCTTGGCTTGCATAAATCACGTGATGTCGTCCAACCAATGAGAGACGAGAGTGGTCACCCACTCCCTACCGTTGGAGGGGGAAGTTAGCTTGGCTTGGGTTTGAGGACGCTTACAAGATTCTTTCCGTCTTCGCCTGTGCTAGTGTGTGCAAGTGTGCTCTCGTGAATTTCATTGCTCAGTTTTTGTGAACAAAATGGTAAGAACCGTTAAAAATGTATCATCTGCTGGTGGGCGTAAAAGGCGCTCGTCGACACCGCCACCAACTTTACCGCCCTTGACTTTAATGACGTATTTGGCTACGTTTAAACCATCACCTGACGCATCTACGGCGTCAGGTTCCGCCATTAATGGCGGTGCTGTGAAGTCAGCAATAAAAAATCCATCCTCTGGCAGGGTTAATGTTTTAAACAACATTATTGTTAAAGATGGTATTGCTGCTGACGTTGGGGGCGCTTCGTGTTCTAACGAAGGCGGTAGTCAGCTAGCGTATCATGGGCACCATCAGCAGATGCACGGCAATATACATCCTGGCGCAGATTTACCTGTTTTGCACCTTGAAGATGGTGACCTCGGCAATACCGTCAATGTCACCGTATCCAGGAGTAATGCAGGTAAAGCCGTTCATACCCCGAAATTACATGGTTTGGCTTTAAACAAAAAATTTAAAGTCACACCATCTACTTCAGGGTGTCAGGATGTACGCACATCTCATCCGCGCAAATCATCTATGTCTCTGGTGGCACATGACTCCGATGACGACTTTTTGCCTAGTAATGTAAACAACAATAAAAACACAAAGTCGTCGTCGGCGCCATCAAAAGGTAAAGGTAGACGTACAGAAACACAATCCATAGACTGTGACGCGACTTTATGGGACGAGATAATGGATTTCGCGCAGACAGTTGTACCTGCCCCTCTAAGTCCGCTACCTGCTTCACCAAAAAAAAATAAGGTTTCGGCAGGTAAAGGGCAGGTAAAACCGTCTGCGTCGTTTGTGGCTGTACCTCTACCTGGCAATAGCGCATTACAACAGCCAAGCTGTTCTAATGCGGTGTTGCCACCACCACGCAATGACGCATTAGAACAACCGGGTTGCTCTAATGCGGTGTTGCCACCGCCGCCAGAGGTAGCTCCGATTGTTAATGAGAATCCGCTCCCAGCACAAGCGGACTCTGATTCTGAATCGGAGGTGTTCTCGCAAGTTGACACCAAAACATCTGTTAAACAATTTTTTAAAATATACGGTCAACTTAAGAGAACACATGATTTAAATTTGAGGCTTTGTCGGGATCATCCGAAAATCTTGCGTCGTGCTGCTGATATGCGGGAAAGAGCCGCAAAATTAGAGGCCGACGTAAAGAGACAAAGGGAGGCTCTCGACAAAACTGCAAAGCAGATGAGGTTTATTTCGGATCAAATGGGTGGCTGAGCACTTGCGCACACGCGGCGGAAAGTTATTTTAAGTTAGATTTTAAGTTAGTTAAGAATATTGTTAGTTAGATAAGATTATTGTTAATTAGGTTTAAAATATAGTATTAATAAAAAAACATTAAAAAAATAAATGCAAAAAAAAAAATTTAAAATGTTTGTCAAAAAAATAAATGACAAAAATAATTAAAAAAATAAATGCCCCAAAAAAAATAAAAATTTGTCAAAAAAAATAAATGACAAAAATAATTAAAAGAGCATACAAATAAAGGCAAATTAATTAAGTTAGATTTTTAAGTTATTTAAGAATATTGTTAGTCAGATAAGATTGTTAATTAGGTTTAAAATATATTATTAATAAAAAAATATTAAAAAAAATTAAAAAGTTTGTCAAAAAAATAAATGACAAATAATTACAAAAAAATGATACAAATAAAAGACAAAAAATGATAAAAAATAAATTACTGTGTATTATTATGTAAGAATATATTGTTAAAAATAAATATAAAAAAGTTTAAAACAAATTTTAAAAAGTGAATAAAAAATGATAAAAAATTAATTAGTTAATAAAATAAATACACCACATGTAATTAATTAATTGTGCATATTATGAGTACATGTTTGACATGAATAAACACATAATGTAAAGGTTAATTAATTTAAATAAATAAAGAGTTTAATAGGTTAATAACAACATAAAAAAAAAAAAAAAAAAAAAAAAAAAAAAATTAAAAAAATCGAATTTTAAACACATGAAAATCAAAATTAATGGTTAATTAGGAAAGGTCAAAGGTCAAATTTAAAAAAAAAACCGGAGATCCACCTCCTCCATTCTCCGGGGGGTGTCCGAGGATTCGATCCTGTGATCTTCTGAGCGACCACAAGATCGACGCGTATTTGCCCGCTCGGCTACTCGAACGCCCCACAAGAGTTTGGTCTATTTCCTAATTTCAACAAAAAACTACCTGCTCATCGATCCGTATTTACCAGGCAGGGCCGCATGGCCTTAGGCTATAAAATCAACCCAAGCTATCGGCTTTATACATTTACAACTGTATTATTTTGAATCAGTTTATATCTTGAGATATTTTAATTTAATTTAAATAATAATAAATAAAAGATAACCATTTTTTTTCAAAATACTTTTTAATAAAATCATTCATATGTTCATTTGTTTTAATATTTATATGATTTACTAATTTTCACAACTTGTAATATACAGGGTGGCACAAATATTTTTATTAATTAAAAAATATATACAATTAAACTTAAAAATAAAATGAAATATAAATTTACATTAATAAATACTACTTATAACGAATCAAATTTAGTAAAACACGTTGTATCGTTCACGCAATTGTTTTATTTACATTATTACATGTATGACATACTTCAATTCGATGCAATTGCACCAAGTTTGTGCTGCAACATTTACATTTCGTTATCATTGCACCATCCAACGTCGTCGTTTTGTGAATATTTACATGCTGGTGACGTCCGGACACTATCCGTGTATAGGATATATAACATAGCCCACACAGGAAGTGTTTGGTTGCATCCGGCCTGGTTCTGATTATGACAAAAGACGCTGACGTGCAATATAGTCTCCGCCGATCATCATAATTGTTTAATATTTTTCCGGAGAAGGCTAACTCTTCCGCTTCGTCTTCCACATCATCCCCAAGACCTTCATCTACACTGACGGGAACCAGGTTGCCATCTTGATTCAAGTCCTGAAGCTCTTGATTTACACCATCTCGGTGTAACACCATTGCACCCATATCATTTTCTGCCAGTTCAGTGAGGAATCGTCTATAAGCCATCTTTAAATGTTGGAACTCAACTGATTTGATGTTAAACCTCCTCCGTTTTATATTCTATAATTCGTGACGGTGACGCCCTTCCTATTGCGTCAAGTTTACTATTAGCTATTTAAACCAAGAGTGACCACAAGAGGAACGCATTCAAACTTCTTACGTAACACAATCGTGTCTTAAAACAGAAGTGCATACAATGGTCCTACCAAGAGAGTGGAAATTAAAACCAATAATAGCAGTACAACCGTATAGTTACAATAATTCAAGAATTTGCCATAATTGCTATACTGCATGGAGGAAGCAAATTATCAACCCATGCACTGGACTGTGCAAAAAGTGTGTAATTCAGAACCCAGTGCAGAAAAAAGAATTTCGAGACAATTGTCCAAATGAAACACTACTTGATTATTTTTAATTTTTTTACAATTTAAAATGAAGGAAATAAATTAAATAAATATTTAAGAGTTTATTAAGTAAATAAATGTATTAAATGACTTACAATTAATTTATTTACTAAAACTATTTATTAAATTATTTACAATGTTTAATTTATATGGATGCCTAATCTGTTCCCTCGCAGACATTATCGCACTCTATCAAGAGCTGATAATCTGACCAGTGGCTCTGGTCAGGTGATGGCTGGCCGTCTGGATCGTAGAACACCGTTTCCATAGACCATGCTGATGGTGATGTTGCCCTATCAGTGCTGCTGTCCGGGGGGTTATCTTGGTCCTCGCCTAGATTCTCACCTATCCAATAAGATGAAGGTGATATTGGTCTGTCGTCAATGCTATCTGGGGTAGCTTGGTCATCCTGGTCCTCTTCGTCTTCCTGGTCCTCTTCGTCTATCGAATACGATGGAGGTGACCGTTCCCACCAATCACTGCTGTCTGGGTCGTATTCACTAGGCATTGACCAGGTCGATGACGTTGATTTTGAGTCGGTGCTGGAGGAGACGCAATTTACTTGAGAAGTGTCCATGATGTTAATAATTTTAAATCTGACAAACAAGAGCGTTGCTGTGTGTTATATAAAGCAAACTAATCTCCACCCCCAGCAGTGGCGCCTCCTACAAACATTACTTTACAGGCACCTCTATTATTGATGATGGAGAGGGGGTAAACATTTAATGTATAGTGTTTTACTGAATCAATGAATAAGTTAGGTTGGCCGAGTGGTTAAGGTGTCAAACTTCACTAATTAAAATTCATAATAACACGTATCCTATGATTGGATATGAATACCCCCTCTATTATTTTAGAGTGACTCCCTCCCCACACTACTATACAGGGTGGTCCGGTATCCATGGCGGAAACTTCAGGGGACAATAGAGTACCAAAAATCAATATGACTTTGCTTATAAACATAACCTTCTAAACGTACCGTTTTTGAGATACAGGGTGTTAAAGTTTTGATTTTTTTAAATATATTTTTAAATATCTCTCTAACGAACAACAATATTAAAAAACTATTTGGTGATGTGAAATATCTCGCAGAGCACTAGTATTTCACCATTAGAAAAGTTTGCGAACATCACCAGTGGCGTCGATCTGGGGCATTGTGACCCTTTCTCCTATCAGAACTTCTACGCCACTGGTCCTAGACACCAATTCTATCTTGTTTTATATTTTCTGATGTTTTTTGCACAAAAAGTCACTCTTGTGATTTTTTCGTAAGATGCACCATTTTCGAGTTAATAGCATGTAAAGATATTAATGTTTAAAAAAAAATTATTATTATTAAAAATTTATTAACATTATTATATTTTATTAACAATTTTTGAGCTCTAGTTAGGAAGATAAACATCACAAAAATAACAACAGATTTAATAGCATCTTACGAAAAACTCACAAGAGTGACTTTTTGTGCAAAAAAAATTAGGATTTTTTTTTCATAAAAAGTCACTCTTGTGAGTTTTTCGTAAGATGCTATTAAATCTGTTGTTATTTTTGTGATGTTTTTCTTCCTAACTAGAGCTCAAAAATTGTTAATAAAATGTAATAATGTTAATAAATTTTTAATAATAATAATAATTTTTTAAACATTAATATCTTTACATGCTATTAACTCGAAAATGGTGCATCTTACGAAAAAATCACAAGAGTGACTTTTTGTGCAAAAAACATCAGAAAATATAAAACAAGATAGAATTGGTGTCTAGGACCAGTGGCGTAGAAGTTCTGATAGGAAAAAGGGTCACAATGCCCCAGATCGACGCCACTGGTGATGTTCGCAAACTTTTCTAATGGTGAAATACTAGTGCTCTGCGAGATATTTCACATCACCAAATAGTTTTTTAATATTGTTGTTCGTTAGAGAGATATTTAAAAATATATTTAAAAAAATCAAAACTTTAACACCCTGTATCTCAAAAACGGTACGTTTAGAAGGTTATGTTTATAAGCAAAGTCATATTGTTTTTTGGTACTCTATTGTCCCCTGAAGTTTCCGCCATGGATACCGGACCACCCTGTATATATGGGAGTAATATTAAACCAAACTTAGTTGCATTTACTATTTCTATCTATATACCACGTATCGAAATGGCAAATCCATCTATTATATCTATTCTAAGACGGTTGGCGCAAGAAGATTCCAATAATTGGATGCTGTTTAATCATGAGGCTGCGGAGATGGGGGTACCTGCTGAGGCTGTGGAGATTGGAGCACCTGCTGATGTTGATGCCAATGGTGCCAACATCGATATCCAGGAAGTCATCGAAGGCGGCGAAAATGGTATAGTGGACGATGGAGTCGACGAAATGGTGGACGATGGTATAGAAGTCGATGTTGCGGACCTCATCGAGGAAGACCAGCACGAGATGGCTTTCCAGATAAAAGATATGGTGGCTGGTACACTGGACAAGGTGTGTGCTACAGCGGCCTTCGTTGTGGTATGCAGCATTGACCAGGGAAAATACTTTATGTGCACTAGGTGCTACGTATCGTATTCTCGCATGGTCGTAGAGGGGGCTGTTCACCAACACGCAAGTCTGCACAACACGGTTGAGTGGTGGGACGTACCTACCATAAAGTGCAAAGCTTGTGGCGATGACACAGTGACAGTCGGTGCCATCGAAGGTTGTTTTGTGTGCAATAATACTGGAAAAAGAACAGTACCCATATAATAATATTAGATTTTCTAGTTTGTACTTTTTATATTATTTTTTATGTTTGTTTAATGTTTAATTATAATTTTTAATTATATTTAATTAATTTTATGTTTTATGTTATATGTATATTTGTATCATTCTTATAATATAGATTGTAGGAAAATAAAAAGGAATTAAAACATTTATGTGTATGTTTATTATCTTTCAAGTGTTAAAAAAAAAAAAAAAAAAAAAAAAAAAAAAAAAAAAAAAAAAAAATGATTATTTTTAATTTTTTTACAATTTAAAATGAAGGAAATAAATTAAATAAATATTAATAAAGTATATTCATTTTATTATTCATTTGTGACACATATTAAAATATTTCAATCGACATAACTATATAATGATACATTAATATATTTTTCTAGTTAATGACAATTTTAAACAATAGAAGCTATATCAACCCACGAATTGTGTTCTACAGATAGCCCCAACCACTTTACCAGCACTTTATTTCCTTTCTTCTTTAATACATTTTCAACTAGATACACATCGGGGTATTTTGCTTTTAGTAGCTCCATTTCATAAAAACATCCCTTGATTGGGTGTCCAAACAAGTCTTCTATCAGGTAAGTTGTGGGATTTGTTATGTTTATTTTGGTAATTTTAAAAAGTTCTGTTGAAAAGTTCGGTGTAAACCCTTTATCAAATACACCTTTATACTTGCTAATACGAACTATATCACCGAGATGAAATTTCGGTTTCAGAGCAATCTTAATATAATTATATACGTTTAAATGTGTAGTTGGTTTGACATCAATGGGCTTTCTGCCAGTTGTACGATGGACTTTGTCATTGTAACTTTTTGTAACGTTTGGTAGGATATCGAGCCATTTATATTTACCCATAGCTGAGAATTCTTTATACAACCAATTTTTTAATGTGCGGATTACTCGCTCAACAATTGCTGCTTTTTTTGTGCTATACGTAGAATAATGATTAATTTCGTGCCGCTTCATTAATGCGGAGAACTTTCTGTTATAGAATTCAGTACCATTATCGGTCTGTAAATTTCTCGGTGAATAATTTGCTTCTTGAATAATAGTCTGCATAGCCTTGGTAACTTCTACAGCTGCTTTATTTTTAATAGGTTTGGTCCATACGTACTTGGAATAGCAGTCAATCACTACAAGAATATAACGATACCCTCTATTTTTATCAGCGTATGGCTGCATTTCAGCTAGGTCTGCTTGCCACAAATCACCAAACCCCTTAATTATGGTTCGCCTTCTACGAAAATTTCGTCGAGCATTTCTATGTAACTCGTTAACAACTTGTAATTTTTCGCTGCTAACCTCCATTATAAAATTGTCTTCAGCTATATATCAACTTCAGGCATTAGTTCTGGTGGAAATGCTAGGCCTCCGGATTGCACCTTCTTTGGTTGGAGTTCGGTGGCAATATGCTCTAATTTAGAGATTCTAGTGATTAAAGTATTGCGATTGTTTATGGCCGAACGTTTAACTTCAGAAATTGCTTTATCAACATATTTCCTCATTTCTATTTTCATTTTCTGCATCATCTCATTATTTTGTTTATTGAAAATAGCGCGATTTTCTTCTCCACTTCTTATAAGTCCCACATCAACATATTTTTTCATTTCCCCAATAATTACATCGGTTGTATCAAAAATAGCTTTGGCAGCATTTTCATCATTTGTTTGTAGACGCTTGTTAACGTAATTACATGTTGCACCATCTTGATCATCGACAGGTTCCCCTAAATTTTTTAAACGCTTATTTTCAATATCATAGTGATTATCTCTGGTAAGTTTAAAACCCACGCCAGGTAATCCACGATGGGCTATTAACTTACTCGCACTAATTCTTTTGCTGCGTCCAAATTTGTCGATAGTGTTTACAGTAGACATTTCTGACTGCATCTGATCCAGTTTATAAAATTTCAGACTATATAATACTTATTAAGTATAATGATACTATGTTTTATTTCATCTTTAATACACTATTTTTTCTTCCCTAAGTTCTGATATTATTTCTATTATTTCATTGTCGTGGTTGTTATTTCCCGCTATTTTCGAACTCCATAGTAGACGTAGACGATCCACGAGTTCGCTGGGTTTATTCCAAAAAATATATTCTTTATCTTTATTTCTGTACAATTTGTGGGTAGGTACACGTTTTAAGCCGTGACCACTTGTTGACGATCGTGTCGCAATTGTAGAAGATGTTAATGGTTTGATAATTTTGTGAAATTTTCCACGCTTAGTAGTGTTATAGCCATTCGCTACATCGAATTTTTTGTAAGGTGCCTTTGTTTTTCTTAGTATTTCTCCATATATCTTACTCCATTCATCATCGAGAACACCCTCTCTATTATCATCTAAAATTGTTGGGCGTTTTAGAAATATTAGATCGTACAATTTAGGACTACCTAGATACACGCCAAGTTTCTTATTGCCATACCATAGCGTAATATTTCCATGGGAAAAACGTATTTCGGCATTGCCCATCAGCAGTTTGCCTGTCTTGGGATCTACACGCACTCCATATAAACTATCATACTTGGAATCACCAGATTTTAAATTTTGTATATGTCTTTTTACAACCTCATGTCTTTTTTCTAGTTTACTAGCTGGAGAAGTTTCGGATACAGGGGTTGTTCTTATTGACGATGGTGGTGTTTCCATAATGGGGATATAATGTGGAACATCATCACCACCTACATACTTATCGGATCCTTCTTCAGAAGCACTCTCCCATGATACAGCCCTCTGGGTGGACACCCTTGATGATGATGGTTTTGAATGTAATTGTTGGATATGAGATTTGTTCTCTGCTGCTGAAGATATAACATTTAAAGGTTCAGTTATCGGTTGGTAGATCTTTTCAAGTGTTACGTGCATCTCCATATCTTTGTTCTTGATATAGTTAAACTTCTTCCGCACAGCATCTGTTGCCTCAATCAGCTGTCGCTTGAGTGTTATTTCGCTACTGGGATGTGCAAGATTGTTATATTTTTTATTATCTTTGGTAACCTTCATCTTAGCGCATACGTAAACGAAGTAATCCTAACGACGTATGTAATTCAAGTGAAGTTTTTAATAAAATGCATTATGGATATATGAAGCTATCAAACCCTTTTCTATATCGCCCACCTTGTACTTCTCTATCCTTATCAATCACTAGAAATCCATATTTGTCATTCCAGCACTTTGCACACATATTTTGAAATACTGTAAACGTTACATCAGGTGACACATGATCGGAAAAGATGTGATGCAGATTCATGTCGTCCTGTTTAAAGACAACAATTAAATTACTATTGTCTCTTATTAGCTGCTTCGGGATTCGAGAGTATGTCTGGCCAAGATAAAAACAATCCACATTTCTATGTCGGCCCATACTGAAATATCCCCTTATAACATCTTGTTTCTCACATATTACATCGTCAAATATAAACACAGACTCTGGCTTTGCCTCGGATGGTTCCACTATTTGCGTACCATTACTAAATGTATAAAATCCTAACCCCTCAATCGGCGCTAATACATTACGTAGATACTCATACTTGGGTTGATTTATAGACTTTGAGTATAGGTAAATATTTAAAAAACGTAAACCTAAACGATGCGTGATCAAAGATATTAAGACATTTGTTTTCCCACAATTCGAGGGTCCTATTATGAGGGCACGTACAGTTGAAGGTAGTAGTGGTCCATGGCGATTAT
Organism: Rhagium mordax; assembly: GCA_963680705.1. Classification (NCBI taxonomy): domain Eukaryota; kingdom Metazoa; phylum Arthropoda; class Insecta; order Coleoptera; family Cerambycidae; genus Rhagium; species Rhagium mordax. The sequence goes on from OY796660.1 coordinate 31,266,498, forward strand.
CAGCACTTAACCCACGCCCAACTTTTTCATCCAAATTATCTATAGAAAGCGTTTGTTTCTGTTTCACAATGTGCATTGTACCGCGGCTAAATGTTATATAAGTAGATGTGTGATTTACAACTCTTATTTAAATGGTTTCTACGATACGATACACACGTGAAAAACGTACGAAGCGCGGTGGAGGATTAGTTAATTCCCTGATTACGAGTTGCATTTGCCAGGTTATCAATTTTGTGGTCCAGGCACAGATTTAAATAAAAGGTTAGCACGAGGTGATTCTGGCATAAATCAGCTCGATAAAGCGTGTAAGCAACACGATATTGCATACGACAAAAATAGCAGTAATCAAGCAGCCCGCCATAAAGCAGACTATCAGCTTGAACAGGCTGCGTGGAAACGGGTGAAATCCAAAGACGCAGGACGTGGAGAAAAGGCAGCTGCTTGGTTAGTCACAACTATAATGAAGGGAAAACAACGTCTTGGTATGGGATGTAATTCAACAATATCTCGCAATCCAATAAGGAAACGAATCATCAAGAAAACAAAGAAAGGTAAGAAGAATGTTAAAAAGACAGCGTTTGGATCTGGGATAGTACGAAAAGTGCGTGACACACTGCGAAATGCTGGAGGCAAAAAAGTAAAAGACCAAAAGAAGGTGGTTGAAATTGCTCTAAAAGCTGCACGTCGATATATAAAACAGGCCGGTGGAAAACGCAATATTCAAACACCTCGAATTATACCAATTCCAAAAGTTGGTGGTATTTTACCTCTAATACCCATTTTTGCTGGATTATCTGCATTGGGTAGTTTGGCTGGTACGGCTGCTGGTATTGCTAAAGCTGTAAATGATGTGAAAAAGGGTAGAGAAGAATTAGCTGAAGCAAATCGGCACAACAGAAGTATGGAAGCAATAGCTATGAAAAGTGGTAAGGGGATGTATATGAAGCCATACCGAAAGGGGATGGGTCTTTATCTAAAACAGAATTCAAAAAACTAATAGACTCCCTACCTCGGAGACCTCTTACCGACATTGATCTTAAATATTATGCTAATAAAATGAAGGTAGCATACTTTCGAGGTGTATTTATGCGTGACTCACTACCAAGACATGGGCCACATTACAATGAATCCGCAATAATCAATTTGGATAGTATATATGGTCCTGGGACACATTGGGTGGCATATAAAAAACGAGGTAGTTTAGTAAATTATTTTGATAGTTTTGGCGACTTACCCCCACCTATAGAATTAGTTACATATTTCAATAACGATTCAAGGAGGGCCAACCAAATATTCTATAACTACAAACGTGTACAGAATTTTAACACAGTGTTGTGTGGACATTTGTGTTTAAAGTTTCTCTCTACGAAACAAATATAAAACGCCATGGAACTGAAATCTATGACCCCAGCAATAGATCGAGAAGGTATCAAGCGAATGGGTCACTCACTAATTGCATTCTCCCGTTTGCGTAGTCTGTTGAAGATGAGCAAACAACAACTAGCAGATATGCCCAAAGAGGTGATGATTGGGTTGGCTTCACATGAAATTGCATTAGTATGGGATAAGCTACCTACACATCTTCAGAACGATGTCGATATATTAAAATATCAATATTGTACAGAACATTACCTTAATGATTATGAAAGCAATGTTGACGTAAATGATGGTCCAACACCTAGAAAAATGTTTTGCTGCTATTGTAAGGTAAACGATGTAAATGTGGCATCCAATAACAATGTAAATATATTACCATCAACTTCTAAGAAGAGGAAATTATACCATTATTGCTGTAATCCACAATAAATTGGGTAACACAATTTAATTATATCAGTCATGTCGTACACGTTCACACTAACGAGCCGCTTAAGTGAGCTAAGTGTCAACTTTGATCCACCCATTGAACTGGATAGGAGCAGTCGTCATGGGTTAGGTTTAATTGGATTCTACTCTTACAACTCCATATACAATGTGGATGAAACAAATAACATCTTCCAATATAGGGTTAGTGCTAAAGATACATTCACTACTGTTCACATACCTCTGGGGGCTTATGAAATTGATGAAATCTATGCTGCAATGTTGAAAGCTATGAATATTGATGGAAAGGATTACACGCAAATATTCACTTTAAGGGCAAACAACAATACCTTAAAGTGCGAGATTTTGTCAAAGTATGAAGTAGATTTTAGACAACCAAATTCAATAGGAAGTCTGTTGGGATTTGGACAAATATATTTACAACCAAATAAAAATTACGAATCAACACAGCCTGTTGATATGAAAGTAAGGATGATACGCGTAGATTGCAATATTATTTCTGGAGCTTATCTGAATGCAGAAGAGTCACACACTCTCTTTGAATTTGACATAGACGTTGAGCCTGGCTACAAACTTACTAGAGAACCCAAAAATATCATATATTTACCTGTTAGACCTAAAGGGTGTCAGTTAATAGACAACATCACACTACGCATACTGGACGACAACGGTGATTTGATCGATTTTCGAGGTGAGAAAATTATTGTAAGGCTAGAATTGAAGAAAGTCGGATATCACCAACCAAATGGGTTTTAGATATAAACAGCGACAGCAAGTACATCACCATCAGTATGATACTGTAGCGAACAACAGTATAGATAAAAAGAAAGGGAGATGTGGAAAGCAATTCATTCAAAGTCTATACCTTAAACAGTTAAGACATAGATTGTCAGTTGAGGATCAAGCCTTTTTAAAATCTATTGGATTAAAACTGCGAAAAAATTGGTCATAATAATGGTGGCTACTGCAACTAGTGACAAACTTGAGGTGTTTGATGAACCTGTGTTAGATCATTCCCTAGTTAGCCTACATGAGCATACATATAAACCATATGGATCCCCATATTACAGAAACTCTGATGAAATACGTATTCCCATCAATTTTCAAGATGTTATACTCGACATTTCAGAAAGTTATATATACATAGAGGGAAAATTTACTCCTAGCGACACCACAAAGCGTTGTTATTTATCCAATAATGCACTAACATTTCTCTTTGAAGAGATACGACTGGAAATGGGTGGTGAACAAGTAGCAGTAGTTAGAAGACCTGGTATTACTACCACAATGAAAACTATGGTGTCGTATGGGCAAACGCATGCACGCTCATTAATAACAACAGGTTGGGGTCTCACTCAAACGAGACAAGATATTTTAGATACCGCCAGTCACGTGTTCAGTGGCAAACTACCCCTTAAGTTCCTTATGGGTTTTGCAGAAGATTATACCAAAGGCATTCTGAATGTGAAGCAAGAATTAATTATGATAATTGCACGCTCATTTAAAGACTCCTATATCGGTGAGGTTGATGCAGAGTTGGAAATCAGCAAAATTGAGTGGAAGATAAGGCACATTGTACCTGAAGATCGACAAAAGTTAAAATTATTGAATCGAATTAATAAAAGTGGTAATAATACCAAAGTTAAGATGGTCTACCGTGCGTGGGATTTTTATGAGCTTCCCTGTCTACGCGATACTACCTATGACATATGGGCTCTTAAACTCTCCACCCGTCTTGAAAGCCCACTTTTCATCCTTCTTGGCTTTCAAGGCACTGATCAGGCCAATGATAGAACAAAGGATGTTACACAGTTCAAACACGCAGACATAAATAATATTCGACTATTTCTAAACTCTGAAGTATATCCATATGAACGTTGGAATTTAGATTTCGATAAGAAGCTCGATTCTGCAGCATATTATGCTTATGAGAACTTCCAACGTAGTTACTATGATAAAGATATGAGCGAACCCATGATGGATCTTGGGGAATTCAGGAAGAATCCTTTGTTTGTCATTGATTGTTCACACCAACCTGTTGCAGTGAAATCATCTACTGTCGACATAAAAATAGAATTTGAAACACGAAAAGCGAAATTTCCGGAACAAACTCGAGTGTATGCACTTATACTTCATGATACATATTTAAGTTATAACGCATTAGATGGCTCGGTTCAGAATGGTTTTCTCGATGTCAAGTAAAAAAAGAAAATATTTATTATTGTGGAATTAAGTAGTGCAACCTATTTCTATCAAGATATCTGGATAATTTTATCAACAATAATCATGATGTACTTGCAACTGTTTATTTTCTCAGAATGTAATTGTAGAATTAAATATAAAATTAAAATAAAAACTGTTCTAATTATACTATGATTGTATTTTTTGTTGTGTAATAAGAAATATGAAATAAAATGAATGTAATCTTTTAATGTGTATTTTATTTATTCAGTTTTATAATATAATATAAAATACAGAATATTGTTTACTACAGATACATACAATATTTGGTGTAATAAATATGACAATAGAAGATGAATATTATTTATGTATCTACATTGTTATCTTCTACATCAGACTGGTCGAGTTGATATTTTTCAATAATATTCTTAGGTAGGTACTCCATTATCTCGTATAGAAAATGTTTTAGTTCCACTCTGTCCATATGCTCACAAAACTCATCCAAATTTAAGAAGCCACGGGAATATCTACCACATAGATTTACACCAATGCTATACGCTTTAGAAGCTTCTTTAACCCGTCGAACTTCTTCAGCGTCGAAGCAGATATTCATATCATAATTTAATGAAACCAATGCATCCCTTATTAAGTCATCTAGTTTACAAGACAATCTCTCAATGGCAGATTTAATGTCTTCTGCAGGGGTCCATGTTTGGGTTGAATATTGCATCCACATCTTTGCTGCGTACCTACAAATAAAAAATGAAATGTAAAAAAATACATAAAAAACAGCACTAAATGGACTTACGTTTGAGCTATTGGTGTACACGAAGTAAAAATATGTTGTACAAATGTCAATTTAGATATATCAGAATCTTTATAGGCTAACAAGTGATACTATTCTATAATACTCCTAGCATTCTTCCACAATATTCCATTTCTACTTAATACTTAAACTTAGCTAACTTAAATACTTTACGATTATTTTTGTTTGAGAATTAAACACCGAAACTTATTAATGGACTAGATTTTGCTCCAGGATAAGCTGGAGAACTTTGTCCTAAATATGTCAATGTAACTTTACCATTTGACGAATTTATTTTATCGATAGTGTTCTCACATATAATTTCCACAAACCGTTTCGGTAAAAATGATTTAAAAGTCGTAATTGAACTTTCCTCAAACAAAGTTACTATGATTGATTTTCCAAATCTTGTATTAACCAAAGATATTTTTTTTATGATATAAGGTTTATTTAAAATTAACGCTGAAATGGATCTTTGCTCTAAAACCTGCATATCTTGATTTATTAGCTCATTAAGTGCTAATAAGTCAACTTCGGAAATTGCCATATTTAAAATGAATATAATGAAAGAATTATAAAGAGTAATATAAGATATTGCTCACTTGAAATAACTGAAGTCACTGACTGCACTAGGCTGATTTGTTAGCTGTAGATGGTTCACGATAGAACACGATAGAAATGATTTTGTGTTGCGACTACATCTTCTTTATAGCAGTCTAGCTGAGCTACCCCACCACCACTACTTGGAGTACTCATACACATATTGGTACATACACTAATTACAACTACAATTGCATTGCACCACTCCAATTACCTCTATTGCAATTACATCAGTCTAATTACTGCACATTACTCTACTTACCTCTATTGCAACTACATCAGGCTAATTACCGACAATACTCTAATTACCTCTATTGCAATTACATCAGTCTAATTACCTACATTACTCTAATTACCCTAGTTACCCCCCACCACAAAAAAAAAAAAAGGGTGGGGGGAGACCCAGCTCCGCCATTACTACTCTACTCAGAATATATCTACGAAATATTTGCTGTCTCATAATAATACGAAGAACGACCTAACTGAGTACCTTTCAGTGAAGTTAATGAAATTGGCTACGTTTGAATCTAAAAATCTGATAGTATCGTGGCATCTGCTTTTCTAATAAAAAAGGTCATTTGGAACATTTAGCAAGTACGCAAGAGGAAGTGGACACAAAACTTATATTGCATTCTCTAGCAGCGACCAAGTTACATTCAACATCAAGAGAATCGCTTACTATTTACTATTACCGTATGCTCTCCAGATTCTAATGTATTTTTTCTCTTATTGAAGTATTATGACGACATCTCCTGCCATATCACATTTTAAACAGGAAGTGGATCCAAGAGAAGAGGTGTAACAGTTTCATCCGTAGCATCTGTGCATTGCGTAAAAAATAATAAAGGGGCGCAACTGTCAAGGTTTCGAGATTTTACTGTTTTATTTTTTTACCAATAGCTTCATGATTGTCTTCAATTCTAAGGGCTATACAGCCACATTACAAATACCTTTCTGTAGCACTAAAAATTGATGACAATCATGAAGTTATAGGCAAAGAAATACAATACTAAAATCTCGAAACCTTGACAGTTGCACCTCTTTATTATTTTTTACTCAATAATCTGTGCTAAGCAAAGTACAAATGGAGGCCCTGCTAGCAATGCATGCATTATCGGGAATCGGGATGCGACACAACGGGAGTATTCAGTAGAGTTCAGTAGTGACGAGGATCAAGAAGAAACGTCAATAACTGACCTCAGCGAGGAAGATTTGTAGAATGTCTTGAACTTGCTGTTCATTTATTTATGTATTAGTTAATTACGTTTATTTCATTAGGTTCGATTTCTCAAATTTCTGTACAGGATTAAAAATATAACATTTTAATAGACCGACTTTTATTATAATATTAAGGTCGAATAGTTTCAATGCAACAATAATCACTGGTATATATCATATGAAAAAGTTCTCTTGAAACTACCTACGAATATCATAATTGTGGCAAACGATGTATAAATGCAATTCATCTATTTAGGACAGAACATTTTTAAATAATGCATAATTTTAGTTCAAAACTCAATTTGTATAGTTTCCACCAAAGCAACGTAGATACCTCACATCTCCTTATCCTGTTGAGTGTTCTATTGCATAAAAAATAAAGTAAATTAATGACAGGTAGGTATCCATACCCTTTTGAAGCTTGCAACATCACCTACAATTAATTGTTTTGGAAGCATGTTTCAATTCAAGTGCGACAAAACAACATAATTTTCCAAATTACCTCCCTAACTATTCGAAATATGACAAAAGTTTATCCGACCTTTTTCTCTCTATACAAAAATACAATCATTTCAAAAAAAAATCAAGTCGCTATCTCATACCGTTCACGAGATATGAAAGATTGAAGAGAACACCCCTTATGGGGGGGTGAAGGTCAAAGCCCGCTCGTCCGCGGGTGGAAACATGAGTTATCTTAAATAAAACAATGTAACTCAACAGAAAAATTATGTTTCTAACTTTAATCAGTTATTACAAAAAAAAAAAATTTGGTATACGACCCTGCAATTTGGTTTTTGGTTCATACTAATAACATTAATAATAAAAAAGTTATATCAGATCAAAATGATAAAATGACTACCCTGCAATTTGATCTAAAATTAAAAACGCAAGAGTTAAGGGTGTACGTCAAGATGGATATTAAGATTTATTTTAAATTAAAAAAAAAATTAAATTTTAAACTGTTTCATTTTAGGAGTTTTAATAAATTTAAGTGTTTTGTAAAAATTTCCATTTTTAGATTTCTTACCAAAATGAAATTGAATACATACATGAATTATATACATTTGGTAAATTACCTATATTAAGTCTTGTTCTATTTTTAATTTTATATATTATTTCATTCTAGTTCGTTTGTTACAGGGCTTGAAGAGAATATCTAAATGGCATCTAGGGTCAACAGGAAAAATGCGTCTATAGCAATACTTAAGGGAATAGGCAGTGAAAAAACGACGAATAAAAATGAACCTGCCTCCGAAACAATTGCAAAATCTACTGCAACAATGAAAACTACAGGGTTAAAAAATACATCAGTGGGAAAGAAACTAGCTAAAAAGAATCCGCCTAAAAAACTCTTGAAGAAGCCCTCCATAGCTATAAAATTAAAAGCTAAAACAAAAAAGACCGCAAAATTAAACCAAAAACTAGCAAAAACTATACTGCAAAATGCAAAAACTTTAGAAAATAGAAAAAAATTTTTGAAAAATGGCGTTAAGGAAGTTAAACCTAAAAAAAGAAAAACAGCAATAAAAAAGGAGAAAGATGATTCACCACCTGTGCTGGAACCAATTTTTCCTATAGAGGAAAATGTTGAAAATAAAAAACAACCAAAGAAGCGATTAACGAAAAAAGCACTTAAAACTAATACCGACTTACTAGATATTAAAAAAATTAAAGTTGAAAACGATGACAATCTTTCAGTCTCAAGTGATGTTACTGATATTTCAAATAATGATATACCAAATTTACCAAAGCAGGTAAGAAAACCAAGAGCGCCTAAAAAACCAAAGATAGAAAATGATACTTTGGAGGATGTGATGAATGATCTATCTTTTTTAATTAAAGGTGAGAAAGAAGAAATTAAAAAGGAAGTGGATTCCATGTCAGAATCTGGTAAAAGCGATACAGCCAAACCTAAAAAATTGACAAAGAGACAAAGGATAGAACTGTTAAAAAAGAAAATTGTTAAAAAGGAGAATATAGAAAACACTTTAAGCAAACTAGATTCAGCTGATGAAAAAGTAATAGATATGCTAGATTTAAATGTCAGGAAAATTAAAAAAAAGTCACCTGTAGCGAAACGCAGACATAGTATAGAAAAATTTCCTATAAGCACAATGGAGAACCCCGAAACTCCCATTCCACAGTTAACCTTATTTAACCACTTACCACGAAGTATTAGCCCCCGATCTAAACGTAATACGAAAGTTAGACAGAGTGTTGAGGGAATCTGTCGACGCTCAAGCCCTTATACTACCAGATCTGATTCCCCTGCAAGAATTTTACGAAACGGGAAACAGCGTAAGCTGAAAGATATGAATTTGCTAGAAGGTTTAGACGCGGACATAAAAAAACGTAAAAGACTATGTTCTGATTTGAGTGGGAGCGAAATGTCTGTTTCTAAACTATCAGGATATGAATCTGATAGTAGTTTCTCAGATTTGGCATCATTACCTGGAACTGAAAATAGTGATCCAAAGGATCTTGATACAAAAAGTATTATCTCAAAAGAAATGTATGAAAAAGAAAATGAAAGTAATCTGTTATGTGGTGTTCCTGCTGCAATAAAAAGGTCCTCCTCCTCCTCCGAAACTGCCACAAATGGATCAAGTGAAAATATAAGACTAATAGATACCAATTCTAATTTGTGCAATACTGTAAATTCTGTTGATATAAATTTAAATGACCAAGGGGACATAAAAAATGAACTTTTGGAGGAAAGCACTTTGTATACCGAACGGCCTAGTATGAAGGTTCCTGAAAAATCTGTAATTCTTGATATAATGAAACAAACCTTCAATGATATTGGTGATGAAAAATATGTAAAGTCCACAAAAAAACCGAATCAAAAACAAAATTTTGAGACTGAAAGTGTTTTAGTGTCGAAGTTCTATGGAAAAAACGTTCTATCACCTGGGATTGAAGAAAATGTTAACAACATAATACTTTCAGCTGAGGAATCCAAATTTCCTATCTTAGGAGATTTAAAACCTAATGAAGATGCTGCTCTAGGTGAAGAGCCCACAATTACAGAAGTACCCAATATTACTAAAGAACCTTTTTTAATAAAAGAACCCCCTTTTACAATAGCACCTGCTCTTATAGAAAAACTCCCAACTATAGAACAACCTGCTCGTTTAGAAAAACTTACACTTACAGAAGAACCCACTTTTATAGAGACAGCCCCAACTATTGAAGAGAAAATGATAGATGAACCTGAGGAAGAACCTGTACTTCCATATGTTGAAACAGGTGCTAGTACAACAGAGGGCGAACCTATGGAAGTAGCAGAAGAGCCCACAATAACAGGTACACATAAGAAAGATCATGAAGAAAATCCTCTAGTTTATGAAAACATTGCTATTGAGTCCGAACCATCTTGTAACGATAATATATTAAAGTTTACAAAAAATGCTTTAGAAAACATTGAGATTAATCAAAACATACCAGGTCATGTTATTTCTGAAGTAGCAGCTAGAGAGTCAGCTTTAAAATCGGGAGAGGAAGTGCTAAATGCAGAGGAAAATGTTGTAAATCCCAGTCAAATAAGTGAACAAAATATTATTATTGAACCAACAGTTGAAGGGCTGATTGAGGAAGAAAAATTTGAAACTAGTGATGTAAATGTTACTGAATTATGTGAATCTCCTGAGATAGAGACTGTTGAAGAGGAACCCTCTGTGGAAGAGTCTGAAAGAGAATTGGCAGAAAAGGAAAATATACTTAAGGTATTAAATTATTGTTTGTATTATTATACTTCTTTTGTAAAATTTAAAAAGTTCATAAAGCTTTTATGGGAAACAATATTTCACTACAGCCTGACTGAAATATTGAAAAAATGTTTATACTTTTCGTGTGAACTGTTCACAAAGAGATAGGTTGTAATTTCAAAGTAAAAATTTTGTGAAATAAGCAATTATAATTGAAATATTTGGTTGTAATTTTTGATAAAACCTTTTTGAGATTTGACAATAATAAAATAAAGAAATATTATAATTTGTGTAGCAGTCACGGGCATGTCTACGCTCTTGAATATGGTACTCTTATTAATTAGAGTTATTTTTATGAGTAAAATTCTATATATAGATATATAAATTATTAACTCCACATTGACTGATATTGCTATAGTGCATAGGGTAACATTTAACTGAATATCATATACAGAGTGATTCATAAGGAATGGGTAATATTTTACCTGTAGATTCTATAGCGAAAAATATAAATTTCTTGCTTAATAACTGGGGGTCAAATATTAATACTTACTGAGATACAGAGTGTTAAAGTTATAAAAATAATTCAGTAATGTTATGTTTGTCAGTTATTTTTTCTCACATAAACATAAAAGTCGGTACAATTAGGTTTTTTGACGTGAGAATATCGAATATGTTATCATTTTTGGTGTATCGCATAGAGGGCGTTATGTAAGTTGTCTTGGTTTAACAGAATCTGTCATAACTTTTTTGTACTTCGTTCAATTATAATCTCTTTGCAAATTTTTTATTTAACCATTATTTCTAAACAAAAAAGGGATACTTGTTTTGTCTTCATAAAATGCACGCATATCGGAATATTTACATTTTAGAAAATCCTGCGCCATAATTTTAAACAAACATCCTGATTAATTAAAGGGTAAGTGCTAAAAATGTTTAACAAAATGTGCTATGGAAATAAGTGAAAAATACTGACATATTAGAAGTAAAAAGTAAATAACAATAACAATATTACTGAATTATTTTTATAACTTTAACACCATGTATCTAAGTAAGTATTAATATTTGACCCACAGTTATTAAGCAAAAAAGTAATATTTTCCACTATAGAATCTGCAGATAAAATATTACCCATTCCTTATAAATCACTCTGTATAATGATAAATAAATCGGTGTACATCTGCAAAGTCAAATTTAATAACCGCTCTAACGCCACTCTTGTGATTTTTGTAGGCAGCAATTTCATTCCCTCCCTAAATAATGTTTTCTCTGATATTTTAAAATCTAACTAAAAAACAGCAGATCCTAGGGAGTGAATTATCTGTTGAATTATACACAGAATTCAAATTAGGTGATATAATAAATACTAAGTATCAAGTAATAACTGGAGTGACTAGTAGAAATATAAATATGTACTAATTTCAAACCTCAATTTCATACAATTTCTCAAAGAACACCCGCAGTTATTATTAAGCCTAAAATCCATAATCAAATGTTGAAACAAAGGAAGATATTTTACGATAAATCAATCCAGAGGAATCTGAATTAAGTATTTTCAGTATCAAGAATATAAGCAAAGGTGAAATCGTTGTAGGATGCAAAATCCTGGAATATCCCTTTAAATTAAAAAAGCTACAAATTTGTGGTCAGTGAAAGCCGTGATATAAAAGATCAAAGTAATTAAATTTTGACCAACAAAAGAAAAATAATAAGGTATTCCAAGCTATTCTGCAAGTTGATAGGTAAATGACTCGGTAAATAGTAAATTATTCATGGGATATAATTACTGTGAGGTCTATAATTCGAATCTAATATGAGGTGTTTTCATTGCAATAACTTTTATTATAGAAAAAGTAAATAGATTAATAAAACTTGCCCTCCAAGATGTGCACAAGGGATAAACTAAGCAAATGTAAAACCACTGAACTGAAATGTTTAAACTGCTTATAATTTAAAGAAAACTATAAAAATAATGAAATCGATTTCATTCACTCAGTATGAGATATTAATATTGTTACCGACAAAAAAAATCAGTAAATCAAAAACAGGCACCTTAATGCATAGCAAAGACCGCAAATGATGAATATGGGTGCATACACGTCTGGCCACTTAGTTATTTCGGATATAGTACAGTAAGTTGCACACATCTCCCCTATCAATTTCGAATTAGAACCTGTCGAAGGTAGACGGCCTAGGACTGCTGTGATTGGTTGAATGATGCCTTGGGGCACACTACTCCACTGGGCACACGTGTCTCGTCGTGTTTTTTGTCAACCGACCTAATACCTAATGAAGCGCATTGCTGTTTTATTATTTATTCCACTTCAACCTTCGGTATTAACTAGCATAAAACTGGGGCGGAGTCGAAATTGTTAGGGGAGATTGGTGCAATATTTGTGAAATTTACAGAATCCTATCAGAAATTTGTAAGTGGCCAGACGTGTATGTGTGGAAATATTTATTATGCTTTTTATAATATGTAATGACTGATGGTCGAGATGGTAGCGAACCTGCCTCTCACCCAAAAGTCCCTGGTTTGATTCCCGGTCGTGGCAATGGAAAATACTGTGAGAGGAATTTTTCCATTATACACGGATATTGGATGTATGTCCCTGTCCTTAAATGTGTAGCCCCCTCCTGCACAAGGCTCTTCTAGAGCCTTCTGGGATAAAGGTGGTCGTAATTACATGTGGTGGAGCCTAGAAATGTTAAGACAACTGATAACCTTTGCTGTATAACCCATTGTGTAAGTGCTAAGATCCAGGTAGAATAGGATTTATATAAATTTCTCGAAAGATTTCAATAAACTTGATCATGGTATTCTCCTAAACAAACTGAATAATGTAGGTAAATTTACTTATTACCTTCTTTGAATCACAACGTAGTGGTAGAAAACAGTATGTTGAATACTATGATCATAAATCTTTCAAGATATCGGCAACTCAGAACTCTATATTGGGGCCTCTCTTGTCTGTTATATTTAGAATTATATAAATTCTGGGTGTACATTGCTTAATTTATGCTGAAGATCTAAAACTCTATTGACATATTAAGTATTTGAATGCCTGTTTGAAGATTCAAAATAACAAAGTTGACTGGTGTTATAATCTGCCGTTGAAGGTGTAATATTGTTTCCTGCCATTGAAAATATAATTTTTTAAATGGTTCAATTCTAGTGTGTTCCAATTACTTATGTGACCTAGGAATTGCTTTTGATTATAAATTATCATTTATCAAAGGTATCCAGCAACATACCCCAGCACCAGCAATGTTGGTGGGTATGGACCCCCTTCCGGACAGGCTTTGGATTTGGGGAATGTCTAATTTCGTGGTGTGTTGTTTATTGTTTATATGGAAAATAATATCATTTAACCCTTAAAAATCTCAATTTTGTTATTAGACATTTACATGGCCTCATAAATTCAAGTTTTTATCTTGCTTTTAACACATTTGAAAGTAAAACATTAATCGGAAGTAATTCGTATTGTTTCAAACTCATCAAATGTTTAAGTAGGATATTAGAATTATTAGATAATAAAGATGGTACTTATGTAAAATACTAAGTCTATTGAATAGAAAAATGTGTGCGAGGCTGATATGCATAAATAAATGACAGACGCCAATTTCGTAAAGTTTCTATAAGGATATTATTATGTAGTCATTTATGAAATATATTTTCCTGTAATGTACATTGTATATTCTAACATAATAAATATGTATGTACTTCTAAAAATCTCATTTATTTATATTACTCATACTCTTATTCTAATAGTTTAATAATTAAAATTATTATTTAGAAAAAAATTGTAATATTCATTTGATATTTAATCCACACTAGAATTAATTAATATAATCAATAATAAAAATAAGACAACTAGATTTTTATTATATTATATAAATATTTTATTTTAAGGCGTTAGGTCTTCAAAGCCTGAGAGCAGCCGAACAAGCAAAGCATAAGTCGAAAGAAAAATCTGTATCTAAAAGTGATAGTTACACTGGGACTTTAAAGACTGTGATTAAAATAAATCGTGATAAAAAGAAAGGACGTAATTCTTTTAAAATGACTCTGCAGAAAAATAAAGGGAAATTGACTGATGGAGAACAAGGTGTTGGAGAAGAGAACTATAAAATAATGAAAGATGTAAGTAGTAGTAAGTAATTGTAGTAAATTAGAGTACAGAGAATATGAAAATAATGTTTTTCCATAAAAAAATTAATAAACAACTCTCTGAACTTATAACTACTTTCGTTGAAATACTACGCTTTGGATAGTCACCAAACAAGGAATAGTCTAGTTTAGACATGTAATCGAAATCCAGTGTAGTAATGACAGATCAAATCTTACTGGCGCGTCATCTCCATTTCTTTGCTAGAAAATGTTACAACAGCCTAGGCACGTGGATTTGGCCTCTCATATGGACTGGGAGTATCAAAACCATCCATCCTTATAAATCAAAAAACTTATTGACTGATCTTCTGGTCTGTTCGAAAATTTTAAAATATTGGCACGGCTGAAAAACCCAGACTCGACTCCTCTTTAGTTTATTATATTTCCTTACCGAGAAATGGTGATATTTTCTATTTTTTTTTTTATGCCCAAATGCTTTATTGGCATCCTTGCATCATCCATCCATGCTTACATTTTTATGACAATTTTGTTTCCAATTCTAAATAGGCTATTTTTGTATTTTCAGTTTTTATTTTTCATAGATATGAAGAAATTTGTAAATACTGATAAAATCGCTTTAATTTGACTTTAGCCACGTGACAGACATGTTAATATCTACACTTGTCTTGCACATTTTTCACTAAACTCGCCTATACATAGACGCTCAAATACACCTGGCCTAAACATTCCTAGCATTTACAGATTAGAAGCAATTCAATTTAATTTACATACGAAAGCCTCGTGTCTATGAGAATGATGCTTCTGCTCCAAAACCGTCAATAATCCAATATGTCAAAACCTAGCTATTAAATGCAACATTTCTATGATTTAAAGCAAGAACTTTAATTGAACTTTTCCCTTACTGGTTCATTTTTGCTCTGAACATGGTTACTTTATAACCATATATGTAAGTAATGACATTATTTCTGATTTTTTTGACAGTTCGAAAGTAGAAATTTATTGACCGGTTACTTTCCACCCTGGAGGTCTATTCTTGAAACTAGGGAATGTGTTCCCATGAGGGAATGACGTCAATATGATGTAAATTGACATTTACTATTGGTTGACTTACTATTACAGAGAGAAAATGACGTCATTCCCTCTGGGAATCACTTTCCGTCTGGGTAAATGTCATAATTTATTGTAGATTATATTTATCGTCATAGAAACGGAAACTGACAATGATATTGCCAAGTAGGATATTTGCATTGTTAAATTTATATATAACCATTGAGTAAAAATAATAAAGAGGCGCAACTGTCAAGGTTTCGAGATTTTAGTGTTGTATTTTTTCACCAATAGCTTCATGACTGTCTTCAATTTTAAGGACTATACAGCCACATTACAAATACCTTCCCGTAGCACTAAAAATTGATGACAATCATGAAGTTATTGGCAAAGAAATACAATACTAAAATCTCGAAACCTTGACAGTTGCAACTCTTTATTATTTTTTACTCAATGTATATAACATTAATATTTACTTACATACTGTATTGATGGTTGTAAGTAAAATAGTATATAAACCTCGAAGGAAAGTTTCATTTATGTCTCGAGCATTAGCTCACGACAGTAATGATGAAACACTTTCCACCTCGGTGTGTAATATACTGTTGCTGACCTAGTCTCTAGACTAGTATATTTTGATCTACATAATATGTATATGTGGCTTTGTTTACCATTCACCACCCGAAAATAATATTCAAACAAAGCTGGATTAAAGCTGAGTTGATGCTGATTTTTAGGACAATAACTAATAAAAAATTAAAATAATACAACTAAAAGAAACGCATAGTTTTTCAAATGAATACATATATAATTTAAAATAAGCTAGTTTTTTTTTAACTGTGTGACTGCCCATCTTCATTTTACTGATATACTTTGGATTTACCGAAACAGCGTAAGCATAATCCCTTACTCACAGTATTTGTATAATTCAGTAAACTTAAATTGAAACTAGTTTGCAAGATATTCATGAAATAGTGAGTTGATTTTAGGACGAAAATGAAATTCTAATTATATGTGATACATTTTTTTATAATAACTTTATTGGTAACATTTCATTTGGAAATTTGTTCTTTTTTATAAAATAATATATATCGGAACTATTGGGTGATAGGTTAACAAGTTCAAATTGAGGCCCGTGCCTGTTGTTACGGTAGTGAGACTAATGTTATAAAATTTGCTTTGTACCATACTCTTAATATTATAAACACATTTTTTTTTTTAAACAAAAAACTCAAATTTAACTCATTAATGCCTTATTTACAAATAAGGACTAAAGTCACTAAAACAACATTAATTAAATTTTCTCTCATTGAGATTAATCACAAGTATATGTGTTATTTCTAGTATTATTAAAGAAATTGTAGCTACTTAATAAATTATATATCACTAATTTCAATTTGCAATCTCGAATGTAAAAATCTAGAAACATACATTTCTGATAGATATCTAATTATTATTTATTTTTATTTTGTTTTATTTTTTTTTTAGTGTGCCTCTACAACATGGAAGCCAGGGAATCATTCCTCAGACACAGCTGGTGCGCACAGAAAATCACATTATTCTAACAGATCTAACATGGGTAATTACATGGTTTTGGGCTTTTGTCTCTTCTATTCCTTGCACTTTATTGCGCTTTCTCCTCCTCTAATTGTACTACACCCTATTTTTTAAGTTCATATTGGGTTTTGACATTATTTTTGTGCTACATTGAACAAGACATGTAAATTATGTCTGCAAACATTAACATTTTACTACTAATCATAGGTGCCGACTTGTAATATTATCGTTGGGCACTTGCCTAATGTAACCAAGAAATGTTCTATTGAGTAAATTTTTTTAGCAGGGTTGGAGAAGGGACACGAACAAATAGACACATACATTTTTAAATTATTATTTTTTAATATGCAGATTGCATCACAAGGTATATGAGACAGATTGGAGGAAAACCCGTTGTAGTGCTCTACACTTAACACGAAATTTAATTGTATTCTCACATAGTTCTGAAAAATACAGATTTTTTGGTAAAACCCAATCTGGTGGACTCATGAGTTCTAGCCATTTCTGTGTTTTACTAGTTTAAAGAATGATGTTCAAAATTTATTTAATAAACGCAATATTTATTATATCTATATCTTGAAGCACTTGTGTTATATGTTGTTAATCCTGAGTTGTTTATTAACAAAGCACCAAAACACTTCTGCAGCCTCTACGTTGAAGGCTTCAATTGAGAAATACTTCTCCATATTTAGATTTATTAAGAACAAACAACTAAGAAATCACATTGGTGAGGAAAAGACTTAAAAAACGTGTTCAAATGTAAGGAGGGGATACCTAATCTACTGACTGGTAGTGAAAAATGCCATCAGTATTTCGATCATTTATTTTGTTAATGGAAACCATTTAAATATATCTTTGAGTTTCAGAGCTTTATATAGTTTTGTTTTATCTTGCTTATAATTTGTAATATTTTTTAAATGTTACTATTAATAATACATTGAAGTTTATCTTCAGTTGTACACTTTAGGTTTCTTTTTACTTATTACGTATTGACATTTTCATAATATTACTTCAATATTTGAGTTTTTCAGAGTCATACTTTTTTCTGCTTTTCATACATTAACATTAATGGCAAATTATAACTTAGAAAGACCAACCTGGGCGTTATGACATGGGTCCAACATAAAAAGCCTTATGTGTTTCTTGTGTGAGGTCCATGCATGCAACCCCTTTATATTCTAGCCCCAGAGCACCCACAGAGTCGGCGCCTATGCTACTAATACCAACTGGTTAACATATGAAATTTAACTATTCGTAAATTGATTTCACTTTGTTGAAACATAAAAACTTCTGTAGAAGAATTTTTGTCTTTTGTCAATTTACTTATGATTATGCTATATGTAAAGTCATTGATTAAGGAATGAATAAGATACGTGACTTCAATGGTAAAGTGCGAGGCCTTTTTTGGCAGCGAGAATCCCGGTAAGTTGCGGGCATTCCTGTGATTTACGTAGTATGCTTTTGACAAACCTCTGTCGTGTCTGGTTTTATATCATTAATAATCTAGTGGTAATAAAAATTTAATGTCCAGAATAATTTTAGTTTAAAATTATTAACGTAGTATGTTCTCTCTGCCAGCTATTTCTCAACGTTTGTTTGACTTTTAACCGTCACATAATTTTAAACTCAAATCAATCTGAACATTCAATTTTTGTTTTCACTATATTATAAATTATATAAAACCAGACACGACACAAGTTTATCAAAAGCATACTACATGAATCACAGGAATGCCCGCAACTTACCGGGATCCTCGCTGCCAAGAAAGGCCTCACTTTACCATTGAAGTCGCGTATCTTATTCATTCCTTAATCAATGGTAAAGTATATGAATTAAATTTTGTTGTGGTCTCTTTTGAGTTATTGCAAAGGAGCACTCCATATTCATAAATTAGTAAACTAGTTACAAAAAAATATTTATATTTTCATACCTACGATTTGAAACAATTCTAAAAATTTCTCAAGAAAACTCTTTGTGTATTTGTTTGAAGGTTTTCAGGAACACAAACCTAGTGAAACGATTTTTCAGAATTTTTAAATATTTTTAACAATGTTTTAAGGTCGAAAGAAATTACTGAGAGTTACTTTTTAAGTGTTGACCAATTTAGACGTTTATAGAAATATATTTGTTAGTATAGTTTACAAATAGTAATATAATTGATTTTTTACTTTTTTATTAACTGTTAAACTGATTAACAAATAATATTTTTTTGGAATTACATTCATTGCTGTTGCATCTGCTACTTTCATAAAAGAACTTTTACAATTATGTATATTTATATATTTATCTCCAATTATGATTTCCCTTTTTATTCAATTAAGATAAAAATGTTTAAATTTTATATTTTTCCTAATTTTTTGCAAACCATTTACTTACCTATATTTCTCTCTGAAACTAAAAATAATATACTTCTTTCTCAGACCCTAACAAGAAAGTTATTTTTTTGTTGAATAGTAATTTAATGTAGGTAATTGATTTCTAACATGCTACTATACTCTGTACCATCAACAGAAATCCATAGACTCCTCCCCATTAATTTTATGGTTGCGCAGAACGGTGTGCGCAATAGTCAGTTTTACACGATGAAATTAAAGAAAGTTGAGATAGCTTCAACAAAATTTGTTTATTATACGTGTTATATATTATACTACAGCTATACTGTATTTTTATAATGTTTATTCCCATTAAATTTTCCATTATACATTTTCAATTTTGGATTTTTAAAAATAATACTTATGCCCGCGAAAATTTAAACGAAGTTAGTCCGCATTGCGCAAACTCAAGTTACTTTATCAGAGACATTTATTTCCGCCATTTCCGGTCGTCTAGACCAGCTGATCTGATTGATGGTTTGTTGTTGACATTTGTAGTTTTTAGGTTAGGTGCTTTCGCGAGTTATTTCCACATATTTAAAAGAAAGTATGAGGTTATTTCAGGCAAAAAAGATTTACTGTAACAATTTCACATAGATTACTCCACTGGATAAACCCCAATGACCCCCATGCACTACTCAATAGCCAAATCTGCCGAGTCATTTACTTTCTGGTTTCCACCACTGTACATATTTATTTATTAATATCTATCGTAAGATTACTTTTGGTTCTTTTTACGAATAGTCGTGGAATGTTCAAGCAATAAAAACTATACTATACTATTTTTATTCTTAATGTCCAAATAAATAAACACATACCTACCTACTTCTTCTTAATTTTCACAAGGTTTTCTATCTATTACAGCTCCTACGTATAAGCAAAGTTTACTAATAGTATTCAGTAAACTTTGGTATAAGAAAGTTATGAACGATATCAATATAATATAATAATAGAATGGCTTTATTCATCATTACAATACATTTGGTACTTAAATCAGTAGAAAAAAATAGACTTTAAAAGCCCTACATATACATAAATTTGTATATAATATTAAAACAACGATAATAAGATAAACGTATATAATATAATTGGAAAAATAATATATGTTGTCACTTTTATTTTTTAAACTGAACAGTCAGAACCGGCGAGCAGTTCCTATTTCTCCTTCGAAAAAAAAAAAACCATACTTTACTTACAGTAAGGCCAGCGTTCACCCAAGTCTCATCTAAAAACTACAACTTCTATCCCTTAGGGCACTATTACGTGACCTTTTTGAGAACCTATAATGCCAAACACAATTACATTACAACACAAAGAAATAAAAAGTCCGAAAGTAATCGTCACAAAGTACTCCGTTTAAGATGAGGCAAATAATCATCTTCATGCACCGCTGCTAAAATTTTGTTTGCAGTTGGTGGTTCATTTCTTTCAAAAAAGGAATGGATTATACGCTTGAGAGCACTTTTAGTTCCTTCATCAATATTGTCCAAAACTGCCTGTTGTCGGTGGTACAGTTTTGGTGGCTGATGTTGGTGTGTTTGTTTGTATTCATGAAGAATATTAGAAACACTTGGAACACTCACACCTGCTGCCTTTGCAGTGAACTCCATGCATTCCATCTTTGGTTTCTCCGGATTCTCCCCATCGTAGGCCTTAAAAATGTTCAGAACCTTTTTCTTATCTTCCACCGAAAAATGTCTGGATAATCGTTTTTTGGGTGGAGAAATTATACCTCCTTCAGCCATCATAAACCTTAAGAAAACCCGTTTTAACATTTAATCAATATTACTCGTTTGCATTTACGTACCTTATTACTTTAACGCCCAGATGAAATGTGAAATGTCACAAAAACGAATAACACAGTTGACAGTCACGTTTTCGCCTTAAAGATGTTCAACACGTTTTCCTTATCCTCAAAAAATGCCTGGAGATTCGTTTTTTCGGTGGAGAAATTGGGCCCCCTTCTACTATTGAGTTTTCGATTTGACCTTAAAAAAAAACGATGTTTTAACATTTAATCAATATTAATCGTTTGCATTACCTACTTACCTTAATACTTAAAACACAAATAAGGTTAATCCTTATACGCGTACCTTCACAAAAACAAATATATAAATTTGAAATAATTTCGCAAAGACGAATGAATATGACAGTTGACAGCACAGGTTTACAGTGAGGCCGGCTCCCCATTTATGCGCGATTTTTAATATGTTTAGCGTTTATACGTTTCGCGACAATGATAACATAGCTGATTGGTCTATTGCCAAAATACATAAAAGTTTTAATGTGTGACGCCAGTATTGTAGAGTAGGCCTTTGTCAAATTTAGTGGTTGCTTTGTAACTCGGGTTCTATAAATTCGACCAATAGAGAAATTCCATTCAAATTTAGTGGGCATTTTTGGGGAGGAGTCTATGGATTTCTGTTGATGGTACAGAGTATAAGACTATGATTATATTACATTATGGTTAATAAAGATATTCAAAGTAAATCTCTTGTTAGGTTCCGCACTTATTTTGTTAATTAAACATATTTTCTACTTTTGTAATTTGGCATCGTATAGTTAGTCAGAATCCAGACTGATATTTAAAACTTAACCAAAAATATACTGGGTGATTAAGAATATATTATGTAATATTTGTCAAGTTTTTTCTACTAAGAAAAAATATAAAATCTAAATTTTCCAGAGAGAAATTTCATTTTTACAGAAATATTTGAAAAAATTAGCAGACAAAAATAAAATCGATCATTTTCGAAAAAAATAATAATTTTTTAAATTACAAAAACATACCGGGTGTCAAAGAAATTATTAGACAAGTCATAGCACCCAGAACTTTCTAGATATAAAATTGAGATTTGGAGAACCATAATATACAGGGGAAAATGCAAATTTTTCGATATTTGTCAAATTTCCGAAAATGATCTCAGCTATGTAATTTTAAATACAACACCCTGTATATTTTTATATTTTTAAATTCTAGAGACGATTGCCGTGGCCTGTGGATGTGCTAACATCAATGTCCTGGGTCTAGATGAAAAATTGAATCGTCACATTTCTTCTACTATTTTAGGATTTACAACTCTTCAAACATGCTTAAGACTAGAAACTGATGTACTACAAGTTGCCTAATATTGGCGCAAAATGCATTATATTTGGCCAATTTCTAATCCCGATTTATTTTGTTAAAACTTAAAATTAAAGCTTAATTTTTTAGAAACTGACAAAACACATACTGGCAAAGGCAGTAACCTTAAAATATACGAAAGAAATTTTTATTTCTCCGAGAAATTAATTATTTAAAATGTGCTTTTACATAGACAGTAGAAATTAATTAATATCGTGATAATAACTTTATTACTATGTAATTTCTTTTACCTTACGTTTTTCTTATATGTATTCTGAAGATAATCCTACCTGATTTTTCTTCAAAGTACCTAACATTATTATGTAGGGCTCAGATTAAAATATTACAACTCTTTTGCTTGTCTGCAACATGGCGGACGCTATTAGTTCAGCCAAACTAGTGCAGGTGACGCTGGTGACGTTGCCAGCACCCTGCAGGGTTTATGAATGAATGATAGTTATTTTTAGAGAGAGATACACCGGTAACCGGTTAATTTGATTCTGGTTTGTGACTGGACAAAAGTATTACATGACGACATTATATTATATACTATTATAGCTAAACTTCGCCCCTAATGTATTTTATGTATTGTATTATATTTTATGTAATATTT
This sequence comes from Rhagium mordax, assembly GCA_963680705.1. NCBI lineage: Eukaryota > Metazoa > Arthropoda > Insecta > Coleoptera > Cerambycidae > Rhagium > Rhagium mordax. Next base: position 31,289,675 of record OY796660.1, read on the forward strand.
AATGCATTAATAAAGACTATAATTATTATTATTATCGAACGGCAACAGTAAATTGGGTTAATAATAGTATTGACCGTATTTTTAGATTGTTAAAAAATGCTAGTATTTGACATTTGACAAGCAAGAATATAAAATATTTTTATAACCTAAATAAATGAGCTTGAAAATAGCTTTATTGTGTAATGTAATTATTTGTATTAACTGGTTAAAAAATGTTTATGCATAAAATTAATGAATAATGAAATGTGTTTGTGAAGTTCAGACATAAGTTACCTAGGTACTTGTTTATTTGGTAAAATTTTACATTAGCGTATCTCCGATATTTAACTTTTTTTTATCTATACTTACGTATTTTTGTCTGGAAATCACGAATCTGAAGTCAATTTTATCTGCTCTCCTATACTTTTCGAGATATAGGGGCCGATGTACCCCAAAAATGGCATCTCGCCATAGGCGTAAATAACATTTTATTCGGCGATTTTTATCGTATTTGTTATCGCTAATGCTTATTTGAAATTCGCAGAACGTTTCTGTGAATTCGCTTTCGTCTTTTTTTTATTTAACAGACATACATTGTAAATTAATTGATAACGAACATCGCCTCTTTTCCCCAACGACTTCTCTTGTCCAGAATGGTTGTCTTTTCCCAGCAAGAACTATAGGGATTTTTTACGTTGTTATGTTGGCAATTTACTTTTGATTTCAAACTTTCAAAGCACGCTTAAAATTGTTTTGAATTGCCAGTCTATTTTTTGCAGATTTTGCTTGAAAATTCCTCCTTAATACTTATATCCTGTTCATGAAGAAAAACATGTTCCTTCTTTGAAGTAACAGGTAACAGGAGTAAGCCCGCCCTAAGTTTGAAACCAAAAGAACTAAGCAAATTGCCAACATAACAACGTAAAAATCTCTAGTTCTTGCTCGGAAAAGCGGCGACAAAGATAGTAATCTTTGGCGGCGATGTGCGTGTTGTCAATTAATTAACAATTTAAGTCTATTAAATACAAATAAAGTGACCAAAGCGAGTTCACAGACACGTTCTGCGGTTTTCAAATAAGCATTAGTGATAACAAAAACGATAAAAATCGCCGAATAATATGTTATTTATCTATTTATGCCAAAGGCGGGATGCCATTTTTGGGGTACATCGGCCCCTATATCTCGAAAAGTATAGGAGAGCGGATAAAATTGACTTCAGATTCGTGTTTCCATACAAAAATACGTAGGTAAAAAAAAGTTAAAAATCGGAGATACGCTAATGTAAAATTTTACCGCTGTCTCTTTACAGACAGTCTTCACTATTCTTAGTCGTTTAGGTTACGCACAGAAAGTTTATAAAACGTTACTTCATTCGAGCATAACCTTAAAACAACAGAATAACAATAAAAATGGAACAAGTATAGAGTGTCTAATAAATGTATCCACTTCGTAAATAATCAATCACAACTCGCAATTTCAATAATAATATTGTAACACACATATAAAAGCAAATAATATTATTTTTCACTGAAAAATTTTATTATCTCGCTATATCATCTCTGCTCTGTGCTATATTTATATAAGTAAAGTAAATATAACCAGAAACTTGTCTGATTCCGTGATTCCTACTTCGGAATGCGTTTCTCCCACCAGTTTTGACCAAACGTCGGTTATTAACGAAGATAAACGAAGTCACGATTTGTCCCGTGAGATAGTAAATTGCATATATCAGAAATATTTGGCTTGTAAAATTAATGAATGAAATGCGTTTACTACTTTAGTATCGTAGCCGCACGGAAACATGTAGGTAGCGCCCTCTGACTTGGCAATTGGTACTTCGTTAGAAGCGACGGTGACACAGTTTCTAGTCTTAAATCATTAATTTGTATTTACATCCAGTCTAGATACAGAAATAAATATAGGTCTAAAAAATCAAAAGGGATAAAACATTTCTCAAAATTTAAAAATATACAGGGTGTTGCATTTAAAATTTTACAGTTGAAGTCATTTCCGGCACAGAAATGTGGCAAATATCGAAAGCTTAGCATTTTCCCCTGTATATTATGTCCTCCAAATCTCAACTTTATATCTAGAAAGTGCTGGGTGCTATGACATCTCTAATAATTTCGTTGACGGTATACATACATAACAGAATGTATTTGGATAGACAACAAAATTTAATATAATATAGAATGAAATATTCACTTTTTTACATACATTCAATTACTCCCAATTAGGATTATTGGAAAAACAAAATCTTTCCAAATTAATTTTCTCTAAAAAAATCACATTGCCAAAATGGGTATTTTTTTAATGGCACATCCTGTATATTTTTTTAATCCAATAATGCATTGAGTTAATTTTATGTTTTTGATTCATAAATAGAACAAGATAGTACTAAAAGAATGATCATATTACAAAATAATTCCACTATTTATTTTTCGTATAAATTTGATTCTTATTTTAAGTGCTCCAAAGTATTAATGACTTTTCTTTATAGATTTTTTTTCTTTAAATGTTCCCAACACAAACAAAGTTAGGTCTGACTCCTTGGGGACCAATATCCACCGGCCAATCACGTCATTAGCCGGACAATTATAGCATTTTAAAATTTTGCGATAATTTTATTGTGCACGTGAAATTTCCGTTACAGTCATCTGATTCATGTGTCAAGATTTTGTTTTAACTTGTTTTATAAGTGAATCTCCCAGAGTGAGTGAGTGATTTTGCCCAAATTCAGTCCTAAATCCAAATACAATGCCCAAGAAGGACACTGATGTATGGAAATATTTTATCAAAATTAAAAATAAACAGAGTAAATATTTAAAATGGAAATGCAAATATTGTTTCCGTGGTAATTAATCAATGATTAAAGTTAATCAGGGTTAAATCAGACTGAAAGTATCGGCACCTAAACGTTTGAAATTTGGAGTGTATAGGACTATTTGGTGTCGTTGTAATCCTTATAGTCTAGAGAATTCAAAAACGAACATCTCCCAATAATTAGCCTATGCTAATTATGAAAGCTAATAATCCGAATAATTAGCCTAAACGTTATTAGCCGGCCATTTACCCAACACTACTTATTAATGAGGCAAAAATATTTCAGTTATACAGGGTGGTCTGAAATTTACCTGACAAACTTCGGCAGGTGATAGAGGGACTTAAAATATTAAAATAACTTATGTCCTTAGGTGATTGCTAACAAAGATACAGGGTGTTAAAGTTTTGTGAAAAACAAACCATTTCTTTAATAACTCTAAAATTATGAAAGCTATTGACTTGAAATTTTAGGGGCGGCGATGTTTTTTAAGCTTCAATTGTTTTACAGAATCTTGCCTTTGTACTGCTTCCAGTGGCGCTGTTACCGGGTGGGGGAGTTAAATTTTTCGCCGAAACTATGTAACACCACTGCTTTGTACAGTTGATTTTGAGATTTTCCGAATCTCCGCTCAATTTGGAAGAAAAAAGGTATTTTTTAATTTATTCGTATAACGCTTACTTTTCCAGTAAAACGGCTGTTTTTGCTTTATATCTCTACTAAAACACTTTAAACCTTTACTACAATAATAATAAAATTAAAAATCATAGTTGCCCATGGTAAACAATGAAACATTATTGTCAGTCAATGTTTGACCTGTCACCCTGTCAGTTTTTATAGTGTTAATGTTGGGTATCAAGATGCCAAGATTGTTCAGCAATATAAAATAAATGATAAATTTGCAATAAAGTTTTGTCATGGAAATTCTTTTTGCTATTTTACTCGAAAAGTAAGCGTTGTACGAATAAATTAAAAGATACCTTTTTTCTTCCAAATTGAGCATAGATTCGGAAAATCTCAAAATCAACTGTACAAAGCAGTGGTGTTACATAGTTTCGGCGAAAAAACTCCCCCACCCCGTAACGGCGCCACTGGAAGCAGTACAAAGGCAAGATTCCGTAAAACAATTGAGGCTTAAAAAACATCGCCGCCCCTAAAATTTCAAGTCAATAGCTTTCATAATTTTAGAGTTATTAAAGAAATTGTTTGTTTTTCACAAAACTTTAACACCCTGTATCTTTGTTAGTAATCACCTAAGGACATAAGTTGATAGGAACTTTTCCACTTATTTTAAGTCCCTCTATTACCTGCCGAAGTTTGTCAGGTAAACTTCGGACCACCCTGTATATTTTTTTATTATTTTTGCAATCACCTCAATGAGCTCTATCGAAGAATATTACAGGCTGTGCCAATTATTAAAAATATATTTTTGGTCGGAATTAACAATTTAAGTAGAGAAGGGAACGATTTATTATATAGCCCTGTACATTAAACTTTCCATTTTGTTTTACCACAATGATAATTTTTAGTTGCCTAATTGATACGGATGTTATAGATAGAATAGATTTGAATCAATCAAAATGTCATATTTGGAAATAAATACTTTTCATTCATTTCAAATTGACAAATTTTAAAATCTACATTATGGGAGTAATATGTTAAGTAAACATATTATTTATCTTCTTTATAATGTATTTCGAGCATTTTTAACATATAGTCAATAATTTCATATTTAATGGTAAGATGTTAATAAGTATGTATTATGGTAAAATATAGATATAATTATTTTACATGAATATACATGCATGTGCAAAACTAAGATATTTAGAGAAGTATTAAAAATTTTTGACTGGGTACGTAAATTGGTTTTAAAGATTAATACGATTGTCAGTGGCTGACATCTTTTGAAACCAAGTACATAAAGAACCTATATCTAAATAATTTCTATTTAACCAGTAAAATTATTAGATATGAAATTAGTGACTTCATATAGGTAATAATTTTAATAATTGACTTCATTTTATTAATTTTAAAAATGTAATTATCAATATTATGCCTACGCAGATGGCAGCAGCGAACATACTTCTGATGGAGAAGCCCCGATTCAAGATGGTGCTATAAAGGCACTTGTGATTCCAGAAAAAGCTAGTTCCTTCAGTATACATCCTGGACGACTTTGTAAAGATGAGTGTTCATATTGCTTCGGCAAATTTGGCCTCTTCGACACACCTTGTCATATAGCACAAATGAAAAGTGTTGAACGTCAAAATAAAATTCTAACAAGTAAGTCAAAATTATTTTATTTTTCAATGAAAATTAATAGTTACTTAAACTACAAGGGAGGTAAGTTGATTAGTCAACACTACTTACCTCCTGCATGGTGTTTAACGTTTATCTTCTCCCACGGCTAAGGTTCATGAGATACATTTTTTGATCAATTTATTTTGACAGTGACACTAAGTAATTTCTTTTACTTCAATGGATGTCACATACTCTGCTTTGATTTTGTCGTTATTAAGGCGTTATTAACCAAGGGAGGTAAGTAGCTCACTTACCTCCCGTCGTCAATAGCAACTAACACTGCATGGTAAAAGTAACTTACCTCCTTGAAAACAGTGTGATAATAGCTTACTTACCATAATGGAAGCAGATAATAGTTATTTATGTATCAAGGCATTAAAGGTCAACTTTTTAACGTGCATGTGGAGTTTAGTTAATGAACCACATGAGTGATAAAAAGGAACTTTAATGCCGAGGTGCATATTACATTTTTTTTTAAATCCAGAATCTGTGAAATTAAGATTAATAAGTTAACTGCCATTACGGTCCATAGGGACCGGCACTAGATGTTCCATTCTTGCCGTGACGATCCCATCGGCCCGGCAATGATGCAGATTTTTAAATTACTCCAACACGCCGTCGGTCCCGTATAACGCATCTTTGCTTATGGTAATGGACCGGCATTGCTCGTACGAACATTTTGCACCCAGAAATTTATAAAAACAAATTGTAGTAAGAATTTTATTGAACATAATTGTACCAAAATTAAAAATGGTACAAAATGAAATAAAACACAAACACAAAATATCATTTTGCACCCAGAAATTTGTAAAAACGAATTGTAGTTTACAAAGTGAAATAAAACAAACAAAATATTTTCTCTACAACTATCTATTTATGCAGTCTGTTAAAACATTCCAGACATAAAAATGGTTCTTCTTCACAGTCCCTGCACTGTGTATTAAGTTTGTGCGTTGTATTTTTTGCAGCTACTCGCCCTTCGTTCTTGGTAACATTTTCATAGCACCCTTTACGGCGGCCTGCGCAGAAGGTTAAAGGTTGTCTATGCCGCGTCGGTCCCTATGGACCGGCAATAAAAATGTAGTATTTTTCGAAAAAATATATATATATTTTAAAATATCAAAGCCGAAACTATTTTACTATTAATACGGAATGGAAAAATTCAGTTGACCTGTTGAACTAATTTCCAAAATTTAGCGCGGCAGTTAACTTGTTAATTAACTCTATTTTTTAAATAATTTTCAGTGACATTAAGAAATGTCACAATTTTTTGAAATTTTAAGTGAATGTCATATATGTTTTTAAATGTCAAATCTGAATAATTTTTTGCAAGAAAACCATTATTTTTAGCAATTATAATAGTGATTAATTCTGAATTCAAAAAACTGTATTTATTTACCTTTTAATACAATACAATTTTATTATTGTCACAAGCAATAAAAAATTAATGTTTATGTTTATCTGTCACCTTCAGCCAACTACAAAAATCATACAATAATGGATTACTTTAATGACTATTTCTATCACTTTAATGACGATTTTGAGGACTTTAATGCCGATTTAAAAAAATAGTATACTATACAGTAAGGACATAAAGTCAGTTCCCCCCCTGCTAACTTTTTAAGGAATTTTAATACATTGAAATAAATTTAAGGGCATTTTTCCCAGACGGTAAAGCAACTTTTTGAACAACTGATCCTTTTTCCAAAATGGTGACCGGCCGCCATATTGCTTTTTTCAAGAACGTCCTAGAAGGCCGAGTCCTCCGTCAAATTAAAGGTATTTTCATGCTTAGTACTTGTCTTGAATTTGGTTACATTTTATTGACAAATAACAGAATGGCAATAATTTAAATATGTGGATACATAAACTATGAAAAATATTTCAATAACTGCAATAATTAAACAAAACAATACTAACGTCATCATCACTATTTTAAAAATTGTTCGAAGTGACCTCCATTTTGATCAATACACATTCGATTTCTTCTTTCAAATTCCTTACCTCTGTAATATTTTGTTCCAACTCCTCAATATTTTGGGGCTGATTGTGGTATACTTTTGACTTCACGTACCCCCATAAAAAATAATCTAAGGGATTCAAATCTGGACCGGACCGGCCACTCTATGGGGCTCCCTCGACCAATCCAATGTCCGAGAAAAGTGTCATTTAGGTAGTCCCTTACAGGTCTATAAAAATGAGGCGCGGCACCATAATAATAATAATAATAATAATCATCTTTATTCTATAAAAAGAAATACCAAACAGGTGTAGAACAAGTCAAATAATGTAAAGTACAACCATGATGTTCTCTTGAAATTCGTCGGGATGACCTTCAATAATTTCATCTATAAGTGGGCCTATTTCTGTATGCATATTCAAATATAATAGTCTCTCAATATTTTCTAGAATTCTCATGCAAAATAATCGTATCATAATGTAACAGTTTGTATTTGTAAAGGGTAAAATGGTTTTTCTTTAAAAATTTTTTAACTGAAGTTTTTGATATGTGACAAATATTAGAAAGCATTCGCGTATTTTCTCTGGACTTTTTTTATTTATTTATTTTATTTATTTAATATACGGGAAAACCCCATTACAGGTGTACATATAAACAGACAAAATATAGAGTATGACATTTTTTGTTATGCTATATGTATATAACTTATACACGTCTGGCCACTCAGTTGTTTCGGATACAGTTCAGTAAGTTGCACCCATCTCCCCTGAATAGAACAGGTCGACGGTCGGCGCTCCGTCTCGGACTAACGTGATTATGGGGCGGTGTCGAAATTGTTAGGGGAGTTGGTGCAACTTACTTAACTGTATCCGAAACAACTGAGTGACCACACGTGTATACACATATATAAATAGTGAGATATTCATAACTACATACTAACTTATTTAACTTTATATCACCCGCATATCTATACCTATATTGATTATAAACGAGCACAATAACCATAGCAACCTTAGCAAAATATCGGTTTTATAGGTTTGTCCATGCCACAACTTCCGCTGTTCTGAAATGTCAGACTTGTGAAAATCAGTTCCAATGTAAAAAACAAAATACATTTCAGATGCGTCCGACCTTCCAGGACAGTGAGGAAAATGCTGCAGACTTGTATATGACTTCTGCTATTACCTGACTATGGATTTGAACTGATATTGACGGTCGTCCCGTCTTCCTGGCATTATTTACACTTGTATTAAAAAATTTCCTTACTAAAATACTGCCTTGAAATTTGGCGATCAGGAAAGCGATTGGTAAGCTTCATGGTAATTTCTGTTAGCTTCTCCAAATGTCAGTATTGCTTCCACTTTCTCATTCACATTACGTGCCATTTTTTTATTCGAATTAATAATAACAAACTTAACTCTTAGACAACAAAATGTCTCAGACACAAGTGACACTTATTACATTGTTTATGAATTGAATTCAACAAACCATAATGGCCTACTCGACTTAAAATTCCTTTTTCATTATTGCTTTTAAACTCTCTTATCATAACAAATTATGGCAGTAAGTAATTATTAAAGTCCATATCCAATAACGAAATACTTCTCTATTTTTTTTAAACTTGGCTAATATGATTTTTAAAATTATTGCCATTCTGTTATTCGTCAATAAAATGTAACCAAACTTTAGGCAAGTACTAAGCATGAAAATACCTTTAATTTGACAGATGACTCGGCCTTCTAAGAAGATCTTTAAAAAAGCAATATGCCGGCCGGTCGTCATTTTAGACGAGTCAATATACCATCAGACGTAGGACAAATTCTAACAAAAGATTTATGAACGGTTTTTGTCATTACTAGGTGTACTGATCGACAGAAAAAAAGTCTACCGAAATCTGATAACCGGAAGTGGGTTATTTTCAAGATGGCCGTCGCTAATCATGAAAATCAGCAAAACTCCTGTAACTTTGTTATTTTTAAGCGTAGAAAAATTATTTTTCTATCAAACTTACGGTTTTTATGGTCAAGGAATTCATTTCAACCAATAAAATTGGTCCACGGGGTCAAAAATGGGGGCCATTTTGGATCTGATGGATGTTTTTTGTATGATGACGTTTTTTGTAATTTGTCGTTTACAACCAAAAATTTTATGTTATTTACTGTTTTCTTTTGTTGCAGGTTTGAAACATGAGTGCTAATTCAAGTTTTACTCAGAATAATTGTCCTATCTGCAAAGACAGTTTGACAGACGGAGCAGTGATTCAAGTTCAGCAGAAGGGTGCTGATGGCAGCAACTATTCTCTGAGGTGACAGCGTTGTTGCCACTGCTGGCTGTAACGTACACGTGCAATGTCGGAAACGTTATGTAAATAAAAAAGGCATTCAATTGAAGAAACGTGATACCAGTAAACTCGAACCGAGGAAAAGTCAACGTGTGTCTGCCGGGCCTTTCAGGAGTAAACGTGATTGCCATTTCTGTGGGACACTTGTTTCCCTTGAAGGTTCTGACTACAGCTACATAAGGACAATCGCATTTTCCAGGACCATCAAGAAATGCTGTGAAAGTCGTTCAGATGACTGGTCATTGAAAGTAAAAGGGAGGATTGAGTACTATGGCGGAGATCTGTTCTTCATCATTCATTTCAAGATAACCGCACATTCTTAAGAAAGCTTGTTCTTGGGCAGCATCTTTAGGACGCCCACATTTTCTACGCTTTCCCTCAGAACAAGATGAATCATCCCGAAATTGACGTGGCAAATCATATCCGGTGCGAAAGTTCACACTACATACATGATGATATATGCAGTCAGCTGCATGAAGATCTCCGCCATAGTACTCAATCCTCCCCTTTACTTTCAATGACCAGTCATCTGAACGACTTTCACAGCATTCCTTGATGGTCCTGGCAAATGCGATTGTCCTTACGTAGCTGTAGTCAGAACCTTCAAGGGAAACAAGTGTCCCACAGAAAAGGCAATCACGTTTACTCCTGAAAGGCCCGGCAGACACACGTTGACTTTTCCTCGGTTCGAGTTTACTGGTATCACGTTTCTTCAATTGAATGTCTTTTTTATTTACAAAACGTTTCCAACATTGCACGTGCACGTTACAGCCAGCAGTAACAACAACGTTGTCACCTCTCAGAACACTTGCTGAATTTATGCCATCAGCACCCTTCTGCTGAACTTGAATCACTGCTCCGTCTGTCAAACTGTCTTTGCAGATAGGACAATTATTCTTAGTAAAACTTGAATTAGCACTCATGTTTCAAACCTGCAACAAAAAAAAACAATAAATAACATCAAATTTTTGGTTGTAAACGAGAAATTACAAAAAACGTCATCATACAAAAAACATCCATCAGATCCAAAATGGCCCCCATTTTTGACCCCGCGGACCAAATTTATTGGTTGAAATGAATTCCTTGACCATAAAAACCGTAAGTTTGATAGAAAAATAATTTTTCTACGCTTAAAAATAACAAAGTTACAGGAGTTTTGTCGATTTTCATGATTAGCGGCGGCCATCTTGAAAATAACCCACTTCCGGTTATCAGATTTCGGTAGACTTTTTTTCTGTCGATCAGTACACCTTGCTATGACAAAAACCGTTCACAGACCTTTTGTTGGAATTTGTCCTAGGTTAGGGGGCTTTTTTTACTAAATTGACCCGTCTATTTTGGAAAAAACATCAATTGTTTTTCGTTCAAAAAGTTGCTTTACCATCTGGGAAAATGACCTTAAATTTATTTCAATATATTAAAATTCATTAAAAAGTTAGCAGGGGGGGGAACTGACTTTACGACCTTACTTTATACCCAGGTACTAAAGTATGCCTTTTATTCCTGAATGTAAAGTCACATGAGAGATTAAAAGGCACAGTCCCGTGTTAAATATGCTATTTTTTGCACCGCGGGAACTAAAATGGATTTTTTTTAATATTTTTGCTTAAAAGCAGCCGTATCGATGAAATTTGGTTGGTTTATATTTTTTAATTTTTATAGGGCGCTATCAACTAGCGATATTAGTTTTTCAAAACTAATCCAGTGGTGTGCATTTACACATTTTTTTTCTGATAAAAATGCTGATAACTGTGCACCACTGGATTTTCTCATACAATTTCGGAGTTGAAGACCTAATGTAATAATAATAAAATACTCCAAGAATACAAATTCTTTAACAACAAAAATTTAAAAACAACAGCGACTTAAATACTAATTTTTACAATAAATTTTCAAAATGAAGTCTATTAACCTCAATGCACTTTCGGGCCCGCAAGGAAATTTCATTTTGTATATGTAGCTGCTGTTTTGTCCGTTACATTTTTTTTTATTATTATTTATAATATTTTTTCCAAAGTTTGTAAAATTAGTTTTACCTTATAACAAATTTAATCATGCGCATACAGATGTTTATAACATCTAGGTGCATTTTGATAATACATTGTTTTGATTTGAATTTGTAACTTTTTTTTATTTCTTTTAAACCTTCAATAAAGATTATTATTATTATTATTATTATATTCATGAGTTTTTGCACATCTACCTTTAGTTGACTTGAAAAATTTACTAATCGGTTGATTAATTTTAACACTTAACCATTTTACAAACAATATTTTATCAATAAAACTTATAAAACGCTACTTTTATGCCACCAAATCACCATAAGATATTAAATAACTCTAGACATTAATGACGGACAGACAAGAATGACTGAGAATATCCCAAACGGCGAAGTAATATTTATTATTTATCTAGGGGTTTTTATTGGATATTCCAGTAGATTATTTTCTATACCTAGGTATTTAAGTTTCCTCAATTTTATTTTCATCCGATTATTAACAGCAAATTAATATGACCACAGTTTTATTTGGGTTTCATTTTGTTTAGGGGCATATGTAAAGAATAAATTAAGGTCTTAATTAATTTTAAATGGAGCCAGGCCAGGTGAATTTAAGAGGAGGAAAAGGTTATATGTGTTTGCCGTCTGCACATAATTCGAGATGTAATTGATTGATGTATATACTGCTCCCAATTTGAAGTGGGACACTCGAAAAATGATCACAATTCAAAATGCCGTAAAATCCTTAAAACTTTACAGATTTCAACGGAACAGGCATTATTTTAAAAAACAATTCTTTGACTTTCATTATAAGCAAACCAACGGGCCAAAACATTCAATGCAAATACTCTACAGAGTGTTCAATGTCATTTTGTGAAAGTTTGACATTGTGTACGGACTTAATGGGACATACTGTATATTTTGTTTAAATGATATCTTGTAGCCTGGAGTGTCGTGATAAAATTGTTTTTTGGTTTTTGTTTTTATCTCCACTAGTTTCGAAGATATTAAATAAAAAGAAGATATATTTTTATATGATTTTTTCTTTTTTAATCTTGCACTAATAAACTGAACTAAAATAAATAAACAAAAATAAAATATAACATCAGTAAAAGACCATTACAGAAGTCAGCTAAACCTAATAATGTGTAGGGCCTCCTCTTGACCTCACAACCTCTTCACATCGTTGATGCATACTTCGTATTTTACTGTTTACAATTTCAACAGGTATTCGTGTCCATTCTTCAACAAAAGCATTTTAGATTTAGATTTTGTGGACGATTACGACGACTTGAAATTCGTATCTGTAGCGCGTCCCAAATATGTTCAATGGGATTCAGATCTGGAGATAGATCAGGCCAGTACATTCGATTAATGTGTTCTCTGTGAATAAAATCATTAATTATTCGAGCTCTGTGAGGTCTTTAAATTTAAATGAGCTTCATTTAAACGAACCATTTTTTTGTTTGGGGTTTGTTTTACTTGTGCATTTATTTGAAATGTCAAACTGACGCAGATTTTATTTTTAATTTCAAAGCCAACTACTGAAAACAAGAAGCTAATCCAATTTTTATGGAAAATATGACTTAATTGAGAAAAAATTAATATCTTCAAAACTAGTAGAGATAAAAACAAAAACCAAAAAACGATTTTATCATGACATTCTAGGCTACAAGATATCATTAAAACAGAATATACGGTATGTCCTATTAAGTCCGTACACAATGTCAAACTTTTACAAAATGACATGGATGTATTGAACACTCTGTAGAGTATTTGCATTGAATATTTTGGCCTGTTGGTTTGCTTATAATGAATGTCAAAGAATTGTTTTTTAAAATAGTGCCTGTTCCGTCGAAATCTGTAAAGTATTAAGGATTTTACGGCATTTTGAATTGTGATCATTTCTCGAGTGTCCCACTTCAAATTGGGAGCAGTATATTATAAGTACCTGGCGGTACTATGTGGTACTCCAGAAAAAACTAACTGTATAGTAGGTGTTTCTAGCAACAAACAGGTACTTGGTGGTAGCGAACATATAAATTTGACTTGAAGAAATGTAGATTGCGTCAAAACCATAATATGTTATTTAATCTTCATCAGTAGCATTTGATTTGAAATTTCACACGATATTATTTATTTCATTTTTTATATCAGTGGGTTTAAATTCAAACACCATCTCACGAAACTTGATATTTTTTTTTTAATCTACATCAGTTGTACTTTCCCAATAAAAACTGAAATGAAAAAGTTGTTGATCTCTGTCCTTCGAAGGATTTTTGAAACTCTTCTATTTAAGTGTTCCTTAAGGAAAAATTTATATCAAGGTATATTTTTTGTCTTGGATGGTATATTATATTGTTTGTCAGTTTCAGAAATGGCTATATTAATAAAAATTATCACTGATGAAGTTACAAATTTCATTAATATCATGTTAAAAGCAACGTGTCAGTATAGTTTATAAATTTTTTGCAATTAGCGTAACATTATTTTAGTTCATAATGACCAGTACATATGGGACAAACAAACTCGGTCTTGCGTTGCTTTTTTAGATTATTGTATTTTGATCGCTCACAACAATAGGTGAGTATCTGTGACCTAAGATTTGTTTCGGCCTATAAGCAAATACCCACGATTTAAAGGAAGCTTACGAAGCAATGATGAAGCTGTTGGTTGTTTCGAAATTATTTTAGAGCAATTTTTATATTACTAAGTTGGAGGTAAATTATTTCTAACAATAATACCTACATTAAAAAAAAAATCTTTGTAATTTATAGAATCTTTTTTATATTAAGGTGTTTAAGGTGGGTTTATATTTAATGACCTCATTTATTTTAGGTCTATCATCAGTTTTATCATAGGTTATATTCCGAGACCTCTGAATTTTATCAGATAAACTGGATAGCTTTTTTGCAAAATTTTGCTTTTAAGTAAATATTCTCGACTTAATAATTTACCTTAAAAGCTGGAACTTTCATTAGACTTGGGGAAGACCTATCGATATTGCAAACTTATTTACAATCAATGAGATGTACAGGGTGTCCCAAATTGCTTGATTTTGGCTGGTTTTCCTATTTCCAGACCAGGTAGAGAAAAACTGACATATGAGTCTAGAGCTCGATTTTTGTGAAACGCCGATTGGTGAAAACCACATTTCGATATCTCTAACCGTTTTCAAGATATCGGCAAAAATTGACATTTTACAGATTCCGAAGAATTGTCAACTTTTTTATTTTTGTTTTTTTTTTGAAACGGTAAAAACTTTTTGACGTAGAATAAGATGCATTTGTCAAAAAAATATATCGCTTTTCGATTGTTTGATATCAAAGCTAACTTTGTTATTTCAAATGGAAACCATAGTTTTGGCTTTGACTTTAGAAAATAGGAAAAAAAAATAAGCTTTCCAAAAATATATATGCCAAGATATGCCTAGTCATCCTTGCTGCCAATATAACACATTTCTCTTTAAAAATAACATTTTTTAACGTTAAAAAAAGTTTTTCGGAATCTGTAAAATGTCAACTTTTGCCGATATCTCGGAAACGGTTAGAGATATCGAAATGTGGTTTTCACCAATCGGCGTTTCACAAAAATCGAGCTCTAGACTCATATGTCAGTTTTTCTCTACCTGGTCTGGAAATAGGAAAACCAGCCAAAATCAAGCAATTTGGGACACCCTGTTGATGATTAATTGATAAAGCGATATGCACATGACTGCTTTTGCGAGCAGGAATATTATTTCCTTTATGGAATAGAGGAAAAGACTGGAATAATATTTATCACTATTTTAAATATTTTACATATATATTTGGATACCATCCAGCTTAGTAGTTAACGCATCTAGTTTGTGATACGGCTTATCTTGTGAAGTGGGTTTGTGTTAAAATGCGAATCAATTTTGGGTATTTATTTGATTTTTTTATTTCAGCTGAAAAACATCTAACCAGAGACTCCTGCCTGTGTGATGCTTGTTATCGACATGTAGACAGAAAATCAAATACTCCTTCTTATACAAATAAATCATTAAAACGCAACTCACTAGTTGCACCAGGTCCAAGACAAAATCACTGCCACGTTTTAGGGTGTAACAGGGTATCCTCAAATATTCTACGACGAAAATGGATCATAAAAATGAGAAAAAGCATTTGTCAAGTAGTAAGTTTGCTATTCATCTATTGTTTTTTTGTCTAATGCCTAATAATCAGACAAAACTGTCAACAAATTAACTTTGCATGCAACTAATTTTGATATAATTTTGTTTATCATCTAATTTAATTCTTCAATGTCCTATGTTGATCCCAACGACATAAGAATTACTAGACACGTAATGATTCCTCTGAAATGGACTCGTCCAACGTACTCAGCGTCTCATTGGTTACAAACACGTAGTAGGTTGAGCGCGCACCAATAAGACGCTGAGTACGTTGGACGAGTCCATTTCAGACCGAAAAATATACAAACAAATCGGAATCATTACCTGTCTAGTAATTCTTATGTCGTTGGTTGATCCTAATACATAAAAAGCATTGTATTATAAGTGACCGAAATTTATCAACTTATAATTCAAAACTATGCTATTTTATTGCTTAAAATTTATGTCTTTGATATTGCATAATAAAATTTTACATGTTATTTTAATACCCACCTCGAATTAACCGTAAATGCCAAATTTCTAAGTTGATGAATGTAGTGAGACATCAGCATTCTATTGCTGAAAAAAAAAATGCAACGGTTTTGATTGGGGTTTCCAATCCCGGTATCCCCAATCTCGGGATCCCGGGCAGGTTTTCACTCCCGGAAATCCCGGGATTTTAAAAATCAATCCCGAGTATTTCTAATATGACCAAATTACATAAAATACATATTACTTTTTATCTCACATGTATTCTGTGTACAAAGATCCGGTCCAGATTAGGGGACGTAACCCTAGACCCACTGGCCATTCTCAGGTCATTTTTTTTTCAAAGTAAATTTTAGAATACTTATTCACTTTTATAGAATAGATAATCAATACATTAAAGTAGCAATAGATTGTTAATTTTTAATTTTTTTTAGAGTTTTATTATTTATTTTTTTATGTATTATTATTATTCTTGCTCAATAATCGTTTCTTATTTAATTTTATGTTGATATTCGACAAATGTATTTAGATCCCGGGATCCCGGAAAATCCGGGATTTGCCTTTCTAATCCCGAAAATACCGAAAGTCTAATCCCGTCCCGGGATTGAAAACCCTAGTTTTGATAACTAACCATAGTACAATTATTATTGATAATAACACTGCCATGCCAATAATTTCATTGGTAAATATCGGTGAATAAACCAATTCTCCCAATTACATCGTTCTAGTATTATATAACAACCAAATTTTTGTTAATATGTAATTCTATTCAAAACAATTATTTTTGGTTATATAATTAATTGACATATAATATTGTTTTTCCAATTCTTTTATAGATTAATATAGACTTAGACAACCCTGGCTTACATTCTATACCAATTTGTGATGAGCATTATTCTGCGCTGGAGCATCTTATGGTTTGTGCCATGTGCAAAAGAAGACTGGCACGAAATCACATTCATTACCTAGGACCAGAGACAAATGACTTGAATAATGCTTTAAACGATGAGGGAATTCCACTTATGTTAACTGATAAACCTGTCGTTTGTAAATTATGTAAATGTTTTGCGTCTATTATATTGAAAGATCCAGAGGAGAGGCCCGAAAACAGTGCTAACTTCTTTAGGGAGTACAAGAGAAGGTAAATATTTTTAATAAGGTGTCATATTACTGAATTAAAATCATTATCCATTTAAAATTCTTTCAGACTTCTTCATTTTAATGATATCGTTCCAATGGACGAAGCAGCTGCTGAGGAACCAATTGCAGTTCCAAGTAAAGCAGATAAATCCGAACAAATAAAAAAGAAAAACAAAAAACTTTGTAAAGGCAGTGCTGCAAGTGAATTAGTTAATCAAGTAGACTATCAAGAAAGGAGTGAGAATCCAGAGAAAATACAGGAAAGAGTGCCTTCAACTGATACAAATAGTCAGCCACAATCTCGTTCAGAATCGCCAAGCGATGATTATAACAGCATTGACTATAATACCCTTATACCTGCTATTGCAATGGATTGTGGCAGCGATACAGAATCTAAAAAAGAACCTTCTAAAAAACCGCCGATTGTGATAAAGAAATTACCTCCAAGGATAGAATCTGTAAGTTATCTCTCATTATGTCTACAGTTTGAGGAATTTTCTTTGGGCACATTGTGCGTGATACATAGAACAATGTGTACAAAGCTTTTGGTCATTTCAGATATTAGATTTAAAAAAAATAATATACATCGGTGTTCTAAATAGGTAAAATAATGATGTAATTATTTTTACCTACGATCACTAATGTAAATATCAAAAAATGCACTATTTACTATCTATGTAAATTGAACATTACACTCTGTAAATAAAACGCATGCTGAAAAGTGTTGTAAAACGATCACGTGCCAATATTACAACACAATAGTAGTTTATATTGCTGATGTCAGGCTAAAATTGTTAAAAATGACAAGTGTACCATTTAATTTTCTAACGCGGAAAACTGACAGGCACTAAATAATAAAAATGAACAAATCTTTTATGTTCAATATATTATACGATCATATTTAAAGTATAGTACATAACATTTAATTCACATTTTTCTTATATCTATAAAAAAATTTGCAAAAAACTGTTTTTCTTTAGCAGAATAGCATCATGTCTAACAACTCACTCAAAAATTACTGTATACAATGTCATAATACAACCTCATTTCGATTATTGTACCAGCCTACTGTATTCCCTCGATTTAAATAAATTATCAGCATTACAAAAATTGCAAAATCGTGATATGCGTATAATACTTAATTGTAGTACGTAGATATACAAATATACACTAATGCTTAATACATTACAGTGGCTCTCAGTTTCTGATAAATTTCATTTAAATGCTA
This sequence comes from Rhagium mordax, assembly GCA_963680705.1. Taxonomy (NCBI): domain Eukaryota; kingdom Metazoa; phylum Arthropoda; class Insecta; order Coleoptera; family Cerambycidae; genus Rhagium; species Rhagium mordax. The sequence continues at coordinate 31,308,065 of OY796660.1, forward strand.
TTTTTAAAATACTAAATAGTATGCTTCCTACCTATTTTGAAGAGTTTATTGTTTTCAATTCTCAAGTACAGTTATCCAACTAGAAAAAATGCTAACTTTTACTTGCCAAAGCTTAACTTAAGTAGATCTATGAAGTCGTTGTTCTATAAAGGCCTTAAAAATTTTAATAAGTTGCCAGAAGATATTAAAAACTGTAAATCAATTCACGAGTTTAAAAGTAAACTTCTTACTTATATTAAAAATGAGGTTTAGTTCCAACATTGTTAAGCATTAAGAATTATTATTATATTTTTAAATCCTTCAAGTATTATATATAGTGGGACACCCTCACTTAAGATGTATCCACCCTCCTAAAATCGTTATTTGTGAACCGATTTTCGAAATCTTTTTTTTGCTGGATAGGGCTTGGAAAACTGCATTTAAGCTATACCTTATATTTCGAGAAAAACTATTAGCGATTTTTTTAGAGAAAAACTAATACCAGAATTAGATTCAGGACCTTTTAAAACCTAAGTGGTGTCATTGAGTAAAAAATAATAAAGAGTTGCAACTGTCAAGGTTTCGAGATTTTAGTATTGTATTTCTTTGCCAATAACTTCATGATTGTCATCAATTTTTAGTGCTACGGGAAGGTATTTGTAATGTGGCTGTATAGCCCTTAAAATTGAAGACAATCATGAAGCTATTGGTGAAAAACTACAACACTAAAATCTCGAAACCTTGGCAGTTGCGTCTCTTTATTATTTTTACTCAATAGTGGTGTGAATTTTGCGACATTAGGATACAGGGTGTTAAAGAAAATAGAGAGGAATTTTTAACAACGGCAAACTTTTTTTCGTAAACAAAATCGGTACTATTTTGATAATATCAGTAATTTAACATTTTTCACAATTCTCTGGTTTATTTCAAGACGTATTAAGAAAAAATCGACAGTGGTAACGACTAAAAATGGTATCTAATTTCTGTTGATACGGTTATTGAAAACAAATAAAACAATACATTAGATATTAAAGCTAGTTAAACATTCACTGAAAAAAAAATATTGTAATAATTCTTTGAAAAAAACAAACGGTATTGAAAAATGCATAAGGGTGAATGGTGGACTCATTGAGAATAGTTCAATTTAATTATTAGTTGATTAATTTGATTATTTTTAGGAACCTTGTTCTTTTAATAATTTTGCCGTAGTTTTGTTACCAGTATTTCTTAATATTTTTTTATTTGTTTATTTGTTGTTTTTATTTTTACCATTTGTTTATTCAACGGATTATTACAATATTTTTTCCAGTGAATTGTTTAATTAGCTTCATTCATTTTTCTTAAGGAATTTATGATTTATATCGAGTTCGAGAAATTTGATCAACCCTGTATATTTGTGTTAAACAGAATGGGCCTCTGGCTCATTCTTATTGCATATCATAAAATATTAACACAAATATACAGGGTTGATCAAAATTTAATTGAAGTTAGATATAAATCAGAAAAAAAAGATATAAAAAGAAAAATTGTCATTCCTGCCGGAAACGATTACACATTACGGAACTTTTGGTACCGTTTAACCCCTACTAAATAGAGCTTTCTGAATATCTAAGTGGCCCATATCACATAATGTTTTTAAAAAAAGAGTTATTTTGAAAAATGTGATATTAATAAGTTTACAGCATCCTGTATAATGTATTATTGGACATATTGACGTTTTCGTATTTTTTATATGAATTGCATTGGAACAAAAATAATTTTAACATATGCGCAGCCATCTAGATTGACAACTAAAATTCGAATTATTTTTCGTGCAGCCGTGTATAAATTGTTCAAAATAGTATAAATGTATCCAAAATGTGATCTTTATTTCAAAAATGTAAAAACATACAGGGTGGTCCATTTATAAATTGAGGCCATTTCCGGTGAAACCGGAAGTGACAAATATGGAGGATAGGTCTCAAAAAGTTGGAAATCTTACCTAATTTCACGATACAAAATTTTATCCAGATATCTTTAAAAACGAGGAAGTTACAGGGGTGGCCCACTATTCGTTTACACCCGGTGTGTAACATTGCCCATTTTAAAATCAGCAGCGGGACATTCGAAAGTTTTTTCTTCACTGAGTGCGTTGATGTCCTGTCTTTGGTTTCCCATTATCTCGTCTCTACAGTAAATTGCTGAACCACCACGATGACCCATTGTTCTGCAGTAGCTTGATACTAGTTTGTAGCCACTTAGTTTGAGTACACATAATTGATCTTCACTCTGCCAATGCTCAGTCAGACATAGAAAATGGCAGTTATTTTGATTTAAGAAAACCTCAAGTTCAAGAAAACTAGTGGTCAGGCATTGAATATTTTGGTGAATTAGAGTTGATACATGTCCTGAAGTTTTGGTTCTTGTGCCTAAAGTTTCGTCTTGTTTATCTCGAATACCTTGGATGCTTTGGTTGATAATGGAAATTTCGTTTATAGTTGTGGCTGCGTTTATATTTTGGTGATTTATAATCGGTTCGTTGAAATGTACGTATTATAATAAGGATTCCAAACCACTGATGTATACTCCAATATAGACCTGACCAACGAACAGTAAAGTAATTTTGTCGTAAATTCTGTAAAATCATTAGATGATCTATTGATAAAGCCAAGCATTTTTAAAGACTTTGAGCGTATAGAATTAATATGTGACTGAAATGAGATTTTATTATCAAATATAACACCCAAGTTTTTATTTCATTTACAGAATTAATGACAGCATCATTAACTTTATAGAAAAAGTTATAGTATAACATTTACTAGTATTTAATTTCATACAATTATCCTCACACCATTGGCAGAGTTTATTTAAATCTGACTGAAGTAACTTAGTATCCTCTATTGATTTAATAAAAATTTGAAAATTTTTAAGTCATCCGCAAATAAAAGAAAATTACTATATGAAAAAATCGTACCAATATCATTAACAAAAAGATTAAAAAGTAGAGGTCCAATATGTGACCCTTGAGGTACCCCAGATGGTACTTCGACGCTATTTGATATACAGTTTCCAATTCTAACATATTGAATTCTACTTGACAAATAGCTCTGTATCCACAATAATAAATTTCCACCAATACCAAGAGCTCTTAACTTTTCAATGAGAAGATTGTTAAAATATCAAAAAAATCATAATTTTTAATATAAAAAATTAATAAATGATACTAATATTATTATTGTTATTATTATAATTTTATACTGTCAGTTTTTAAATCTATACAATAGATAGATTAAACTATAATTAAAAAAAAAAACAAGTATGTTGGTGACGGAAGTATCGTGGAGCAATAATACAAGTGTGGGAAAACGGTCATATAAAATTCGGTCGCCCATATGTTTTGCACAAGTTTTTTACTGGGCGACCATTATTTTCATATTTTAGAGAGCCCATTTAATTAAAAAAAAAAAAAGAAGAAAAGGATTTTCGATGATGGAACAGCACCCTTTCAAATCGGTCGCCAGGGTAGTTTACACAAGATATAGTTGGGGCGACCGATATATTTTAAAACTAGGTATATTTCTCTATATTCCCTATAAATTTCATTCGGATGTTTTATGATGGGAAGAAGCAATGATAATTTCCGATAATTAGCTTAATTACCATAATTATGCACCGGATTTGATTAGGGCAACCGCCGCGCCGGATTATTGTTCTCTACATGTTTACTTGCCAATTTGTTACTTATTTTGAGGATGTTCGATCGGGGGTGCAAAAATGTCATGGGCCCTCGGCTCTCGCACTATTATTAGTATGCCTCCAGAGCCCTTTTAAGTTTATATTATCGCCGATCGCGTTCAAACCGTATGTTTTTTATTAAAATTAGAGGTACAAGTAAATATAAGAAAAAACACAGGCAAAAGCATTATTAATTCCCAGCGCTCTATTGTCGGCAAAACGCAAAAAATTATTTATGGCCCATAACGTTCTAACATTATAAGCAGCGTTCTCAATTTTACCAAAGAGCAGGACACACGGGGTTTATACAAAATATCACTAATAGCAGTAAATCAAAAGGCTGAGTGACCACCAAAGTATTGCCTACACCTACCTACTCAGTTATTATGAAAGATAGACTTTTGATATTTGGAGCGTGGATAATAAATAGATCACTAAAACCAGAATCTGATAAAATTGTGCACAAAAAAGTGCTTCCGTTCTAACCGAAAGTGACACCAACTTTCCTATTTTAAATAGAACATAGAACACATTATACATTTTTGCATTTTTTTGTTCGTCATAAAATTCTGATTTAAACGATAAGTATGTCACAACTGTCACAAGTTGATATTTAAAAAGATGGTGTCGAGAATGTGTAAAACCAAATTTATCTATGGTTAAACACGAATGCGTAATTTTATTTGAGAATCTTATAATAATACCTAGAAAGTACCTATGCTTTGGATTTAACGCGTGGGAGTGTTTTTTGTCACTCCATATGTACGCAAGTTCTTCTTATTATTCCTATTTAAGTAATCGCTCACCGTATGTTGAATACAGGGGCCATAAATCATATGAGTTTATAGCTACTAGTGGTGCACCTCAAGGAAGCAATCTGGCTCCACTTCTATTCTCACTCCTATTTGCAGATGACCTGAAAATATTCAGACAAAATCAAACTTTAAATGACTGTCTTCTTGTACAAACAGATTTAAACACTTTAAACCAATGGTGTATGTCAAACAAGCTACCCTTAAATATTCAAAAATGTAAAGTTCTAACTTTCACTTTGAAAAATAATTTTATTCAGTTCCACTATTTAATAGATGACACTCCTCTGATTCGTGAAAATAAAACTAAAGATCTTGGAGTCGAGTTTGACCAAAAACTCAGTTTCATTCCACATATTAATAAAATCACAGCATCTGCAAAAAGAATGCTCGGTCTCATATTCAGGAGTTGTAAAGATTTTAAAAATAAAGACTGTTATATAACCTTGTACACTGCCTACGTCCGATTGCAGCTGGAGTACTGCTCTATTGTATGGTCACCATACTATCACTCACATATTAAACAAATTGGATCAGTTCAGCGTTCACTCCACATACATTTGGATTTGTTGTCAGATTTTTATTTATTTTCATAATTTGTAGCTCTTACTTTTACTAATAAATTTTTATATTCTTTTTTGGTCTCATTGTATAACTGCTTATAATTTTCATTATTTTTATACAAAACTAATAATATGTCTAATCTATTTTTACGTTCTGTTACTTCAGGACTTGCGTAAAACTGAATCTTTTCTTTTCTATTTTGTACATGTTTGAGTGGAAAACATTCATTAAATATCCGTATAAGGATATTTATATAGGGCAACGGCTAACCACGTTAGTGTGCTAACGGTAACATACCAAAGCCAAAAACCCAGGAAAAAAAAAAGGTTATTTATAAAACAAACCCACTGCCTGTTAACATCGTTATCGTTTATTTTATATATATCTTCCCAAGTTTCTGTCTGTAATCTTAGCCTAAAGTTAATTTTATTGTTTTCTGATAATATTCTACAGTATTTATAATTCCGTTCGGTAACTTGATTTAAGAAAAAGGTTAATTTTTGCCCTGTGTGATCTGATATAAAAGAATGTAAAATCACTATTTTATATGAGTATTCATAGGTAATTGGTCAAAATATTATCTATACAACTTTTTGTGCTTTGAGTTATTCTAGTATAGTCATTTACAGCAATTGAAAAGGAAAAGAAACTCAAAAGTAATTCTATATTATCTCTATTTTTCTTATTGCGGACATTCTCACCTATTCGTGGATAGACCATTGGTCGATTTCTTCTCCTCCGGATTCTTGGATATTTGCATAGCTCGCAAGCATTGTGGTCGCGTACGTTCTGTCACAGCGGCAGCAAGTTGCCCGTGACTTCGTGACAACGTTCAGGCACTTACTAGGTCCTGGGTGGGACCGTAGTTTAGTCGGCTCTGGGGGTTGTAAAACCCGTCTAGATTGTTTGTTACGGTGTGGCCAAGGACGGAGTTGGGGCTACTTCCCAGGTTGTATATATATGAATTTCGAACAAAGTAATCGCGGTTGTGGTGGAGGCTGTAATCTAAACAATTTTAATGAGGTTAATGCATCAGGATTTAGAGTATCAATACCTGTCTATAAGGGTGCTTCTTCCGTACTATAATTTGAAGTGGCTCTAATTTGTATATTTTAACATTCCAGAGTTTCTGTGAGGTTCACCTAACTTGGCCCTAAACTGTTTTTAAAAATGTGAAATATGCTGTGTAATGAAATAAATATTTTAAAATATAATATTGATGCAACAACTAATAATTTAATTATCCCCGAATAAGATCATTAACTATAAGTAATGAATAATTTGGAATTTCGCGATATCAATGTCTTAACATAACTTAGATTAAAGATAAAATTTAAGAAAAATATTTGTAAATTACTGGCCCGTGTACGGGACGTTTCAATATAAATAAAAGAAAACTCCTCCTGATTCAAAAAATATAAAAATATACAGCGTGTTCCATTTAAAAATCCAAAGTTAGCAATTTATATTATTTTCGATGAAACTGGTAGCAACAAAAATTGTTAAATCGGTCGAATTAATATATAATTAGCCGTTATTTGACGCGCTCAAATTTGACATTCATATCTTGTAAAGCCAAGAAGATAGGGGCGAGCGTCATCTTGTGGTCACCCAGTATAGATGTATTAAGTTCAATATACAGTGAGGTCTCGATAATCCGGATCAATGAAAACAACGGCGATTCGGATCAGCAAAAAATCCGGATTATCGAAACACTATATTTACATTGAGGAGATTGCCCTTACTTAATATCCTTTCTTCAGCTTTTGAAGTATATCACATTTTTGTTGAATGGTTAAATCCACGTGTTTCCGTCGTGGGGCCATAGCTACGTTTGTAACGGTCAAGTGCATGGTGTAAGATAATTAGGTGATGAAACGCCTCAATTAGAATGTCTCCAAACTGTTAACGCTAGAGACGCGAAATCGTAAGACAAAGAGAGATAGTGTGTGGCCATCAGGGCCGCGCGGGCTGCGGCCCGTATCGTCCCTAGTTAATTTCCACTTCATTTTACCAGGTCGAAAAATATACCATTCGATGCAGAAAAATGTGTAGAACACGATTGTTGAAAAATTATGTGTTTATATTGTCGGCTACTGTGCAAAAAAAAATAAAAACCATAAATGAAATTGGACGCCGGCACGTTTAACTCGAAACGCTGCTAAAACCGTTCGAGTTATGAAAAAAATTAACATAAACAATTTTATAGAGAACTAAATTTCCTATAAAAAAGTCAGTGACGGCATATGTCTATCTTAAATATTTTAGGCGTGAGCACGGTGTAAGACAATTCTTACACCGTGGGCCTGAAAGTTGTTTCATTTATGGTTTTTATTTTTTTTTGCACAGTAGCCGACAATTTAAACACATAATTTTTCAACAATCGTGTTCTACATATTTTTCTGCATCGAATGGTATATTTTTCGACCTGGTAAAATGAAGTGGAAATTAACTAGGGACGATGCGGGGCTTAGCCCGCGGTGCCCTCGCGGCCACACACTCTCTCTCTTTGTCTTATATATATACATTCTTTATTGAAATAGACTTTGTCTAATATACAAATACACATTATTACAATATACATGCACTAACACTACTGACAATAACATATTAATAGGCCAGTGGAATTAGACGATGTGAACGGGAATCTGTAACTAATTCGTTTCAGATAGCCGTAAGTAAAAACAGGTGTATTTAGTTATAAGGAATATACCTCTGCGATTCCTCCCAAATCAAATATACAGAACATTGTTTATAAGTCACTTGTAAGTGAAAAAATCATGAAATTTGGAGTTTTTTAAAAATTGCAGTAAGACTGCAGTAGATTAATTTTTTTGAATGCTTCTGTTTACTAGGTAATTCCAAACCGGTTAATTTAAGCCCCGGTTGATTTCATTGATTATTTATTTAAATAATTGCCGAAAACCATCGAAATTTTCGAAAATTTCAAGCATTTTTTACTCTGAAAGGAAAAATGCTAGACTCTTGAAACTTTGGTGGAATATGTGTCTCATTACCCTCAACTTACAAAAACAATTTCGTTTCAAAATGTTTATTAGTTTTCGAGAAATTCTATTTGTTTATTAAAAACATCCCAAATGTTTAATGAAAAATTGACCTATTAACGTTATCAAAAATAATTCAACCACAGCTCATTTTTTTCGTCAAGACGTCAATTTTACGAATCTGTTATGGGCGTATCGATTTTCAATAATTTTGACCGTCAAAATGGCGTTAACAACATTGCCACTTTTCGGAGCAGCGTTTTTTGCAAATAACTTTACAACAAATGAACGTATCTGCACAAATCTTTCATATTTGAGTTGCTGGTATTTTTCTACAAATTTATAAAAAAAAATTGTTGCTCTGGGACATGTAGGAGCCGAGATAATTTTTTAAATTGTTTAATGCGCCAAACGTTTATTTATTAATATTTATGGCCAAAATTGAAACTGGTTGTTAATAAGATCTTGAATTTTGTGAATTCATCAAGTCCTATTGAAAACGGGCCCTTTTTGAGGTCAAAATATAATTTTTAATAATTAGTGATTTTAGAGTGTCTTCAATTTGGTTGGCTCAAAAGACAGAATTTTTTATCAAACGATTTTCAAATTGGGGTAGCGAGAAAATTTCGTCATATCTCCGTTATTTTTCGGCCAATTTCGACGTTTTTTTTTTTTAATTTGGGGTAGCTCGCGAAAATAATAACAATGGGCACATTTGCAATATCCAAATAATAAACAAATAATTGTTATAAACAATTTTTTTTTCTTTTTTTTTAATTTTCCATTTTTGGGCTTATGCAACTTATAATGTGCTAATGTATTAAATATAAATTTATAAAGATTATATAATGGTAACAATGTATGCACAAACTATTTCTCCATCAAACAATATACGATGTTACAGCATTGTTATTATACTCTGAAAGGAAAATGCTAGACTATTGAAACTTTGGTGGAATATGTGTCTCATTACCCTCAACTTACAAAAAAAATTTCGTTTCAAAATGTTTATTAGTTTTCGAGAAATTCTATTTGTTTATTAAAAACGTCCCAAATGTTTAATGAAAAATTGACCTATTAACGTTATCAAAAATAATTCAACCACAGCTTTCAAAATGTTTATTAGTTTTCGAGAAATTCTATTTGTTTATTAAAAACGTCCCAAATGTTTAATGAAAAATTGACCTATTAGCGTTATCAAAAATAATTCAACCACAGCTCATTTTTTTCGTCAAGACGTTAATTTTACGAATCTGTTATGGGCGTATCGATTTTCAATAATTTTGACCGTCAAAATGGCGTTAACAATATTGCTACTTTTCTTAGCAGCGTTTTTTGCAAATAACTTTACAACAAATTAACGTATCTGCACAAATCTTTCATATTTGAGTTGCTGGTATTTTTCTACAAATTTATAAAAAAAATTTGTTGCTCTGGGACATGTAGGAGCCGAGATAATTTTTTAAATTGTTTAATGCGCCAAACGTTTATTTATTAATATTTATGGCCAAAATTGAAACTGGTTGTTAATAAGATCTTGAATTTTGTGAATTCATCAAGTCCTATTGAAAACGGGCCCTTTTTGAGGTCAAAATATAATTTTTAATAATTAGTGATTTTAGAGCGTCTTCAATTTGTTTGGCTCAAGGGACAGGGGAATTTTTTATCAAACGATTTTCAAATTGGGGTAGCGAGAAAAATTCGTAGCTCACGAAAATAATAACAATGGGCACATTTGCAATATCCAAATAATAAACAAATAATTGTTATAAACAATTTATTTTATTTTCTTTTTAATTTTTTATTTTTTGGGCTTGTGCAACTTATAATGTGCTAATGTATTAAACATAAATTTATAAAGATTATATAATGGTAACAATGCTGTAACATCGTATATTGTTTGATGGAGAAATAGTTTGTGCATACATTGTTACCATTATATAGTCTTTATAAATTTATATTTAATACATTAGCACATTATAAGTTGCATAAGCCCAAAAAAGAAAAAATTTAAAAAAAAATAATAATAAATTGTTTATAACAATTATCTGTTTATTATTTGGATATTGCAAATGTGCCCATTGTTATTATTTTCGTGAGCTACCCCAAATTAAAAAAAAAAAAACGTCGAATTTGGCCGGAAAATAACGGAGATATGACGAATTTTTCTCGCTGCCCCAATTTGAAAATCGTTTGATAAAAAATTCCCCTGTCCCTTGAGCCAAACAAATTGAAGACACTCTAAAATCACTAAATATTAAAAATTATATTTTGACCTCAAAAAGGGCCCGTTTTCAATAGGACTTGATGAATTCACAAAATTCAAGATCTTATTAACAACCAGTTTCAATTTTGGCCATAAATATTAATAAATGAACGTTTGGCGCATTAAACAATTTAAAAAATTATCTTGGCTCCTACATGTCCCAGAGCAACAATTTTTTTTTATAAATTTGTAGAAAAATACCAGCAACTCAAATATGAAAGATTTGTGCAGATACGTTCATTTGTTGTAAAGTTATTTGCAAAAAACGCTGCTCCGAAAAGTAGCAATATTGTTAACGCCATTTTGACGGTCAAAATTATTGAAAATCGATACGCCCATAACAGATTCGTAAAATTGACGTCTTGACGAAAAAAATGAGCTGTGGTTGAATTATTTTTGATAACGTTAATAGGTCAATTTTTCATTAAACATTTGGGACCTTTTTAATAAACAAATAGAATTTCTCGAAAACTAATAAACATTTTGAAACGAAATTTTTTTTGTAAGTTGAAGGTAATGAGACACATATTCCACCAAAGTTTCAAGAGTCTAGCATTTTTCCTTTCAGAGTAAAAAATGCTTGAAATTTTCGAAAATTTCGATGGTTTTCGGCAATTATTTAAATAAATAATCAATGAAATGAAATCAACCGGGGCTTAAATTAACCGGTTTGGAATTACCTAGTAAACAGAAGCATTCAAAAAAATTAATCTACTGCAGTCTTACTGCAATTTTTAAAAAACTCCAAATTTCATGATTTTTTCACATACAAGTGACTTATAAACAATGTTCTGTATATTTGATTTGGGAGGAATCACAGAGGTATATTCCTTATAACTAAATACACCTGTTTTTACCTACGGCTATCTGAAACGAATTAGTTACAGATTCCCGTCTAATTCTACTGGCCTATAATTATAAATATATTTGTTATATCACATTCCTTGTATATATTATTAATTTATGTTTAAATACATTAACAGAAGAACTATTTTTAATATCTAGTGGCAGATTATTATAAAGACTAAAACCTTGAAAGAACAAAGATTTCATGTTGCTTCTATATTTTGTTCTGGTTATGTATATATTGTTATTATTCCTTGTAAAATAATTATGTACTTCATTATTAAACTTAATATTATTATGTAAGTAAGAAGGTGCCAAATTATGTAATATTTTATATATTAAGATCATAGTGAAATAATAAAGTCTTTGAGAAACAGAAAGCCATTGCAAGGTATTTAACATCATTGCAATTGGTGTGTAACGATTACATTTTAAAATAATTCTCATACCACGATTTTGAAGTTTTTGCAATTGTGATAATTTGTTTAAATTAAGTTGATATAAAAGAGATGCACAGTAGTCAAAATGTGGTTGTATATTTGTCTGATAGACAGTAATCCTACTCGCAAATGATAAATCATTAGAAAGTCTACAAAAAAAATATAGTTTTTTTGAAATTTTTTTATAAATATGTTCAAAATGGTTATCAAAGGATAAAACATTATCCATTTGAAATCCAAGATATTTCACTGTTGTTACTACCTCTATTTCCTCATTGTATATTGAAACCTTAACGTCATCGATATTTATATTATTGTATTTATATTTAGTAGTTATTACCATAGCTTTGGTTTTTGTTACATTTAATTTCAGTTTATTTATAGTTAGATAATCTTCTACACTGGATAATATTACATTCATTTTTTGTATTGCATGATTCAAATTTACATCACTACATGCTAATAATGTATCATCTGCAAAGAGATTCACAAATTCACAGTTAATAAAAAGATTTATATCATTAAGGTACAATATAAAAAGGAGAGGCCCCAGTACGCTGCCTTGAGGGACACCAAAATTATTAGAAATTTCACCGGATATTGAATCCTTTATTCTTACTCTCTGCCTTCTTCCCATTAAATAATCAGATAACCAGTTATAAACTGTACCCTCAAATCCATATTGTTTAAGTTTAGCTAATAATATATTCCTATTGATGGTTTCAAATGCTCTTTTAAGGTCCAAAAATATAGCAATTACATATTTATCATTATCAACATCTTCTTTAAATTTACTTAAACATAACTGCAATGAAGATTCACAAGAATGTTTTCGCCTGAATCCTGACTGATTACTAATTAGAATGTTATTTTTTTCAATATGTTCGAGTAACTGGTTATATATCGTAATTTCAAGAACTTTTTCAATGGGAGGTAAAGTGTTTATAGGTCTAAATTCATTTTCATTAACAGTATTAATAATTTTAGGTATTGGGACAATAGTACTAATTTTTAATAAATAAGGAATTTTTGCAGTTTCCAGAGATGTATTAATAAGATTTAAGATAACATGTCCCATAGCTTCAAACATATGTTTCAAAACTTTAGCGTTAAGAATTTCATATATGCTACATTTGTTATCCAATGAGTAAATTATTACGATGCGTTAACAGTTTGGAGACATTCTAACCATACGATACATTGAGGCGTTTCACCACCTAATTATCTTACACCATGGTCAAGTGACTGAGGTGAAATAAGCGCGATTACGCGAATTGGCGCGAATCCGCGAATTAATTGGCGCGAATCGCGAATTGGCGCTAATAAACCTTTTAAGCTTAACATTACATAGAATCGTCCAATCACAGCCGCTAAAAAAGCATCGCACGCGATCCGGATAACCAAATCACATAAAATCCGGATTACAAAGTACATAATGAAAAAAATTTTTGATTCGGATAACCGAGGAATCCGGATTATCGCGATTCGGTTTATCGAGACCTCACTGTAATGCAAAAATGGTCAATATACAGGGTGTCCCAGCCTCGCGTCGGCCAAATGTCCTGGCTCTCCTATAAGAGATATCGAAAAATTTCAAAAACGAGATGGTTAGAGGACACAATGGTGCATAGTATAAAAATATTTTGAAATATACAGGGTAATCGATTTAGGCGTGATGTCATAAACTTATGTTTTTTTAAATGGAACACTAGGTATATTATTACATATTTGAATTCTCCTTTTAAAGATATGCCACTTGATGGGTCTGCGATGGGTCGGTACCATGATATGGGTGAGTTTGTACCAAAAACGTGCCAAGTTTGTGAGCTCACTGTGGTGTAGCGGAAAAGCATTTTGAGATCTAGTTTGTGCCAAAAATTGTCAAAAACCCTGTAGTTTACGCTGCTGTTATCAGATCTAACGAAATCGGTCATTTATACCTGGTGAGTCAGGAAACGCCAATCTACTTTTTCCCATTTTTTTCAAACTAGATCTCAAAATGCTTTTCCGCTACGCCACAGTGAGCTCACAAAGTTGGCACGTTTTTGGTACAAACTCACCCATATCATGGTACCGGCCCATCGCAGACCCATCAAGTGGCATATCGATTGAGTCGTCTTTAAAAGGAGATTTCAAATATGTAATAATATACCTAGTGTTCCATTTAAAAAAACATAAGTTTATGACATCACGCCTAAATCGATCACCCTGTATATTTCAAAATATTTTTATACTATGCACCATTGTGTCCTCTATCATCTCGTTTTTGATATTTTTCGATATCTCTTATAGGAGAGCCAGGACATTTGGCCGACGCGAGTCTGGGACACCCTGTATATTCCATATTCCAAAATTTGTGTCATCTTACAAGTAAAAAAATATTTTACAGATATACCATTTTTATGAAGTAATCCATTTAAAAAATATTCATTAATTGCTTATTATACCGGGTGACCGCCATTTCCACAATTTTTGAGCTATCCAAATGAAATTTTGCAGTAGTAATGTACGTCCAAAAAAACTCATTCGCCTGTCAAGGTTACGTCTTTTAATTGTTTCTTCCATGGCTAGTGCGATAAATAGTTTAAAATGACGTGTTGTGTTCGATGATTTTTTCCCTTTTTTTATTACTTGCACATTGCAGATTTATGAAGGATGGGCACATCAATGGATTCCATACAAAATATATTATATTATGGTATCGGTTTACCATTATGATATTTTTTGGGAAAATGGTCAAAATGGACAAAAAGTGATTTGGTCAAATTTGAATGCACGCCAAGACGCCATTTTTTTTGTCGATCTAATTTTTTGGAAGTTATACCAGTACATTTGAACCAAATTAGACCAATCATGGCACTCTAGATTAATAAATGAAATTGGCTCTAAAAAAATCAAGTGGGCTTAAAGAGTCCCCAAAATAGTTGTCATACTCAGAATTTTCTCAGTGTTCCAAAAATGCAATAATATACAGGGTGTTCCATTTAAAATTCCAAAGTTGAGGTCACTTCCGTCGAAACCGGACGTCGAAAAAAAAATCGGATGGGCCAAAATGAGTCTTTTTGGACGTACATTACTGCTGCAAAATTTCATTTGGATAGCTCAAAAATTGTAAAAATGGCGGGGGTTTACCATGATCCATGGTCACCCGGTATACCTATAATATGGTCACAAAGCTCTGAGACCGCGTCAAAACATATGCATGCACTGTCCACATGAATGAACAGGCACCTATTGGCCTAATTCATAAGATCGATTTAATGCAACCAATGAGAACGGGCTCAACACGTGAATATGTTTGTTTTGACACGGTCTCAGGTCTTTGTGAACATACTTTAGGCATTTATTTTAATACCTACTTCTTATACAGTCCAGTATAGTACAGTATTATCAGATCTGTTTAGTTATGCAAAAAATATGCAATTCTATTTTTTTTTTTTTTTTTTAGATCAAAGAAGCAGTGGAAATTTCAAAAGTGTTAAAGACAAATAATGACAAAAATAAAAACAGTGATGTGGCAGTGCAAAGGTTAGGTTCAAATCCATCGATTTCTGTTCGGCAACTGTTTCCAGGTGAAGAAGATTTACCACTTAACGCCAACATTGATTTTAATAATGTAAAAGATCGCACTCCAGAAGGGTGGGAAAAATGCAGCTCAGTTATTCAATATGATAGCGAAACCAAAAGACTCTGGCAAGAACTGCAGAAACCATATGGCAACCAAAGCAGCTTTTTACGGCATTTAATTCTCTTGGAAAAATATTTCAGGAATGGGGACTTAATTCTATCGCAAAATGCTAGTCACCACTCTATAAATTATAGTGAATCTATTCACAATAGATTAAGAGCTTACGATAATATTCCCACCAGTGCTGGTAACATCCAACCACTTAGTATGCTGCCTTTTAACAAAATGCAAAAAAGTAATAGCGGAATAATAACCAGTACACATATCCTAACAAATACTAGCACCAGCACAACCACACCAAACAATAACATACTTAACAGTATGCCTTTAAACAACAATCCTGCTGTATCTGTAACATCAATATCTAACAATACACCTAAAAATACTCCACTGACTTTGTCGCAATTAAATAGTCCTCCATTAATACCTGCAAATGCTGTTTTGCAACAAGTTCGACATAAAATGGTAGGAGCACCACCTGGATTAATTTCTTTGCATTCTGGTACCAGCAGGCCCTTAGTTAAGGTACCTCAATCTCAAAAGATTAAGTTCCCAATTACCAAAAATTGGCGACCGAACTTAATACCGATAGATCCCACAAAGAAACAGGAGAGAAAAACAGGCCTTGTTCAGGTAAGTCATTAAAAAAAAATCTATTTTTAATACATATTCCTGTGCCTCTCTACCAGAGAAGAACGATCACAGAGAAGCGACAGTGCCGGCGGAACGTTTGAAGTTCTATGGCCCAGCCGATTTGAAGTAAACACACACGTTTACACTGAGAGAAGTTATCCTTTTGGTACATGTACACCGAGATGTACACTGAGCAAACTGCATGACAGTGTATTATATAATATTGTTCATCGCAATTAGAGCGCATGGGTAAATGTTATAAAATGTAGACCAATTAATATTTATAATCTCTATTGCAAAACTTTGGCATTATTTATAATAAAATATAAATTAGTTTGATTCACATATAAACTAATATTAGAGATGTTTAATGCATTTCTTAAAATACATTTTAAATAGAAGGATTTTGTGCCACATTCACACATTTATGTTTATTATTAATAATATGTGTTAATAGTATGTATATAAAAATAAAACAAGATGTTTCACAACAAATATTTTTATTTATATATGGGTTAAAATTTTCTATTTTCTATCTACTTTATTGATTTTGAAATCCCTATTAGTATATTTAACAGAATAAAATATTTTAATACTTTTTCCTGATGTAATGTGTTCGCATATACCTACCTATTTCAATTTACTTTATAGCGTTTTTATAACCTAAATAAGTACATACATCAAAATTGGCAAGTTGATTAGGTATTTCGTTTACTTTGTCTTTAATTGTTAAATGAAATAGATTTAATAGTCGTTATTTTACTGCTTAAACAAATATTTTCAATATAGGTATAACCTAAAAAAATATTGAAATATAAGCAAAAATAATAATAATTACCTTTCGTAATCCTTGGGGAATCTAAAAAGACTTAGTCCTTCCCCAGTTTTTGTTGAACACCCACGATATGCACAATAATATCCAGACATCTTAAAAACCCGAACTAGATAGCACGCGAAACGCGTGGCAACTGACAAGTGACAAGTGACAACAACACACCATAGTTGGCGCATGCGCGTACGAAAACTGTTCACGCTGAAAGCCTTTATGTCGCTTCTCTGTGGTCGTTCTTCTCTGTCTCTACCATTAAGTGTGAGACTATAGAGTTGAAATTTTCTCTTTCCATATTTTCATGTTCTGCGCCAAGGCTTTTATGTTTTGCCACTTTATATTTCTTTCCATCATACCTCTCCAAGAACATTATGTTTACACACCTATTTAGTCCACAAAAACTGAGACTTTCCGTGCATTAACGATATTGGCTACCTTAATAACCGTAAAATAATTGTTTAGTTTCCATAGCAACTGTAAACAACTCTTCAGGGTTGCCAACTTGTAGATTTTCCACTAAATCTAGTACTTTCAACTCCCCATTTAGTGAGCAAATTTTTTATCTAGTACCCGTATAACCATACTGTACTGTACTGTACAGAATATATAGTGATGGCATAAAGCTAATTAACCATTTGGTTAATAAAACCAAAATTAACGTTAATTAACAGGTGGGTACAAAGTTAACCATTTGGTTAAATATGAATTTCCTTTTCTCTTATTGTAGATTATGTTACATTTGCGTTTTCAAATAAAATATAGGACTATTATTAATTTTTTTTATATATATTTTTATTTTGAATCAAAGTAGTCAAAGTTGTCAAAGTCAAATACTTGACTCAATAACATTTTTGTAGTGATGTGATTTTTTCGGAAAAAATGAATTCGGAAAGAAAAGATCGATTTTTTCCGGAAAATTTTTGGAAAAAATGAAATAACCTTTAAATGTGTTACAAATAAAAAGACGATCATTTTGATACCAAATACTTATACATATAATGTAAATTTTTGCAAAGAACGTTCATAATTACACTGAAAAGAAAAAATTCTTAATATTACGAGCGTTACAAAAAATTACAACAGGTTACTCATGCATGAAAACGACGAAAACGTAGGGCCTCACAGATGCGTTTTGCGTTTTATTTTTTTTTTTTTTTTTTGAAACGAGGGAATTGTATTGTTTTATTTTTGCCGCGCCGCAAAAATAAAACGCAAAACGCATCTGTGAGTTCTAACCAATGTTTCCATTTGCATGGTCAACTTGTACTGACTTGTACGATTATATTTATGTATGAATATATATTATACATATGTTAAATTAAAAAAAAAAAAAATGTTACTCAAATATGGGCTGAAGGACTTCGGTCAATGGCCTCTTGCTATGTATTTGGCAATAAAGTACTTTATTATTATTATTATTATTGGTCAACTTGTTATCATTTTTTACGCTCATTATTTATAAACGAAAAGATAATAAAAAGTGTGGATATTATCGAAGCATACTATTAAACAAATTAAGTAGTTAGATCAATAAACTCTAAATTTTATTAACAATGAAATGATAAAGTAAAAAAATAACATCTATAAAATGTCAAATAAAAAACAGAAACATATTCTTATCAAATATATGAACTCAAATTGCATTGGTCGTTAACTTTGAAAAAAAATATAAAATACATCTGAAGACATGTATTAAATCCAAAAACTTTAAGGTTATGTTCAAATACTTGTGCGGGAAATTCAAATTAAATTATTAAATTTCATAATTTCTTTCGGAAAAAATCATTTTTTCTTTCTTACCAGAAAATTTCAGCATTTTGATTTTTTCTATTTTCCTGGAAAAATTGTTTCTTTCTTTCCGGAAAAAATCAATTTTTCCATGTTATTTTCTGGGAAAATATTGACCACTCACATCACTACATTTTTGTTTATGTGTTACACCTATCATAACCTATACTCGATCTGTTCGAAACATAGAGCTCGACTCCTCCCCATTAATTTTATGGCAGCGCAGAACGGTCCACGCAATAGTCAGTTTTACACGATGGAATTAATGAAAGCTGTGATAGCTTCAACAAAATTTGTTTATTATACGTGTTACATTGTATACTGCAGCGATGTTATATTGTTATAATGTTTATTCCCATTAAAGTTTCTATTATACATTTGCAATTTTGGACTTTTAAAAATAATACTTATTCCCACGAAAATTTAAACGACGTTTTTTTATTAAGTCTGCACTGCGCAAACTCACGATACTTTGTTTATTTCGCCGTCTAGACGTAACGAAACGACCAGTCGCCGATTGCTGGCTGTTTTGTTTACGTTTGTATTCGTTTTTAGGTTAGGTGCTTTTGCGAGTAATTTCCACATACTTTAAAAGAACGTATGTGGTTATTTCAGGCAAAAAAGTTTAGTTTGTGATTTACTGTAAGGCCCTCCGCAGTCCGCACATTAAGCTACTACAAACTAGTTACAAAGTATGAATCGCACACGACGCTACTGAAAGTTTATAAAATCAAGTCCCTTTTCGATTGTTGCGGCTTTGTTACATGATACAATAAATTACATTTGTATCATGGCTTTGTTACATTGTGTTTAAATAATTATTCTGTTACTGTGATTAAAGCTATTGTTGTTATGGTGTTAAAAAATTTCTAGTGATACTGATAGTAGTGCTTCAAGTGATGAAGATATTATCCTTTATTTTAATTAATCGTATAAGAAAGTTATGAGAGATATCAATATAATATAATAATATAATATATGCTCATCATTTCAATCATTTCATAACCTGTGTAAATATGAACATGACAGTTGACAGTACAGGCCGGATCCCCATTTATTCGCGTTTTTCGTAAGTTTAGCGTTTATGCGTTTCGCGACAATCCATAACATAAGCTGATTGCTGATTGGTCTGTTGCAAAATACGTAAAAGTTTAATGTGTGACGCAAGTTCTTGTAGAGGCGGCCTTTCAGTCAAATCTAGAAGTTGCATTGTAATTTGGGTTCTATAAATACGACCAATAGAGAAATTCCATTCAAATTTAGCGGACATTTTTGGGGCGGAGTGTAATTCTATCTGTTGGACAGACAGAGTATAATAGAATAATGGTTGTTTTCTAATAACTATATAGTTTATTATATTTTTTACCTTATTATACACGACATTTGCACCAGTTTTTAGTTTAATAAAAAATTTAAACAAAAATCAGTATATATTTAAACAAAAATACAGGGTGATCTACCACGAGTGTGCCAAACTTCAGAGGCTGGTAATTTATCAAAAATAAATGGTTTTGCACACACTCGACGTGCGTTTCGTCAACCAAGTTGGCATCATCGGGAGATGATTAATCATTTTAATCATCTCCCGATGATGCCAACTTGGTTGGCGAAACGCGCGTCGAGTGTGTGCAAAAGTGTTTTGGTGTAGTAGTAGTAGTAGTAATTACATTTTGGCTTTGATTTTGATAAAAATCATTAGCTCAGCGCCATGTGGAAGTGTTTTGGTGTGTGTGGAAAACTACTCCAAGTGTAAGTTCTACACCAAAGGTTCCAACCCCTCTTCAGGAAAAAAATAAATGGACTTTCATTAATAAACATATGTCCTAAAACGCATAATAAGGGAGCTACAACCCCTTGAAGGGGGGTTGATGAATATCAATTTTTCGCTTAAGCAATGTAAATGACATAATACTACAAATCAGAAATATCAATTGTTTTTAAACATAGGTGACTTCAAGCCACTTGATTTGAAGATTGATCGAATTAAGTTTTGCATATTTCACATGAAAACGCAAATTATTCAAAAACGGCTGGTGTGACAGAAATTTTGAAAAATACTTTTTTCTGAGTCATTGCATGGGAAATAATGTTATGTAAAAGTTTTGCTTCGGAAGTGACGTCAAAAAAAGTTTGGGGTAAAAAACTACCCCTCACCCCCAAAACTACCTCAATAAAGCAAGCTGTTAATTACGAAATTTGTAATTTTATGCGCCTACCTCGAGGCCGTAATGTATGAAAATTTCATTATTTTAATCACCACCATATCGGATTTATAATCGAAAAATTGATATTCATCAACCCCCTTCAAAGGGTTGTAGCTCCCTTATTATGCGTTTTAGGACATATGTTTATTAATGAAAGTCCATTTATTTTTGATAAATTACCAGCCTCTGAAGTTTGGCACACTCGTGGTAGATCACCCTGTATAGCATATATCATCGTAAAATAAAGTGCTCAACATACTAACCGCACCGACCTTATTTTTGGTCATTTTTTAATCGCTGTACCTGGGGCCTGGCACATCACTCGAAAGCTTGTCTCTTGTAGAATCGACGATTGGGTTGTTTTTTTTAAACAGTTAATTTCTTGGGTGTTATACAGGGTGACAAAAAGATTGTTACAAAATTGTTAAAGTTTACCTCTTTGCAACGTTGATAGGAGCAAGTTCTTAAAATTCGTTTTTATGTCATACTGTACCTTTGGAAAGTACCTCTAGATGTTTTTGGCAGATTTTTTTATTAAGGCTCTAGAACGAAAGTTACGGGGGTTTTCCGAAAAGTGGTACGTTTTGTAAAAAATTTTACCAATATCTGTTTTCGTCAGTTAGGTCCACTAATTCAGGTACAATCTATCTGCATAAACCAAATTCGTATCTGATTTCATTTAATATACAGGATGGAATGTTTTACTCGTGGAGGTCTCTCCTCGGAAAAACTATAGTTTATTTTTAAATAATGATCTTTCTAAACATAAGTACGATTGTCAAGCCTTTATCTTAAACCATTTTGAAATATACAAGGCGTCCAAAATTGTGTTAAATTTATTCTTAGCTACAATTTTACATTTTAAAATTTAATTTAAAATTTAAAATTGAAAAATTTCGGAAAACCCCCGTAACTTTCGTTCTAGAGCCTTAATAAAAAATCTGCCAAAAATGTCTAGAGGTACTTTCCAAAGGTACAGTATGACATAAAAACGAATTTACGGCGATTAAAAAATGACCAAGAATAAGGTCGGTGCGGTTAGTATGTTGAGCACTTCATCATTCATTTGGTATCAAACTAAAGCTTATGCAAAAATTTAACAGAATCTGTAAAAAAATTAAAATTAACCAGGCTAATTTTATGAGTTATTAACCTGGTTAAGAAACCATAATCATAATTAACCAGTTAATTGCCATCACTAAGAATATATATACAGTACCCCACATATTTTTATATTCAACTTGGAAACAAAGATGAGTTTATAGTACGAAAAGCGTGAATTAAAAAGAGAAAACAAACGATGAATATGTAACGCCTACACGGAGAGTGACAGCGGTAAAGACCGTAAATTAAAACACCTAAAAACGTGGGCAAAAAATACCGCCAAAGCATCAGTAAAAATATCGTTTTATGTATGCCGGTTACTCGTGGTATTAAATTCTTTTTGCGGCGTTTTTTTCCCAAGTTTTTAGGTGTTTCAATTTGAAGTAGAATGGAGTGAGAGGCGTGTCTCTAGTGCTCTGATATCTGTCTTTATTTTATACTCCTTACTGATATTCTCTGTTCTTGTTTTCAAGTTGAATATAAAAATATGTGGGGTACTGTATAGTATCTGTACTAACATCTTTAGTTCGATATAGGTTAACTGTATGCTATGGATACAACAGCAAAGATATGCATACCTACAGATTTAATACAGTATAGGTATTTCGATCTAATACAGTATATTTGTAACGGCTTCTGTAGAGATGGGTATCGTTGTAAATTGTAATAAAGCTAGAGTAAAGCATAATTATAGCATTCTGTAAATATTGAATAAAGATAACTTTTACACAATAAGTAAATTAATTTGTATAAAAAAATATTTAATTATTTGCACGCCACCTTAGAACACCTCAATTATTTTTTTATAAGCTGTTCCCAGTCATGCATGTCATCTAAGAAATTGTTATTTATTGTCTATAAATTTAACATTATAATTTGTATACTCATGTAATAAAGTTGGAGAAAGAAATATTTTTTTAATTCAGAGTATAATATTTCAATAGTTACAATCAGAGCTCTGAGGGTTATTATTTTCTGTCATTGTGGTATCATGTGTCATTTTATATTTGATATACTTTTAACGCAAGCTTTGCCAATGTTACTAACTTATGTTTTAATAAGTGGTCAGTTGCCTGGAAGATGACGTACCCCATTTAAAAAAAAAATACGTGGTCTCGGAAAACACAGCTCTCTTACAAAAAAGTTTTGACCCTATTTAGTTCAAAGCCCTTATTCACCCCGTTTTACGGTTCTTTAAATCTAGTTCAGCATGGTTACCATTGTTACCAATATGAGAATATAAAGACAAAATAATGTTGCCGGTACAAAGCAAAGAAAAAAATTATTGTTGGATGCATTGGGATAGAATATAAGGAGATGCTATACACGATTTACACGATTTTTATTTCTTACTTCATCAATACAGTACAAAATGATACAAATTATAATTTTCAGTATTGTACAATAGATAATATAAGAATACAATACAAACACTACAAACTAAACATTATAAAAGAAAATACACGTATATACAATATACATGAAATCAAATTGGAATATATGATGTACAGATAAGGGTAAGAAGCAAATTTTGGTACCTAGGTAATTATGAAACCATAACTGCCCGTATGTACCATATATTTAGCAAATGATTAACTTAAAGAATCGCAAAGGAAAAAAACTTCATTTTGTTTATAATTATTCATTCATAGTAAAAAGGTAGGCATTCTATACAGAAGAGAAACTCATGATTGAGCATATTTCACATAATTAAAAAAAAGGAGTTATAATTATGTATTACATACAATTTACATAAGTTCCTAAACTTTTTGATATTATCTATCAGTTTAATATTTAAAGGCAGAATATTATAGAACTTAGGACCTAGATAATTCATGAACTTTTTGTTTATGTTTGTTCTATTATTTGGTATGGTTAAATGCTGGTTTATTCTGATTCGAGTGTTATAACAGTGATCAATGTAGTGTTTAACTTTTGTATGCTTGTGTATAAAGCAGCAAGTAGAAATGAAAAATAAGATGCAAACGTTACATATCTTCTCACAATATAACAGGTTTGTAGGGTATAAGCGATTTTTTTTGGAAATTATTTTCAACATTGTATTTTGTGCAACCGTTAATTGTTTTAAAACGTTATTGTATAGACCCCCCCAAACTATTATGCCATATCGAATAAGAGACTCCACCAGTGTTTGATATAATGTTAGTAATAAGTTTTGATTTAGGAATTGTCTTAAAAGATAAAATTTATGTATGAGACATCTAATTTGTTTTGTTAAATAATTTACATGACAGTCCCATTTTAGATTCTTGTCAATTATTATAAATAAATATAATAAATAAATACACCACATGTAATAACGACCCCCTTTATCCCAGAAGGCTGAGCCTTGTGCGGGAGGGGGCTACACATTTAAAGACAAGGGACACACATCCAATATCCGTATATAATGGAAAAATCCCTCTCACAGTATTTTCCATTGCCACGACCGGGATTCGAACCCGGGACTTTTGGGTGAGAGGCAGGTACTCTACCATCTCGACCATCAGTCATTATACCCAAGTACTTGGTGCTTGTGGTCTCCTTTATTGAATCCGTTAAGTTGTCTACTTTTATGTTGTTAAAACTAGGACGGTTTACAGATGTTAAGGAAAATGCAATATAGTTTGTTTTTTTTATATTTAACGATAACGTATATGTGTCAAGCCAAACTTTAACTTTTTCGACCCCAAATTTTACTCGATCTCTCGTTTCATCCCAGGTAGCTCCATTGAAAATGAGTACAGTATCATCAGCGTAGGAGATGACTTTACCCTTGATATTTATATTGGTTAAGGAATTAATATATACATTGAAAAGTATAGGTCCTAGAACTGTACCTTGAGGGACACCAATTTGAATATTTTTTGGATCACTAAGTACATCTCTAATTTTAACACACTGACTTCTATTCGCTAAGTAGGATTCAAAGACTTTCAAAACAAAGCCTCTAACTCCACAGTGTTCAAGTACCTTGAGAAGTTTTTCATGAGGTACCGTGTCGAAAGCCTTTGCCAGATCTAAAAAGACTGCTATACATTTTTTATTCATATCAAGTTGATCTGTTACTTCCTTTATTACCTCATACATAGCGTCATCCGTGCTTAAACCTTCTGTGAATCCAAACTGGTGAGCTGAGAGTAAATTGTTGTTCTTGAGAAAGTTAACTAATCGTTCCTTAAGGCATTTTTCAAATACTTTAGCTATGTTATTGATTAAGCAATCAATTTATTCAGTGGCACCGAGTTCAACAGAAACAGTAGACCTGTCTAGAGGTGTGAAAAAAAAAACATTAATATAGTGCATCAGAACATTCAGTGTATTGGCAACAAATTACTACATCTTGAGGTATTCTTGAGAGAAATAAATAGTGATGTCTTCTGTGTAAGTGAGCACTGGGCAAAATATGACCAAGTATGTTCTAGCCGAATTGACGGATATGTACTAGCTAGTTTCTATTGTCGACAAATAAAAACTCGTGGTGGAGTGGGAATTTATGTAAAAAATTATTGCAAATTTGAAAATATAGATTGTGTTAAGGAATTGTCTGTAGAAAAACTGTTTGAATGTACAGCAGTAAAATACTATACTAGCAACGAGACTTATGCTATTATATTGTCTATAGATCTCCAGATGCAGATTTTTCTGTATTCTTAGAAAAATTAAGTGCCGCATTAGATTTAATAATAGATAAAAACAGACAGCATGATATTATTATTTGTGGCGATTTCAATATTAATTTTCACACACATGATAAAAATTATATAGAAATTAAGGATACTTTGGACTCGTACTGCATAAAACCGACTATTATGTCACCTACTAGATTAAACAACTGTTTAGATAATATATGTGTAAATCTAGATTCCAGTCTTTACATTAGCAGGGTAATTAATAATGACATGGGTGATCATAATGCCCAAATGATAACGCTAACACTAAATGTAGAAAGTAAACCTGAGTCAATCAAATATAGAGCAGTTAACAATTCAAATAATGTCAATCACTTTTTAACTCTGCTCACAAAAGAAGAATGGAAAGACACTATGAATCCTAACTACAATGCTAATGAAAAGTTCAATATTTTTCTTGAAACCTTCCTTCATTATTTTGAACCAGCTTTTCCTCTTAAGAGCAAAAAATCGAACTCGCACAAAAAAATTAATAATGAATGGATTACACCCGGCCTAAAAGTTTCTGGACAGCGGATGAAAGAATTGTATGAACTAACGCTGACAGGAGATGAGACAGTAAAATTACATTATAAGAAATACAAGAAAATTTACAGAAAATTACTAAATAAGGCAAAAAAGATGTACTACGATACACTTTTAATAAACTCAAATAATAAATGAAAAACAGCGTGGAAAATCATTAAACCAAGTAAAAACCAAAATAAAACAGAATATAAATTAGAGAAACGTGACAACTCAATTGTCAGTGATCCCGTTTATGTGTCAAATCGATACAATAATTTTTTTAATAACATTTCGTCACTATTGAATGCAAACATTACAGAAAATATTTCTCCCAGCCCTCCGTTTGAAACTAATCCTCACTCGTTTTACTTTGAACCAGTTAGTGAAATTGATGTACTAAATATTATTAAACAATTAAAAAATTCAAACTCTTCTGGAGATGATAACATAAGTACAAATCTGTTAAAAAAATTTATGTATCAAATTGTTAAACCCTTAACTCAAATAATAAACTGTTCACTTAATGAAGGCATATTTCCTGAAAAACTGAAACCAGCAAAAATTTCACCACTACATAAATCTGGCGATAAAACTAAATTGGAAAATTTTAGACCTTATATCCTTACTAAGTTCCTTCTCAAAAATTTTTGATAAAATTGTATTGCAAAGAATTGTAAGTTTTTTTGACAAACATAAACTTTTTAATAATTTCCAGTTCGGTTTTCGTAAAGGTTTGTCAACTGTAAGTGCCATAACAGAGTTTCTAAATATGTTATATAAAAATCTGGATGAGAAAAAGAAAACTATAGGCATTTTCATAGATCTGAGCAAAGCATTCGACTTAGTAGATCATGAGATTCTTTTAAATAAACTCGAAAGATATGGGATACGAGGAATACCTCTAATATGGTTCACTAGCCATTTGCAGAACAGAATGCAGTATGTTGACATCAGTGGACATAAATCTAGTTTACTGCCATCTATCATTGGTGTACCACAAGGCTCTATATTAGGTCCACTATTATATATCATTTACGTAAATGATTTTCCTGTGCCAAATTCAATTATGTATGCTGATGATACCACTATTCTCACATCAGAGGTAAACCTAATTTCTGCCGTTAGGATAGCTAATTTGCAAATAGAAGAAGCTCAGAACTGGTTTATACAGAATAAGTTAATACTAAATAACAAAAAATCAGTAGCATTAAGATTTAGTTTAGCTAAAAGACCACTCGATCATAGCCTATTGATTTGGTCGAAAAGTGGTAGCCTTAAGCAAGAAAATGAAACTAAATTCTTAGGTATTCATATCTCAGCAAATTGCACTTGGACAACTCATATTGAGGAAATCTGCAGAAAGATCGCGCCAGTATGCTATGTAATAAATCAGTTGAGAAAAGTGATTGACAAATCGGTATTGTTAATGTATTATCATGCTCATTTCCATTCAGTAATTTCTTATGGCATTATAAGTTGGGGTATTTCACATGAAAGTTTAAGACTCTTTAAACTGCAAAAACGGGCCATCAGATATATCATGGGAGTGAGAAAACGGGATAGTTGCAGGGAATTATTTAAAGTATTGAGTGTGCTACCTCTGCCATGTATATTCATTTATCATTTGTTGGTTTATGCGAAGTCCAAATTAAGTAGTTTTAATGGGCAGCGAGCGGAGGACTGACTTCACTCACTTCATAGCGATATTAGGAGTAAAGCAACATTTACCGCGGGTAGTACATGGATGGGGACTATCCATGGAAAGACGCGGTCTCGCTTCCCTACTTCTAGCGGCTTGTATATCAGCTATATCGCAGAAGCAATACAACTGTAGGCGAGAGGTGTATTGAGGATATACCATCCTTCGGAGGGGATGTAAAGCAGTCGGTCCCTTGTCTATTAAATGTTAGGCAAGTAAAAAATCCCTACTCTTAGTAAGATAAGAGGTTCGGCAAAATTTCCAGGTTGGGGGTTGCTCGTCTCCTGGCGTCGGTGATTGGCCTCCGTAGCGGAAATAGGCCGACGTTAAATAAGCGATTAAAAAAAAAAAAAAAAAAAGTAGTTTTAAAACTTTAAACGAAAATCACTCCTATTTCACGAGAAATAATCTGGTCATGGAAATACCCTCTCATAATTTGGAAACATACAAGAAAAGTCCAAAATATCTAGCTATTACTGTCTATAAGTATGAACTTGATTCGGCAACTAAGTTAAAGTTAGTCAAAACATTGATATATCCACATATTGATTACTGCTGCAGTGTGTATTTTCATTACTTGACACAATATAATGCTATGAAACTTCAAAGAATACAAAATGCATGCATGAGGTTTGTCTACTGTATTCCTTATCGTGAACATATAACACCATATTTTAATGATGAAATGAAATTATTAGGCAGAGTTAACTATTTATACAGTTGCTTTTTGAAAAAACTAATTGAAACCAAGAAACCTCAGTATTTGTATAATTTGTTAACAAAAAGATCAGAAATACATAGTGTAAATATTCGAACAGATAATTACACAGTGCCACAACATAATACATCGAAATTCGAGGGATGTTTCTCCTATATGGCACCTACAATATTAAATATGACAATAAGTTTTGTTACATTACCGAAGTCTAAATATAAAGAACATGTAAAAGCAATATTCACATAGTCCTTAGAGGAGTATTATATTAATTTTAAGTATATTTTGTTTTTGTTTTTATGTATCTGAATTGTTCTATTATAGAATATTTATTGTATAAACTTTATGGTCATTATTTCATAGTAATATGCTGTAGTTTAGGTTATTGCAAGGACGAAGAATGGCCTAGCCAAACTCGTTCCTTTTGTGTAAATTGATGTAAATTGTTGTATTTTGTGCTCGTTTTATATCTATTCTTTTACACAATAAATCCATTTATTATTATTATTATTATTATTATAAACTACCAAATAATTATAAAATATTAAATTTAAATAAGTATAAAACCACGATCAGACAATTTCTTTTAACAAAATCATATTATTCTCTAAACGAGTATCTTGAGGATACAATATAATAATTGATTAAGTATAATTATTTTTCGATTCTGTTTTAGTATCTAAGAATTTTAACCAAGAGTATGTAACTCTACAAAAAATTTGTTATCATTTGTCATTGTACTGTCTTTATACAAATTTTTTACACATTCTTTGTACATATATTGTTTCTCTTTTTATACATTTTACTTTTATTTTATATTTAATTTTAAACTGACTTACCACATATACAAAATTATGTATCAACAAATGGTTAATAAATTATTATTATTATTATTATTATTATTAGCTTATTGGTCGATAATTATGAATTAGTTTAGGATTGCCCGATTTATAAATAGGGGTTATCGTGGACACTTTAAATTGACTTGGAACTATGCCAGTTTTAAAAATTAAGTTTATAATGTGTTTTAATGGAGAAATGATGTATAGATGTACAGTTTTTAAGATATTTGAGCTAATTCCGTCTGGACCAGGTGAACTATTGTTTTTTAAACTGTTAATTTGCCTAATTAATTCATTATTATCAACCGGTTTTAAAAATATTGATTTATCTAAGCTGGGTGAAGTATTAGTATGACTATTACTGTGTGGGATTTTACTTAACATCTCCAAACCTATGCCTGAGAAGTAATTATTACAGAAATTGGCCAAGTCTTTATCATTGTTGAAATTATTGCTAGTATCATCAAGAATTTGTATATTATTATTGCAATTTATTTTGCTCTCATTTGTTGCATCTGATATAAGTTGATATAGTTTTTTTATGTCTTTAACATTTTCATTAATTTTATTTTTGTAATAATTATTTTTAGCCTCATTGATGATTTTTTTTAGATTATTTCGATAAGCTTTATATTCATTTTCTTTGGTACTGGTAAAATTCTTTATTAATTTTTTTTTTAATCTATCTCGATTTTTTATAGAAATAATTATTCCATTGCTTATCCATGGTTTTATCTTCTTATACTGCTTCTGTTTTATAATTTTTAAAGTTTTTGAATTCTCAAGTATGTTTATCAACTCTGTTGTAAAATTTTGCGTGGCTACTTCCGGATCATTTTCATTTAACACATTTATCCAATTTGTTTCTTTAATTATTTCTTGTTATTTGGTGAAGTCAGTTTTTATTATTTTTTTTTAAACTACAGGGATTTCCACATTAGTTGAGTTTTCCTGTGCTATGTTTATCATAACGGGGTAGTGATCTGTGATATCATAAGCCACCACAAACGATTGATAATTTAGGCATTTTACATTTAAATTTTTCTTAACAAAAATATGATCAATACACGACGATGAGTCATTCATTACTCTAGTAGCGGAGTTAATGTAAGGCTGAAGGCCATGTAATGCTAATATTTCTAAAAAATTGTTTACTAAATGGTCATTTAAGTTTAGGATATTAATATTCATGTCACCAGCCACTATTTCAATGTTTTTATTAAGATTGTTGGTTAGAAAGTCTTCAAAATCACTTATAAACGATTGTACTGTAGTAGAGGGTGGCCTATACAATGCCGTAAGTCCGATCGTGATATTTGAAACTTCTAAAATTATTCTACTTACACTATTATACCCGAGAGATTTAATTTGTATGTTGAGACATTAGCATTTAGTTTTGAATTTATTAGTAAAAGTACTCCATCACTTTTGTTAATGTTTCCATTATTATAATATGTAGTGTAGCCTGGGATATTAAATTGGGCGAGAGATTCTAATTGCCAACATTCACTTAGTATGATGACATCACAGAAATAAAGCTTAAATGATTCAAGGAAAACTAACAATTCATTAAAATTTTTACGCACACTACTTATATTAACATGGATGATATTTAAAATTTTTATGTTTATTTTGTTTATTAGGTCATTGGCACCAATAAATTCACTTTTTATTTCAGAGTCCAGTCTATTTAGCACCTCTTCTTCATATTGTCTAACCATATACCAGTTGACCATAATCTATTTTATTTTTTAAAATTTGTAAATGGTACTTGTATGATGGGCAATCTTTAGAATCAGCTTCATGGTTTATGGCATAATCAGTTTTATATTTTTTATTCGCATTTTCACAGTTATTACACTTCTTTACTTGTTTTTGACATACGATATAAATAGGTAAGGAAATAACGGTACCACTGGGCGGAGCTTAATGTAGTAATGTAGTGTAGTATGGCGGCTTTAACAGAGTTGGATTAAGCGCGTTCTCACGATTCGATTTTAGTTAGTCAACTTTCAACTTTCGTAATCAACTAAAGTCGGTGAAGTTTTTGGTTCACACGTGTTTTTAGACAAGATATTTAATATAGTGGAACTAGTTTTATGGGGCTTATAGATCCCTTTGAAGGAAAACTGCACTGTTAGTTCAATAGTACCAATTCCTACTGCTTCTTAATTGGGTGTGTGGATGATGGTGAATATGAAAATTAAAACAATAGGCAAATAAGTAAATTTTTCTTTAATTTACATACCCATGTTATACATTGGTTCAGAATACATAAATATACAGTACCCCAAGAAAAATTATAGCCAAATTGGAAACAAAGACGGGATGATCGTAGGTAAAACGTAAAGCATTTATTAAATAGAGAAAACGATCAGTGAATGTGTAACGCCCAAACTCCTTCGAAGTGGTACGTACCAATCAGAATTTCCGTCGACTTTTGTGATGGTCTCATGCCTCTGATCCGTATAGCAGTACATGAATTACTAGGGTCTTGTACATTCTCAGTTTTGTTGTTTGTGACAATCGCTTATTGGAGAAATACCTGGATAGATCATAGTAACACCTATTGGCCGTTACTATGCACCTGTAGTCCCATGGTCTTAGCTCAGCTAAGTTTTCTGCATATCGTCCCGTTCTTGTTATTATGTCGACATCGTCTGCACATGCCAAAGTCTGAACTGACTTAGTGAAAACTGCTTCCCTAGTTTCAAGATTGGCATCTCTAATGATTTTCTCCAGGGCTATATTGCATAACTGACACACCAGCGCATCTTCCTGTCGCAGTCCTTTGTATTTCGAACGATTCCTATAATAATAGTAATAATAATAATATGGTTTATTGGTGTTTTAGACATATACAAATGTTTCCACAAGTCAGATTGAGAACGAGAGAAAAAAAAAGACCAATTCCAAAAGGAATGTAGCATGGGTAATGTAAAATCAAGTGATAAAAAAAACATATAAAAAACATATAAGTTAAACATAAGTTAAAAAAAAGAAAAAAAGGTACCTTAACTAAACTAATCACAAAGTAGAAGTTAAAAACTGTTAATAACATTAAATAACAATCATTAAAAATACATATTACACTCATATTAAAAATATATCTACAAAATCATTTTGGAAGTATTCCTCAAAACTATAGAAAGCTTTTTTCTTGAGGTACTTTTTATTTTATTTTTAAAAATATCAAACTTTAAGGTTTTAATTGCATCAGGTAGTATATTGTAAAATTTTATGCAGTAATAACCTACTCCATCTCTAGATCTCGACAGACGTAGGTAGTTTAATTTGAGGTCGTTTCTGTTTCTAGTCAAGTGCTTGTGATTATCGCAATGCTTGGAAAACATGTAAATGTTTTGTTTGATGTAAATTAAACATTCCAGAATATAAACACATGGCAGAGTAAGAATGTTTAGTCTAATAAAATAATTTCTACAATCTGCTCTGTAATTTAGATGAGCTATGACTCTAATACATTTACGCTGCAGGCTAAAAATTTTGTTACTACATGTGGCATGTCCCCAATTTAAAATAGCATATGACATATTTGCATGAAAAAACCCATAGTAAGCTGTTATTAGAGTCTTATCTGATACCGATTTTGATAGATTTCGAATTTGAAATATATTTTTGGAAAGCTTTTTTGATAGGGTTAATATGTGCTTGTCCCATAATAATACAGGGTCAAGTTCTACCCCTAAAAATTTGACCGAGTTAAGTTTATTGGAATAGGTATCACTAGTACTACGTAAGGAAAATATTATATTCTGGGTTTTTTCTTCATTCAAATTAAGCCTGTTTGCAAGAAACCACTGTTTAATGTTAGACCTAGTGCTGTCAACTTTTTCCTCTAGTGAGTCAAGTTGGCTATTACTATTTAGTACGGTGGCGTCATCCGCAAACAGGACAAAATTTGAGAATTTATCACAATTTGCTAAGTCATTTATATAAATGAGGAAAAGTAAGGGGCCTAGAACGGATCCCTGAGGTACTCCATGTGCTATATGTGTTTTGCCAGAAATGTTTCTGTTATAGGAAACATATTGTGATCTGCCAGACAGGTATGATTTTATTAAATTGATACTATTGTCTCCAAAATTGTAATAATTGAGTTTTTGTAGTAAAATGTTATGATTAACACAGTCAAACGCCTTCGTAAGGTCATAAAAAATACCAGATGTAAAGTTATTATTTTCAAAGTCATTTAAAACAGTTTGTGTAAGATTATTTATAGCTAGGGACGTTGAGCGTTTGTTGCGAAAGCCATATTGGCAAGGGTGGAACAGATTATGGCGTTCAAAAAATGTACTCATTTGAATTTTTAAGATCTTTTCAAAAATTTTTGCAATGATGGGTATGAGGGAAATTGGCCTATAATTTGATTCATCATCTTTACAACCCTTCTTGTAAATAGGAATAACTTTGGCAAGTTTAAGCACAGTAGGAAATGTATTATTTCTGATGCATTGATTGATTAAATTGGTCAGAGGGTATACGATAATATTTTTTAAGGTTTTTATGATTCGTACGTTGATATCATAGGAGTCTTTGCTATTGGTATTTTTGAGATCATTTATAATGTCCCTTACTTCATTATAGGACACCTCCTTGAAATCAAAACTTATTTGAGGAT
The DNA here is from genome assembly GCA_963680705.1 of Rhagium mordax. Classification (NCBI taxonomy): domain Eukaryota; kingdom Metazoa; phylum Arthropoda; class Insecta; order Coleoptera; family Cerambycidae; genus Rhagium; species Rhagium mordax. The sequence goes on from OY796660.1 coordinate 31,342,031, forward strand.
CAGTAGCTTTTATATAATCAGTGTAATTAATATTTGTGGTTGGTAAATTTTTGACAATATTTTCAGCAATATTAGTAAAAAAGTTGTTAAAAGTGGTAGCATTTAAAGAATCAGTGGGAGGTACATTTAAATTGGTATTATTATTTTTAATTACACGCCCCATGGCTGATTGGGAGTTGGCAGCATTCTTTATGTAAATATCATTGGCTCTTTTTTAGCATTAGAAATTGATTGTCGATATTTTGTTCTAAAAGAATTTACTGTTTTATTAGAAACAACTGTTGAATCTTGTTTGTTTACATCTTTTAGGAAATGTAGTTTATCACGCATAATTTTTAATTCTTCACGGAACCAAGTAATTTTAGAGGAATTGAAGTTTTTTTGCAGTTTGGACTTTATAGGGCAGTATTTATCTATGGCGTTTATTAATTTATCCATAAATGTTCTAAATTTTATATCAATATCTAAAGATGAGCTATATACAAAGTCCCAATGGATTCTTTCACAATACCAATAGAGCTGATGTAAAGCCTGTTCCGTTATCGGTCTAAAATTGACTCTTGCGTTTTTATTGTTTTCTGCTTTTAACTCTGATTTAAATTGCATTAAAATGCCAAGATGGTCAGACAAA